>VDFB02047230.1:274902445-274936645 GCA_007258455.2 Sequoia sempervirens
TCTTCATGAGCTTTCTCTTTTTCTAGATCAGATCTTAGGGTTACTACTTCTTGTTCAAGCTTTGTATATTCATTAATTTTATTTTGAATCTTATCTTTCTGACATTCCTCAATTCATTTATTTTCTTCTACTTGCACCTTCAGTCCAAAAATGTCTTTGTTATCCTTTTTCAACTGATCACTGACTTTTCTATGCCTTTCCTTGAAATTTTTGATCTGCTCTCTTAACTTTTTGATGCATTCATTTGCTTCCTTTCAAATTTTCCTTCTCATCTTCACTTTCATCCAATTCTTCAAGGGAAACATGGATTTTCTCAAATGTATAGTTTTCTTCCGAAGGAACACGATAGCTTTTGTTAGCCATGTATTCAGATTTTGGGACCTTCCTCAAGTTGTAATACTTCTTCAAAGGAACTAAGCTTTTATACCAATTGTTAAATGCATTGAATATTGAGAGGGGTAGGGTTGAATTAGTATTTTTCTAACATAATTAATTATTAATCTGCATCTAGCTACAAAAGTAAACCAAAACATAACACATTAATACTAGGATTTTTACATGGAAAACCCAAAAAGGGAAAAACCACTGTGAGGATTACCTCACAATATATTATAACCGATTACAAAATATTGCAGGGCTCATTGCTAGGACTCACTGTCCTTGAAAGGCTCATAGCCTAAATACAAAAGATGGCTAACCGCCCAGATACAAACAGGTATGGCTCACTACCAAATGGTTAACTAAGTAAGTACACCTTCAAAGTGCATAGATCAATTCCAATTAAGCTCTGGAATGCCAAAAAATTCTACTTCAACTATAGGCATACAACAATTGTCAAAACCTTGCACTACAACACTTGTCACATAATTGTATACCACACCATTCCTTCATTTATATCTATGTATCCTTCATCTTCATCACACACACACACACATATTGCTTCATCTTTATTCATCAATTAGGTCAGCCTAATTAGATGCATAATTCAAAAAGATTTGTTAGCTTAATTCAAAAGTCCTTTTGGCGCATTCAACAAATCATAACGAACACTAATTAGGTTGGCCCATACCTAATAAAGAACACTTTAGACATTTGTAAGATAAACAATTCATAACCCTATTGGCCAAAAGAGTCCTGAACTTTTTTCACTTGGATAACTCAACTAGATCAACCAAAATGGCTGAAAACTCATTTATAGTTGTAACTAACACTCCTGAGCAACATATAAAAATCTCATAGAGTATCCTTTTACTGAGAGGATTTCTAGATCAAAATATCGGATCAATGCAAACACACAGTTTACTTAGTTAGTTACGACTCAGTGTTGGCATCAATGATAGTAGACCCAGAGGTCACCTTCTTCATTCTTCCAACATCTCATTCATAAAGTGGTGAATCACTAAGTCGGTATACGACTAGGTTGATTAAACATTTCTAACCTTGAACACCCATGTTACGTTCTTGGAACATCTTGGGTCTTGGAAACTACCACTTGTTCAAGTCCTTATACCGAACCAATAGAGTGAACTACTCTCAAATTTTATGCACATTTGGTTAATCATGAAGACACAATGCCATCATATTGACACACTTGGTCTCATTCTAAAAGTATTGACAAACTATCAAATAAGTACAATAACATAATATTAAACTTAAATAGAAGATTACTTCTTCGTATTAAAGTCTCAGACTTCCAATGCTAAATCTTATGGTTTTGTTCATTAAGAATACCATATTAATTACGATTAATCTCAATATTAATTACTATTCAAATTTTTACAAAGTAAAACTATGTTTAAATATTGAATATTCATCAATAAACCAGTTTATAAGACTGTCCAAACTTAGACAACTCAGCTGAGAAAGTAACTATCTAATTTCACAATTTCTCAATCATTATCCAAATTATTCTTTATAAATTCATGACTAAATATCTATATATGTTTGTATATATATTCATATATTTATTTCTCAATATGAACTATATATATATAAACCAAGGTAGAAACATAATCTCTATTTGAGAAAAATAATTTTAACTATTCTAATTTATAAAGAAGAGAATTACTTTTCTATTATTTTGTCTTGACAGAATGAAAATGAGATTAAATCTAAACCTTAAATACTTCTAGAATACTAGAATAATATTTCTCTTAATTATTCTGATAGTATCCCACAAAATAATAAAAATATTTCTCTTTTAAAGCTGGAGAATATTAAAATGAAAGCTATGAATTGCATGACAAAATAAAAATGGAAAAATGAAGGTATATAAACTCTATGCAACTGCACTTTTAGAATATCTACCCAAAGCTCAGTCAAGGAGCTCCAAAATGCGCAATAATTCTAGCTCCAAAAATGAACAACTCTGTCTTATTGGTGCTACTTCTTCAAAACCAAACTTTGAATAGAACAATGGAAAATAGAGAAGGATATTTGCAAATTCCTTACTAGTCGCTACTCTTTTTCACAAAACTTGGAAAATAAAATAGCAGATAAAACTCATGTAAATACTTTATCCTCACTTTGTTGTTCCTCTTTCAATACTCCTGACCATGCATAAACAAAATGGAAAAAAAAATGCTCTTTTCCATACATAACTGCAGCTTCTTTTCTAAAACTCCTCGCCCCTAGAAATGAAAAATCTTATGCCAAATGAAAAAGCCTTTCTCCCTTAAAGCTCATAGATTCCTCCTCTCTTGCTTTCTGTTAGCATTCACTCATAATGAATTCCTTCAAGCCTTTTTAAACCACCCTTCTCTATTCTCATGGTGACTTTAATTCATAATAGAAAACTTAAATAAGGTGTCACTTACTCATTTGTTGAGTATGCTAAATGCATAGCATGAGTCACCTCTTTTAGAGGCCGACTAGCTTTCCCATTTGCCATGTTTCATAATGGATTGCTTAAAAAATTTAAAAAACAAACCATACATCCACCTTAGTGGCTCAACAACTACTTCATCTGCCATAGCTTTATGGCTTAAATGTAACAAAATAACATTATCAACTTGACTTTATTCACCAAAGGTCATGGATTTCTCACTCCAATCCGCTGGTTAAAAAATACTAATAGTTTTAGAGAAGTGACAACTAAATAACATGCTATTAATAGAATCCATTGCTTTATAAAAAGGCTCGCCATACTTTAGTTATACATTTAAAAGTTGTTCAAACTGCCACTAAGTGGCTTTTAATTTCTATTTAAACTTATACACCACTTTGTGGCTTTAACAATGGCTTGAATGCCAATAATTATTACTTGAAATTATCCTTCAATTGAGGCTTAAGTGCCTCTCATAAAGCTTCATTAAATGTAGATTTAAATTATCATATACATGTTTTTACAAGCATGATTATATATATATATATATATATATATATATATATATTTATATTAGAATCATTTATTACATATATATTTATATATTATATATATAATTATCAATAGAATCAATTTATCTCATTGAAATATAAATTTTAGTTAATTTATTAATATAAAAAACAATAAAAATAAACATTTTATTAGTTTTCTTTTTGAAATGAAAATCAAGACTCGAATCGACTAGGTTAGACTTAACCTATTGACTCAATTTGATACAACACAAAATAACACAACACTCAATTTGACTCAACAATAGATTTAGGGTGAACCTATGTGAGTGTGTGAGAGAACTCAAATGGCATAACTTGTTTCCCTGAAGTCTATATTCTTCTCTTTAGTGATACTCTCCCTCTCCCTTTGGAGGGAAAGAAAATAGTCTTGCATTTCACTTAAAAGGTGTTCAAGTATTTAGTGATTATAAATCATGACATAATCATAATCTTGATTTAAATAACATATATTCATCAAAATTCAAATACATTTCATTGCATATAAAATTTTATCATAACATTCCATAATGTCATCATCAATTATAAAAATGTCTTTTTACCTATCAGTTAAATAACTTGGTAAAACAAAAATGGGGTGTAAAAGTTTTTTAGAGCTCTTCACAACTATCCTTGCATTCTTTTCTAAATTTTTCTCTAGATACATTTTATTCATTTTTATTTTTTCTTTTAAGCAAAAGGCATGAAAGCATATATATATAAAACCATCCTACATTCATTTCATCTCCCTTATACTTACTGCTAATTAAAACCATACATATTCAAACTACTTCATATATCCTTATGATTTATTCAGTTTTTTTTAATATCATAATATAAAAGTTTACATAATATAGATAATCCTTGCTCAACAAAATATGATAATATGTAGCTAATAAATCAAAATTCAGCATTAAATATCCATGTCTATTCCTACAAGTAACTCCCAAATACCAAGTACTAAAAAACCATCCTACATTCATTTCGTCTCCCTTATGCTTACTACTGATTAAAACCATACATATATCCTTATGATTTATTCAATTTTTTTTATATCATAATATAAAAGTTTACATAATATAGATAATCCTTGCTTAGCAAAATATGATAATATGTTGATAATAAATCAAAATTAAGCTTCAAATATCCATGTCTATTCCTGTAACTAACTCCCAAATACTAAATTGTACTAAAAAACAATCCTACATTCATTCCATCTCCCTTATGCTTACTACTGATTAAAACCATACATATTCAAACTACTTCATATATCCTTATGATTTATTTTGCTTTTTTGTTTCTATATTCTAGTGAATTGCTTGGACATTTTAGCTTCCATAAACTTCTTGTTTGTGTGGAATGACTTGTTTTTGGTTGTTCCACATGTATTTATAGTTTTTTTGTCTATTTAGGTATTGTAGACATGTTTTTTAAACACTTTATCTTTGTTAGATACATTGAAATAAAGTGCCACTATTGTACATGTTTTTGGGGATTTTTGCACATCTCGTTGTGCCTTTTGTACTCATACTATGTTATAAAATGCCATGGGAGGGTTGTGTAGTTCCTTTTTTTCCATCACACCTTTTTCAAGTGAGTGTCCCTTCTCCAAAAACATTGAATTCTAATGATTCTTTCCTCATGCGTGTATGCCTTGTTTGCATGCCATTTTTTAATTGCAAGTATTTTTATGTGCATTCTTAGATTATTTTTGTTCTCCTTCATACACTTATTGGTGACACAAGTTCAATGAATTTGTCATACCTCTCTCTTATCCACACTATGGGGGGTTTCTACTATTTATTCTAATGCTTCCTTGGTTTCATTTTGGAGTGATTTATGTATCTAGTTTTTGTTCCTATGTACTAGGCGGATATAGCAATTAGTTACCCATGCATTTTAGTGAGATAGAGTTTTTACCATATGGACACTCTTACATTCCTATTGTGTGGAGGCAACCTTCTAGTTTTATTTGATCAGTCTTCTTCAGACTATTAGTACATGTATTTTTCGATTTTCATATCACACAGTCAAGTAGTTTTGTTGGGGTCACTCTTGTAGATGGGTGATCCCACAATACTAGTTTACAATTTTTGGCCAAACCAGACACTAAAATAATTTTTTCTAACTAAATATTCACTTTCGGACACCTATAGCGGCTAAACCATGAGGAATTTGAACATGATGCAAACTAGTGATTTGCGACATTTTGTCTGTAGATTCTAAATTTTGTTTTTTTTCAAATATTTTGGAATTAGATTGCACTTCTTTTTTAATCTCCTTTGAAAACTATTTTTTCAGTAAACATCTTTTTTAAGGAGTGACGCTTACCGTATAATGCATCTTTTTTTCGATGAAGGATAAAATTCTTTTTTTTTTTAATTTAGATTTTTAACTGCAATATTTAGTGCTTCCAATTGGTTTCATAGTGTTTTATTGAATATTTTTTCCTTAATCAAGTTTTGAAGTCAAACCAATTACAATTTAGACATAGGCGGACCATATAACTCAACTTTTTTTATATGTATTGAAATTCAATTAATTTTTTTTATTGGATCAAGGACTTCAATGTTTGGTGCACTCATATTTTTCAAAAAAAATTTATAATTTGCTATTTTTCCACATGTGTAGAACACAGAACTTTATTTTCGTTGAAAAACCTACATTCATAAGAAATAAAAAATAAATATAATAATAAAATTAAATTTATTTAAAATTATATTTTTTGGGAAGCTTATAATAAGGACTACATACAAAAAATAAATTTAAAATGATTTCTTTTGATCCCCCAAAAGGTAAATCAAAAGTGGTTTTTTATCAGCATTTTGATAGGTGTAAAGGAGACTCCATTATAGGTATGGTTTAAAACTAGCAGAGTTCTATCCAAGGGGGTTTGATCTAAGGTGGTTTGATAAAACCCTCTTCAATTGAAATCCTTTAAATGAAAATTTTCAATACTTAAATCATTATATTTTCTAAAAATATGTGATTTCAGCAAAAATCAAGATCTCCTAGAAATTGTAAACCAACTTTATGGGATCACCCAAATTCATGTGCCATTTGTATCTTCCAATATCAGATGTTTACATTTATTTCATCTAATCATTTTTCAAGTATTTTTGTTAGGAAAACTAATGAAAATTCTTATCTTCTTGATCCAAATCATTATCTATTTTAGAGGAGGGTATGTGTAGGATCATGATGGGCCAAAAAGTAGTGATATGATGGGTATGTGTAGGGTATGTGGCTGATGACTTTTTTTTACCTAAAATTGATGAAACGAAAAGGGTTTTTAAAGGAGATTCTCAGATTTCCACCAATATAAATTATTATGTTTTACTTTGAATTTAATCAATAATTATTATTAATTTTCTATTTGAATTATGACTAAAGTTTTGATTGATAGGCTAATTGAAAAACATCTATAGCTTTCAAACGATATCACATTTTTTTGAATTTGAAATGTGCATCACATTCTACGCTTTGCATAGTATAGGATTAAAAAATAAAAAAATGAATTTCATGAGTTTTGACCAAGTTAAGGTGGTTAGACATACGATTTTTTATATTTTTTAAAAATTGTAATAAAAAAATCATAATTAATTATTTACTTAGAAAAAAATTACTAAAAATATGCATCACATCTGGACATGAGTCCTCTACTTATATCTAGAATATTATAAAAGAATATTATCATTTTATTGTGGTTAGGGTGGTTAGATAGACACCTACTTCTTATTTTTTCCTTGAAATTCTTATTTTAGAGGCTTCTTAGTCCTTCATTCACTTTTCTCTCTTTTGGAGAGGATTTTTTCCCATGAGGTTCTCTATTTTCTCCAATTACGAGAGATTAGATTATTTTGTATATGGGTACCTCATTAGGCCTTGGTTTTTTAGGCCCATTCATGTTTTTTTTTTAATACATTCACTTTTTTAGGTTTTTAGCTACTCTCTAAGTTACACTTAAAGGGGGTGTTAAAGTAATCATTCATTAGCTAATAAATAATTAATCTTTAATTGATTATTAGGCTCATTTCACTTTATGCAATTAAGCTAAACTTAAGAGTGATTTTTATTTTATTAGAGTGAGCTAATATTAGATCATTTTGTCTCATCACATAGGATTATGACACTTGTAATGATCTAGTCCCTTTATCATCTAGGATTTTATCTTATAAGCACTCCCCTTCATTGTATTATTTCATTTTTTAAGTTTTTTCTTTTTGAGGAAATAAAAAATCATTATTTACAACTCTCATGCATGGAAGGCGTTCTTGTTTGCTATTTGATCTTGATTATTTGTTTTTTTCACAAATCTAACACAATAATATGGTTTTAAACCCAAACAAACCTAAAGTTAAGCCCCAATTTGAAGCCAATAATGGTGGCTTTCTAGTTGATGCCATGGAGATTAGGAAGGTGCATGATCAAAAGGATATAAATTTTGAAAAATAGAGTGTGCCAAAAAAAAAAATTTGTGAACAACATCATTGATCTATCACTACCCCAAAAAGCCTAGAAACCACTAGTTTGATTGCTACGAAATGGGGATTTTGCAAAAAAAAAATGTATGTATAGGTAGTAACATACAAAATTCCATACAATGCAAGTACAAATAAAAGGAGACATTTTCTTGTATCAAAAAATGATCAAATGATAGGTAATTTTAGTTTTATGATGCCTTCCAGACTCAATAGTGATATTTGTTTATCTTTGCAATGCATAGATGATAGGGCTAAGTGAAGGATTCAATAAAAATTGGGAAGGAATTTTCTACTCAAGAATCTAATACTATGTTGGATCAAAATAAAATTAACATGAAATCTAATAACTTCCACAAATAAAATTTCACAATAAAAATTTGAAAATTATCATAACATTGAATCAATAATAATACAATTAACTCTTGTATATGTAGGACAAGGAGGAGGAAGGTAGGAAAGACAATTGACTAACCCTAAAAACATTCTGACATATGTGGACCACTTAAAACAAGTGTGAGGACATGTAAAAACTCCTTATGAGGTGAGATAAAATATTAAAAACCTCTAAGTGAGTTTAAATGTAGTGTGGATAGGCCTAGGTAAAACTAGTTTTTACACTAACGATAGAGATATAAAGAGAGGGAGGGAGGGAAGCACGAGAGAGAGAGAGAGAGAGAGAGAGAGAGAGATAAATAGATAGGGGTGGATAACAATAGAGAGGCGAGAAGAGGAAGAGAGGGAGATATAAAAGGATGGATATAGAGGAAGTGATAGAAAATGGGAGATATAGGAGGAGATAGGGAGAAAAATAAAGGAAGATATACGTAGAGGGGGAGACAAATAGAGAGAGAAATTAAAGCGAGAGAGAAGAGATAGAGTGGTAGAGAGATAGAAATGGTTGGAGAAAGAGAGATGGTGAGAGGGAGAGATATATAAATGTTAGAGGAAGAGAGGGAGATAGAATGATAGAGATATAGAGGGAGAAGGAGAGAGAAATAAAGAGATATAGAGAGAGAGGGAGGGATAATTAGATAGAGGTAAATGGGGAGTTTGAGCTATGGGAGAGATAGAGATAGAAGGAAAGAGGGAGAAAGATAGAGAGAGAGAGGCAGTGATAGAGGGAAAGAGGGAGATTGAAAGAGGGAGATTGAAAGAGGGAGAGAGATAGAGATAAAGGGAGATGGAGAGAGGGACGAAGAGAGAGAGAGAGAGAGAGAGAGAGAGTGGAGGGAGGGATAGATAGTGATAGAGAGGGTGAGATGGAGGGAGAGATAACATTAGAGGTAGAGAGGGATATATTTATATATATGGTGGGTAAAAGTATAAAGTTATGTCACACTTTTATAAAGTAAATGACCAAGAATAATCTAAAATTTTAACTTGAATCACTAGAAAGTGGCATGCATATTTGAATTTGAAATTATTTAAACTAATTAAATATATATATTTTTAATTTATTTTATGTTTTTAATTTTTTAGAAAATCAAAATTTTATTTAAACATAGTTTTTTAAATAAACACTATAATTTAGTTGTTGATAAAATGCTAAAAAACGAAGTCAAAAGAGATGTTGCTCTTTATATAGTAAAAAAAAAAAATTCGTTCAATTATTTTTGTGTATTATTAAATTGAAACTTTAGTGCATGTATTTTTCCATTTGAATTATATAATATTTAAATAAATCTTAAAATTTGAATGCATTGAAAACACAATTGTTTCAATGGGAAGTCACCTTTTGTCTTAGCTATTTATTAAAAATATGAAAAATTATATTATCTTGACATAATATTTTCTCTAGTGCATCATATTTTTTCAAAAAAATAAATAAATTTTAGTCTTTCTTCTTGACAAGATAATCAACCTTATATTTTGGTGCTAATGACATACTTCTAGTAAAAATAAAAATAAAATATTAAAAAAATTAAACTATTAAAATAATATATTTTTGAAAACTACACATATATCTACAAAAGAGTATTTTTTATATAATTTTAAAAAAATTATTTCTAAGAGTAGGAGTTATTGAAACATCATATTTTTAAATAATTGTATTTTTTTGGAAAATTGGCCCCAAAGTGGTGCAAAATATACATTTAGTGGACACTTCCAGTTGGAAATATTGTGGCTTGTATTTAAACTAGATAGAATGAATCTAGCTAGACCATATTTTTAGTTGGAAATGCTTACATTCACTTGTGTTAATAAGTTGGTTGAAAGCATGACACAATTTTGTACTTTTACATATATATACATAGAGAGAGGGGGGGAGAATATAGACATAAAAACACTCCATTTGAGGTTATAGGATTATGTAGGGCCCCTCTACAACAACCTCTCTCGGTTTTTGATATCTTTGAGGCATTTTCCCATGGTGTCAAATTTTTCATTGATAGAAAAAGCATTAGATGCATGTAGTGTAAAGTTGCAAGGTGGTGTAACTTTTGTTCAGTTTGTCATAAGACCAAACCGATAGTTTCAATGTGTCTAGATGGGTGGTTTTATGCTAGGAAAGATCTTGTTTTGCATCCAAACATGTCAAAATAGTTTGAGCTACATTGTACTGATGAAGTCTCTTAAGAGACCAAAGTGCAAAAAGGCAACAAATTTTGACGAGCTATTACTCAAAAACCATGTCACTTAGAAACATTTTGTATGAGGATATGAGATCATGTAGGGACCCTCTACAATAACCTCTCCTAGTTTTTGACATCTCTAATTCATTTTCTCGTGGTGTTGATGAGTTTTCAATTGATGGAAAAAGCATTAAATGCATGCAGTGTAAATTTGCAAGGTGGTGTAACTTTTGTTTTGTTCATCATGTGAAAAAACCGATAGTTCCAATGCATTTGGATAGGTAGATTTATGCTATGAAAGGTCCTATTTTGCACCCAAAAACACCAAAACAATCTAAGCTACATTGTATCGGTGAAGTCTCTTAAGAGACCAAAGCACAAAAAGGAAACAATCTTTGACGAGCTATTACTTGGAAACTGTGTCACTTAGGAACATTCCATTTAAGGGTATGGTATCACATGGGGCCCCTCTACAATAACCTCTCTCAATTTTTGATATCTTTAAGGCATTTTCCCATGGTGTCAAGTTTTCAGTTGATGGAAAAAGCATCAAATGCATGCAATGTAAAATTGTAAGGTGGTGTAACTTTCATTTTATTTTTCATCTAACCAAACTAATAGCTCCAACACATATATATTGGTGGATTTATGCTAGAAAAAGTCATCTTTTATATCCAAACATGCTAAAACAATCCAAGCAACATTTTACTGGAAAAGTTTCTTAAGAGACCAAAGTGTAAAAGGGTAGAAAACTTTGACGAGCTATTATGTAAAAACTGTGTCTCTTAGAAACATTCCATTTGATGCTATGGTATCATGTAGGGCCTCTCTATAATAACCTCTCTCAATTTTTTATATCTTTGAGATTTTTTCCTGAGGTGTTGAGTTTTCAATTGATAGAAAAAAGGTCAAATGCATGCAGTGTAAAGTTGAAAGGTGGTGTAACTCTCATTTTTTTCACCATGCGATCATACCAATAGCTCCAACACATCCATATGGGTGGGTTTATGCTAGGAAAGGTCTTGTTTTATACCCAAACACATCAAAACAGTTTGAGCTACATTGTATTGACCAAGTCTCTTAAGAGACCAAAATGCAAAAAGGTAGAAATTTGTTAGGAGCTATTACTCAAAAATATTATCACTTAGAAACATTTCATATAAGGCTCTAGGATCACATAGAGCCCCTCTACAATAACCTCTCTTATTTTTTGATATATTTGAGGCATTTTCCCATGGTGTCAAGTTTTTAGTTGATGGAAAAAGTGTTAAATGCATGCAATGCAAAGTTGCAAGGTGGTGTAACTTTTGTTATGTTCTTTGTGCGACCCAACCAATAGTTACAACACATATGTGTTAGTGGGTTTATGCTAGGAAAGGTCATTTTTTGCACCTAAACATGTTGAAATAGTTTGAGCTACATTGTACTAACGAAGTCTCTTAAGAGACCAAAGTGCAAAATAGAAGAAAACTTTGTTGAGTTATTACTTAGAAACCATGTCACTTAAAAATATTATGTCTAAGGCTATGGGATCATGTTGGGCCCCTCTACAATAACCTCTCTTAGTTTTTGATATCTCTGAGGTGTTTTCCCGTGGTAAAAGTTTTTTTGATGCTCCAAAAACTATCAGATGCATATAGTGTAAAGTTGCAAGGTAGGCTACTTTTTGTTTTTTTCTTTGTGGGGCCAAACTATTAGCACTAACATATCTAGTTGGGTGCATCTATGGTAGGCATGGTCACCACCCTTCATTATAAAAGGGTCATAGTATTTGTTATTTGAAGGGTCACAACTTTTCACCTTTGAAATGTCACAACCTAAATCATATCATCACTATTCATGAGAACCTAAATTAATTTATTTGCAATATTGCCTGAGGTTGTATTCTTAATTGAATTTTTCAAGGATGTTATGGATATATTTCTTAATGATAAATTTCTCTCCCTTTTCTGTTAGTGCTTATCAACCTAGAAAGAATTTTGACAAACAACATTTTTAATACACATGGAGTAATCTTGTTGAAAATACATCCAATCATGAAGCAAACAAATAGATATACGTAACACACAAAGTATGAGGCATACACGTGAATACATGTAATGCTTGAAGTATACATAGGAAGCATGAAGCATACATGTAAATACACATAATACATGAAGTCTACACAAGAAGCATGAAGCATACATATGAATGGTAGTATGAAGCATACACATGGAATGGTAGCATGAAGCATATACATGAAATGGTAGATGTCTTCCAAGAATCATATGACAAAATTCTAAAGGTATGAAGTCACATGTAATAATCTCTTTCTCATTTTTAGTTGCATACTTCAAAGTGCATTGTATAATTACATGAATTTCCTTACCATGCTACAATGATCCTAGAGAGTATATGGGCTTAGATGTGTAGTGATAGAGAGACCTAGGTGTTAGATTGCATCATGCATTATTATATTCATATTATTGATTTAATGTTCAATAATATTGCAGGAGAATAATGTTCAAACTTTATATATTTACAATTATATAAAGGAAGAGTGCATTTAATAAAATTGGACTTTAAATATTTGAAATAAACCAATTACGAATATCCATTGAAGAGTGGATTTATAATACAAATATGGGCACCATCAATAAAAAATATGTGTATGAACCAAATAGCCATATAGGCATACAACAATATATTTTGATATAAGTATAACATATATACAAAATAACCAGATGGGCTTACAAGAATGCCATATAGGCCAACTATATGTAATACAAAATATACGTCCACAAATGTCATATAGGCATACAACAAAGGAATCCAATAAAAATTTATTCCCCTTAAGGTGAAGAAAATAGATCGCAAGAAGCATTTGATCTTCAAGGGGATGGAAATGCATATGAGAGTGGTCTACTTCAAACCTAAGGGATACTCCTATTTAGTTCATCATGGAACCTTAGTTGTTACAATAAAAAATATAGACATTAATATATAGAAATTACATAATAAAAAAAGAAATATTTAACAAAATAATCACTTACCACCAATGATCTCTCTCCTCATGTGCCACAATAGAAAGATTAGACAGTTGTGTTCTAATGTCTTATAGAAACCATCCAGATAGAAATTAAACAACAAAACAATAATCATTTGATTTTTCAATAATAAACAACTATAACAATAGGGCGGGTGCATGAAGATGGGTAACAATTTTGTGGCCACTTTTTTTTTTTAAATGAAAACTCATAATGCGAGTGCATTATAATGCGCTCACATTATGGCTTAGTGTGTCAAGACTAAGGTTTAGCCACCACAAAGCCATAATGTGAGCGCGTTACTATGCACTCGCATTATGACATGTTAAAAGCAAAAAAATAAGAGATCAAATTCATTTTCATTTCTGACTATTTTTCTCTTCTTGCCAGTGGCCAAAAACACCAAAATTTTGTGCTCACATTCTAGGAGGATATTTTTTGCAAAAATATTCTTCAACTATTGTTGATTCATCGCCAGGATGCCACCATGTCAATGAGGAGGTCAAAGAGGTAAGGATTGTTTTTTTTTTTCGAATTTGTTAGTTTTAGATTCTATTTGATATTTATTTTTTCAATTTGTAGGAGATGTTAATCAAATTGGAAACCTTCCTCAAAATCCATAGCAAGAACAAAATCCTCAAACACAACAACAATCTCCTCCACCAATCCCTCAATACCCTCCTAGCATGAGCAATAAAATTTAATGGGTGAAATTGAGAACAATAAAAAAAATTGAGGATTTAATTAGGAGGTTTAATTTGATCCAAACAGCTCAAATGTGGAAAGAATGACCCTGGAAACTTCACTACAAGATATGTTAAAAAATGTAGATTCAATCAACAAACAATTAACTGGTTGGTAGGATAGGAGGCAAGCAGCTAGGGCTTTTTACCAAAATAAATTGTCATATAAAGATGTTAAATATTTAAAAATTACAAAAGGTGATTTGTGCACATTATTCACTAACCCATGGTCAAATGCAAATCTCTCCCTCAATGTGAAGAGGTTTCTTATTCATTGGTGCCACCACCAAGAGATTAGGAAATATTTTTGGGATAGGTGGTACATCGTTTTTGATGAACCACCTTGCAACAATTGTGAAGTTCTTCAATATTTCCTTAGGAAACTATACACTATGGTTTCAGGGCACAAGATAGACCTGGTGCACAACCAGATCCTACATGGCAAGTGAGACGACCTCTCACTAGGATGCCTCATGAGCACATCGTCATCCCTTCCATTGCGAAGGAGAGTGTCGACGTAGAGACTTTGTAGGCCATCAACTCTTTGATGCAAAGTGTCATCCAGCATGCTAGCCCTCTTGTATAGTGCCATCTAGGGGAGTCTTTGAAAGGTGGACTTTGATCCCATGTGTGTCAATCTTGCGGGGTGACTCGTTCATATGACTCCACCAACACTCAGGAGGCTACTGCACAAGATTCGTCTACAACTATGGAGATGGAGAGGGCAGCTGAAATTTTGCATGATGCGTATGACATTGATACTCAAGTAAAAGTTAGCATGTTCATTGAGTCTAATTTATTAAATTTCAATTTTGAAATGCAAGATTAACTAATTTAGTTTTATGATTTTAATAAACTTGCAGGGTCACAATGTTGATACTGGATACACTGACCCTACACCTACTTATTTCTGCAATACACCTATCGATGGGGTATGTAACTAATAAATAATTATAAATTTATTACATTTTAATAGAATGTTTTATGAATGGTATTTTAATATGTGATTTTGGATGTTGAATAGGCTAATATTGGAGGTTTTGAGGGAACACCTCCTAGTGCTAGTGGATTTAGTCAAACCTTCACACATGTAATAGAATAAATAGTTTAACTAATAAATTATACTTAATAGATTTGTGTAGTTTATAGTCATTTTCTTGATTGTGTTGCTTTACACATCATTCAAACTCAAAGCATTACTTCACATTCCATAACTAATAACTAGATGTTGATAGATGACAAAATTTCAACTACAATATAGTTGTTTAGAAATTCAACATAAGTAGTGATGCAATTACTTCACATAGCATAAGTAATAAGTCTAGGAGAAGCTTCCAATTGCATTTGCTTGTCATGGCATTCCATGAGACCACATTTTATTGAGGCATCTTTTCAAACAGTTCACTACCTTGTCTATTCTCCAAACTAGGCACCCATTATGGCTTGCTCTCACATATCTGAAACTCACTTGCAACTCTTTTGGAGCAATTGTCCCAAATCTAGCTTTTAATGCTGAATTGGGCCACAATTAGGCCTCTTTTTCAAAGAGAAACCTATCCAAACACACAACCAACACTTGAAACCTCTAAACAGTCAAAACATAGCCAAGAAAACCTCAAATTATTCAACTTTCAAGTCTCCTCTCACTCATTCAGACCCCTTTTCATAAAACTCTCACTTTCCTTGCAATCAATTAGGGCTTATTGAAACTCTTATTCCCTAACCTAGCAAAAGATTATAATCATTTAAATTAGGCTTATTTATTTCTTTACATGCTCATTCCATCCTCAAATAGTGCTGCCCCAAAGTTCTACATATACTTCCTCCACAAAATCACTCTTTTTCACTAGTTTTCACCCTCTTTCACCTAGGGTTTCTCACTTATTCACTTCTCTGACCATTTACAACCTCTCAGATCTTCTAAAAACCCTCCAATTCACCTTCTCTCATATTTTTTAGGGGATTATGTCCACTTCTAAACCCCTGTCCTATTTTCACTCACTCTAGCCTTGTTTAAAAGGCACCAAAATTGGTTTTTCACTAGGGCAGCGAGGAGAACTCAACAAAACCTTCACCAGACCAATTCCTTACCTTCTACACCTACTCCTACTTCATATCGGTACATTCCACCAAGAGAACATTGCTACAAAAAGGTGGAATGGACTTTTTAGTTCATTTGGGCAATCAAACCCTTAGCCCCTATTTTCTGACCGTCTAGAGAAATCAGGCCACCAAAAGCTTAAAACTCAATATAAAATGCTCAAATTATTTTTAAATTGATTCCAACACCTAACTCATTCAATTCACACACATTATAGATGCACTACCACCTACACAAAACCATACACTGGCAGAGGATGGAGGAAAACATAGAAAATAGTAGTATAACAGTGATATTTTATTGGTTTTCTCCTTCAAAATGCTTCAACAACTAACAATGATGAATCACATGTTTTAAACACTTTCCAAATCATTTCAACTTCCTAAGTGCCTAAGATTTCCTCTACAACTACCTTGAATCTTCATATTCCCCCACTTGGCACCTTTTTGCATTTTTACAACATTGATTGACAACTTTTGTTAAGATTCAGTAACTTTACAATTTATGCTTAAAATGACTACCAAAGACCATTACAAACTCAAAAATGGCTATTTAATCCTCATTACATCATGAAAATACCTATAGAACCTCAAAATCCAAAATTTTCCTCATGGAGGCATCCTCTTATAAAGGTGCACCTGCACCACTTTTTCAAACAACTCACCACCATTTCTATACTACCACATTTTCCATACATGTCTACCAAAGCATTTTATCAAACATTTCATTTCCTCACTGTTATGGCTAAAAGCTTAAAAAGGGTGCTTTCCAACAAACTATGGATGCTTGGAAAAAATCTATCAAAGCATAATAGTAAGCAGTAGCATAGACAAGGCAGCTAGTAGGTTGAAAAAATGCCTCAAAGAAATGTGGTCTCGTGGTGATGGAATACCATTCCATCACCATGAGATGACATTTCTTCGAGACATTTCTTCAAATATCTCACCACCTTTTCTATGATACCACATTTTCCATACATGTGTAACAAAGCATTTTATCAAACTACTCAATTTCTTACTACTATGGGTAAAAGCCTAAAATAGGTGCTTTCCAACAAACTATGGATTTGGAAAAATTTCTATCATAACATAATATTAAGAAAGAATACCATAGAGAAGGAAATGAACTGTCAAAAAAAATCCTAAAAGAAATGTGGTCTTATGGTGATGGAATGCCATGACGTGCATTTGTTTGTAATGGCATTCCATCACCACGAGACCCCATTTCTTTGAGGCATTTTTTCAAATAGTTCATTTCCTTCTCTATGCCACCACAATTGTTGTACATGTCTATGAAATAATTTTATCAAATAGTTTAGTGACTTTCTGCTATGGGTAAAATCCTAAAAACACTTACTTTCGAACAAGATGTGGATAGGGCAAATAGTAAGCATGATAGTCAAAAATATATAGTTTAATAAGTACTCAAAATTTTATTCATTATCTCATACATTATAAGTCATGACGTGGATCACTATTTTACTTTTTGTGATTGAATAATTTGTTGTTTTATTTTTAGATGTTGCAAGCCGAAACACCTCTGAATGTGATGAGGGCAATGGAGATCGATGTTTCATCTGCTATAGAATCCTCGATGGCTCTGACAAGGGAGGTATGAGGAAAATTACTAAATTTCAATTTTCATTTGTTGTTATAGATGTTAGTTAGTGAAAAATTAAACCATTATTGATTCATAGTTTAATTTCTATTTGGATGGTTTATACAGGGCTTGAGCACACCTTAGCATGGGTGTGTGAATATTTCCCTCATGGGGTGCTGTCATAATAGTGGTTTACAATTCCTGAGAGGAACGAATTTTAGCTGAAATCACATATTTTTAGAAAATATAATGATTTAAGCCCTAAAAAGTTCCATTTTAAGGATTCCAATTGAAGAGGGTTTGATCAAATCACCTTAGATCAAAACCCCTTGGATAGAACCTCGCTAGTTTTAAACCATACCTATAAATGCGTCTCCTTTACACCTATCAAAATGTTGATAAAAAATCACTTTTGATTTAGCTTTTGGGGGATCAAATGAATTCATTTCAAATTTATTTCAAATGATTATGGTATTCCTCATAACAAGCTATCTAATTAATATAATTTTAATATGTTTTGGTTTTGTTATGTATTTGTTTTTTAAGTTTTATTAAACATAGGTTTTTCAAAGAAAATGAATTTCTATGTTCTTCACATGTGGAAAAATAGAAGATTATCAAAAAAAATTTGAAAAATATCAGTGCACCAGATATTGAAGTCCTTGATCCAACAAAAAAAAAAAAAAATTTGACATATACAAAAAAAGTTACCCATTATACGGTAGCGCTGTGTCTGAATTATAATTCATTTGACTTTGAAACTTGATTAAGGAAAAAATATTCAATATAAAACTATCTAACCAAGTGGAAGCACTAGATATCAGAGTTACAAATCTATATTTGAAAGAATTAGAATTTTATCCTTCATGGAAAAAAAGTTATGCGTTATACGGTGTGCGTCACTTTTTTAAAATGTTGTTTTCTGAAAAAAATCAATTTTGTGGGAGATGGAAAAAGTGAAATTTGATTCCAAAATTTGAAAAAATATTTTTAGAATCTACGAAAAATTTGATGAGACTCTAGTTTGCACCATCTTCAAATTCCTCACAGTTTAGCCGCTATAGGTGCGAATGTGAAGATTTAGTTAAAAATAATAATTTCAGTGTCCGGTTTGGCCAAAAATTGTAAACCACTATTATGGGATCACCCATGGAGAGTGATCATGAGATGGTGGTAAGTGATTATTTTGTTTAATATATCATTTTTTATAATTTAATTTCTATATATTAATGTATTTACTTCTTATTGTAACAGTTAAAACTTCACCACGAACTAAAAACTAGGAGCAGGAGGAGCAGTTCTCGAGTGCAACACAAATGAGTGACAAACCTATTTCCATCTGATTGACAAGCAAAGGGAAAGAATTTATTTCCAAAGCATGGAGAGCAATGACTTTTGATTCCAGAGCCCTTTGTTGTATTCCTACATGGCAGTTTTGTACATATTTTGTATTGGATATATTTGACATTGTATGCCTATATGGCATTCTCATAAGCCTATATGACTCTTTTGTACCTATATTTTATACGTATATTGACATATATTGATGTATGCATACATGGCTATTTGGTTAATACAAATGTTTTTTATCGATGGTGTCCATATTTGCATTATAAATTCATGGTTCAATACATATGAGTTATGTGTATTCAAGTGTATACTTTACAACTTACGTGTATACTTTGTGACTTACATGTGTTCTAATGTATACTTTTCAACTTACATGTGTTCCAATGTATACTTTGCGACGTACATGTTTTCATGCACATACCTTATATTTGTGCATATACTTTGTATTAATTTATGTATACTACATGTATTTGTGTGTATACTTCAAGGTTTATGTGTTTTTGAGTACTTTTGCTTCCTGTATTCACATGTACATGCTTGACTTATTCAAGTGTATACTTATTAATTGGTTAGCCTTAGCATTGATCATTGTTGTCCTTCATGGTTTGTCTTGAATATTAATTGATTGATGCTAAACAACTTTATGTAAAAGCAAAAAACGCGTTTTCAATTGGTATTACATGAAATGATTCATAAAAAGATTTCATAAAGTATCCTTGATATTACAAAAATATATGTGTTTATACACTTCAATTGTGTAGTCACCCTTTGGTTCTTTCAAAGAAAAATTTGTTTATGCCACTGTTACACTACACAGGTAAACCAGATTTTTATTGTGGAGCTATATTAAACTACCACTCTCAAGACCAATGTAACAATGATACAAAATAATGTTTGAGATTGCAAGAAGACATCAAAATGGCTAGTGTACTAAACAAATTCTTATGATTTCTGAAGAATGTTGATAACTCTAATTAGTTGGCTTTTTTTTTTCAAAATCATACAAATTGAACCCTGGCATCAATAGACTATGTATATCAAGCTACCACAATTCAAGTTTCAATGGTGAATATTTATCATGCATGTTTTAACTGATATTCAATTTTATGGTGGTTTTTTTGTTTATATTATGTTATGTGATATTCTAATCCTAATTCATTCTTCCAACACCCCCCCCCCCCAAAATTTTTTGGCCGAATCACCAAACCAAACCCTTGAACCTGAACCTAAGCCTCATACAACCTCAAAACCTCTTCCAACACTCTTCATTCTTCCTAAACAAACTTAATTGAACACAAAATTATGTTGCCCCCTGACTTTACCCACTTTTACTCCCTCAAACCTCTCTTTTTCATTGAAAACCCCTCTTTTCCCAACTAGGGCATCATTTCACCAACTAGAACACTAAGTGGACCTCTTGTATCAATTACTCTCATTCCTCTCATCAAACCATTTGTAGCAATCATAGCTACAACTCTAACCTTATTATTTCCTAATAATTGTTGTACCTCACAAGTCACTTATTGGCTGACCGGTTGTATCGTTATCCTTAACAATCAATGAATTGTAAATTCTAGGCATATTACCTGGAGGGAAAGATACATCTAATACTGGGATGATGGTCTGAGCAATACATCCTGCCTTCTTTTCTACAAGTGCAGAAAACCAAAGAATAAAAGGATTGGTTCTCATAAAAAATAAATTAAAAAAAGATATTGATTCCAATTGCTAATACTAGCAAAAAACTAAAAAAAGTACAAATGCTCTGTAATGAGTTGATCAGTCAATAATCATTGAGAGTTAGAACTTTAACTTAGTCATCTTTTTCTTTGTAAATTTCAACTTCGATAATGATCTAAAAATAGTGATTATTTAAAGGGAAATAATTGACTTATAAAATAAATAAATGTAGTAAAACTTATTTGATTACTCAATCGCATCAAATAAGTTTTACCTACTATTGGATTTGAACCAATGGCTCTCGTTGTATGAAAGTGATACTCTAACCACTGAGTTAAGTGGGTTATTTATTATCATAGATAGAGTCGTACCTAGAAACAATTGTAGGTATAATTCAAGATATAAACAATATGCCCATTAACTATGGGATAGAATCGAATGATTCAATTAAATATCATCCATCTTGACAGAAAGTGATCCATTTTGTTAGTATATCTTCAAGACTAAGCTATCAAGGGCTATAGCTTAGCTAGCTAGAGTACCTCGTTTACATGTGCTCCAATGGTTTTCAAGAGAGTTTATTGGTTCATCCAGTCCATAAAATGGATCTGAGTCTTGCTCTATGAATTGGGAGAACAATAGCATGACAAAGATGAAGTTTGCTCTAATTCGAACTATCGATCTAGTTGATATGGTCAATCTCGGGGACATTCAATGTTAGACATAATGAGTACAATACGAGGACCTCAAAAAATATTTCTTTTCGCTCTATGAAATTTGAGGTGTATGAAGTCTCATATTAGTCTTTTGGGGTGATAGAGACTCCATTTGGAGAATCTATGTCTGAGCATGACAGACCTACATCAAGGGAACCTTTTGAAGCACTTTAGGATTCCTTTTGAAACATTTTTGTTTGAAGCAAATGGAGCCATCTTATTATCTTTCTAGAAAGAAGAGAATGGCAGACTAACTGATCTTTCCATCAGTTAATGAAAGAGCCCAATGCAATATAAAATGCATGTTGGGTTCTTGGAATAGTTCGAATCATTTTGGTAATAAGAAATTTGATCTATTCTACCAAGAAGGTCTATGGTTCGAGCCTGTATAGCCCTATACAATTAGGAAACTCTTCTATTCCTTCTCTCTCGTATTGTCCCTATGATCCGATGCTAAATTGTGATTAAAAAGCATTGCATTTTTTTTGTTAAATGTGGAACTAACAACTTACACATAAGAGAATTTATTCAAAAATAAGTCAAGAGGAAATATGAATGAAAAGAAAAAATAAAAAAGGATTTAGAATTATAAGAATGAAAATTCTTTTGATTGCGACCCAGAGTCTTATTCCCCAAGATCTCTGTGACACTAAACAATAGATCATAAATCATGGCGAAATGTGGGTACATATTCATTTTTTTATCAAAGATTATTATCGAATATAATCATATATAATTGAACTCCATTATATTTTTGATTTTCTAGAAAGACATAGCATCAATTTGATACTATGTTTCTCATACAAAATCCATTGCATTGTTGGACATATGGACAACTAAGCAACCTTTAGTCTTCAATTCGAATTAGATTGCTAGAAAAGCATCACTGCGTCATTCATATGCATTCTATGAACCATGTTATTCGTATAATAAACTGATGCATCAACATGCATTCAAATTATTTATTTTTATTTCAAATGAAGGAATTTCCCTTATTTCCAATACTTACTATGTTTTTTTCACGTAATATTCAACATTTTGGTTGATAGGTCTGAAAGCCTATCTTGTCTTGTCATCTAAACAAGTAGAGTAGTTTAATTCAAAAAAAATTATATACCCAAAGGCTTATGCATATAAATATGCATGCCTTGAAGAGGACTTGCACCTCTTCGTTGTTCGAACGCAAAAATTCTTTCTATCTACTCTTATTTAATAGCTTAGCACATTTGCTGCTCAGGGGTTAAGCACGTCTGCTCTCGAGATAGTGGGGATTTATTGTTGTTAGAGGTAGGACATAGTTTATTTACATTCTTTGTGGTACTAATCACGATCATCAGAGAAGGCTTGTGGAGTACCCACGGTTTTTCTTAACCTATGCATGATTCTTTGTATTGCATGTCTACCATTTCACCATCAAGGCATCATTATCCCTTATTCAAATAAAATTAATAATCGATATTATCCAGGTTTGTTAACCTTTTTTTTTCAATTTTTTTTTCAAGTATTCGAATAATATATTAATTCAAGGTTCTCTAAGTTTGTCAACTCTATTTTTCATATTAATATTCAATATGTAATATCGAACAAATAGATAAAGTTTAACTTGCTAGCACATCTCACATCATTAGAAACAACGACCCTAAAAGAACCCTTATTTCAATAGAGAAAATTCCCTTACATCAAACCATGTTGGTTCACACATTACAACACGAACCAACGTGAAGTCTACCAAACTGCACGGGTTCTTTTAGAACCATTTCTAAGATTATTTGAAATGTATTATGTAACATTCTTTTATTCATTTTCGTGTTAAGTAACAGATGAAACATGGAAAATTTTGACCTCCCCTATGCTTGCAGAACTTTTGAACACATCAAAATCCACAACCTCACTCTATTTCCAACCTATTCTAACTTATTCTCAAGCAATTTCTTCTTTTCATCTCTTCTAGCCTCGCTTTTAAGGCCTAAATTTTGAATTTTCAATAGCAGCAGCATTAATAATCTCTTCCAATGCTTTTACCAATGCTATTTTTTTATTCCTACTACCTATCCTACTTACATTAGGCTAATTCCACTGAGACACATCCTAAACAATAGGTGGAATGGCTTATTTCAATATATTACATTCAAACCCTTGTATGAGCAAGTTCAGACCTGTTTCAGAAATCTACTTCTAAGTTGCTTGGAACTTAATATAATTCCACAAGAATGGATTCTAATCAAAGCTAAAACCATTCTACAACAAATTCAGAGCATCTTGTAGAAAAATCTTACTGTACGAACCCGTACACAGGCTAGAAATGAAGAAAATGCACAAAAATTAAAAAAGAAACAAAAATATTTGATTGATATTCTCCTTCAAACTCTTCAACAACCACTAAATTCTAGTGTCCAATTATTGTACACTTTTTTTGTGGAAAACTAAGACTTCTCAACCATTGTGTGTATGTTTCTCTTTTCAATTTTTTTGCATGGCATCATAAGGGATCAAGCTGGTTGAATGTAGCTCGAAGAAATTATGTGTGTTTAGGTATGAAAGAGGACCATGCCTAGCATAAATGTACCTATCAAGATGCGTTGGAGAAATTTTTTTGGTCACATGAATTGTAAAATGAAAATTGCACTACTTTGCAACTTTACACTGCTTGCATTTGACATTTTTTCCATCAAGTGAAAATTAGACACCATAACAAAACGACTCTAAGATAACAAAAACTAAGAGAGGTTTTGTAGAGGGGCCCAATGCAATCCCATAGGATTAGCTAGAGAGTTTTAAAGCATCACAGTTTCCAAGTAATAGCCTGACAAAGATTGCTTCCCTTTTCCACTTTAGACCCTTAAGGAATCAACCTAGTTGAACATAGCTCGGAGTGATTTCACATGTTTTGGTGTGAAAGAGGACCATGTATAGCATAAATGTACCCAATTAGATGCATTAGAATAGTTTGTTTGGTCACATGAGTTGTAGAACGAAAGTTGCACCACTTTGTAACTTTCGACTACTTGCATTTGACAACTTTTTCCCCAAGTGAAAATTCGCCACCACGGGAAAATGCCTCCAAGATAGAAAAAATTGAGAGAGGTTATTGTAGAGGGGCCCAAAAAAATCCCATAGAATTAAATGATAAGTTTCTAAGCATCATGGTATCTGACTAACATCATGTTGAAGTTTGCAGCCATTTTGCACTTTGGACCCTTAAGGGATCGATCCAGTTGAACGTAGCTCAAAGTGATTTTGTGTGTTTGGATGCAAAAGAGGACCATGCCTAACATAAACATACCTATTCAAATGCATCAGAATAATCTGTTTGGTCACATGAGCTGAAGAACAAAAGTTGCACCATTTTGTAACTTTCAACTACTTGCTTTTGACAATTTTTTTCCCTACTAAAAATTTTCCACCATGGAAAAATGCCTCTGAGATAGAAAAAATCGAGAGAGGTTATTGTAGATGGGACCAATGTGATCTCATAGTATTAGACAAGAATTTTTTAAGCATCATGGTATCTAAGTAACATCATATTGAAGTTTGCAGTCATTTTGCACTTTTGACCCTTAAGGGATCGATCTGGTTGAACGTAGTTCAGAGCAATTCCGTGCTTTTGGGTGTGAAAGAGGACCATTCCTAGCATAAAAATACATATTTATATGTATTAGAACAATCCGTTTGTTCAGACAAGTTGTAGAACAAAAGTTGCACCACTTTGCAACTTTCAACTACTTGCATTTGACAACTTTTTCCCCAAGTGAAAATTCGCCACCACGAGAAAATGCCTCTAAGATAAAAAAAACTGAGAGAAGTTATTATAGAGGGGCCCAAAACAGTCCCATAAGATTAGAAGAGATGTTTCTAAGCATCATGGTAGCTGAGTAATACCATGTTGAAGTTTGTAGTCATTTTACACTTTGGACCCTTGAGGGATCGATCCGATTGAATGTAGCTCATACCAATTCTGCGTGTTTGGGTGTGAAAGAGGACCATGTATAGCATAAACATACCTATTTAGATGCATTGGAACAGTTCATTTGGTCACACGAGTTGCAATACAAAAGTTGCACAACTTTGCAACTTTGCACCACTTGCATTTGACACTTTTTCCATCAAGTGAAAATTGGACACCATGGGAAAACCACTCTGAGATAACAAAAACTAAGAGAGGTTATTGTAGAGGGACCCAACATGATCTCATAGGATCAGATGAGAAGTTTCTAAGTGCCATGGTATCTGAGTAACAACATGCTAAATTTTGCAACCATTTTGCATTTTGGACCCTTAAGGGATCAATCTAGTTGGACATAGCTCAAACTGATTTTGCATGTTTGGGTGTGAAAGAGGACCATGTCTAGCGTAAACATACCTATTTGGATGCATTGAAATAGTTTGTTTGGACACACAATTTGCAGAATGAAAGTTGCACCACTTTGCAACTTTGCACTGCTTGCATTTGACAATTTTTCCATCAAGTGAAAACTAGAAACCATGAGAAAACCACTCTGAGATAACAAAAAATGAGAGAGGTTATTGTAGAGCAGCCCAATGTAATCTCATAGGATTAGACAATAATTTTCTAAGCATCACGGTATCTGATAACAACATGTTGAAGTTTACAGCCATTTTTCACTTTGGATCCTTAAGGGGTCGATCCAGTTGAATGTAGCTTAGATCAATTCCGCATGTTTGGGTGTGAAATAGGACCATTCCTAGCATAAAAAAACCTATTTAGATGTGATGAAATAGTTTTTTAGTCACACAAGTTGCAAAATAAAAGTTGCACCACTTTGCAACTTTGCACTGCTTGCATTTGACACTTTTTCTATCATGAAAACTGAACACCACAGGAAAACCACTCTAAGATAACAAAAACCGAGAGAGGTTATTGTATAGGGGTTCAACATGATCTCGTATGTTTAGACAAAGATTTTGTAAGCACCATAGTTTCTGTGTAATACCCCGTCAAAGCTCGTTGCCCTTTTGCACTTTGGACCCTTAAGGGATCGAGTCGGTCGAACGTAGCTTAGAGCGATTATGCTATTTTTTCAATGGAACTAGGTGGAAAGAAAACTTAACTCCATTTTCATTTTGGTTTGGTTGGATTTCAAGTTATTTTGTGCATTTTGAAAGCCAATTACCGAGTGTCGATCTATATACCCTGTTTTAAGGGTTTTGAGTGCATTAAAATGTCATATTAAGCCTTCCACCCACTGTATGCTTCTGTAACTCAATGGAAAGGCTTAGTTAGGGTTATAAAACATGTGTGAAAAATTTTTTGTGCAAGGGAGGAAAATAGAGGTTTTTTAGGTGATGCCCTAGATGTCAAATGGTGCATTTTTTAGTGGAAAATGGTGGTTTAGTGCTAGGGTTTGAAGAAATATTTGGGGGCAGTGATATCTCTTTAAATTTTAAGCTTGTGCAGACCTTTTTGAATTTTTTTTAGGCTTTGGTTGGTTTTGGGGAGGTTTGGAGTATTGGTTTTCGATAAACCATTTCCTAACTTGTGAAAGAAGAGGGTTTTGGGGTTGTTATGTTAGAGGGCTTATCACACCCTAAAAGTGGAGGAATTGGTGGTTTGGCATACAAGTTAATTTTTCCCAATGGTGGTTTGCGTGTGATAAGAATAATAAAGGGGGGTTGCTTGTTTTGTGAAATTTGATCCAAAAGAGTCTTATGAGGGTTTGTTATATGTTGAAGAAGGCTTAAATGGGTGCCTAAAATGGTGGTTTGTTGTAGAGGTTGTTAAGGAATTCTGAGAGTTAAGATGGGAAAAATAGTTCTATAGACTTACAAGAGTGACTAGGTGCAAATTTGAAAATAAGCCAAGATTGAGTTTGGAGGGAAGGAAGGAGGTTTGAATCCTTCTCTTCAAAATAAGGATGTTGCATTTCTTTTTTGGCTGAGATTTTGTTCGATGGCTTGTAAATCAACATTTTTTGCAAAGAGAGACCAATCAATTTTTAGTAGTTTAATTAGAGATACACAAAGTAAAAGAAGAAAAAGAAAGATCATCCAAAATGGAAATTAAATAAAAATAGATGGAAGACACTTATAGATAGGCATGGTAGTCTCTCAACTTAGTCACTCCTAGTCATACATATTCACTGGGAGTTCCAAGAAACCTATTGCACACAACACCTCTCATGAATAGAATATCTTGAAATTTGAGACGCTCTTATAATGTCTACATCATAGGTGTTCATGATAAGGTTAAATTCAAATGAATAACTTTAAATTCCCTCACCAAACTTCGCATGCACTTTTGTAATGTCTTTAAATCATAATTGAGATTTGTCAAGATCATCAAAATAAGGATGTTGCATTGTTTTTATATCTAAGATTCTCTTGGATGGCTCATAAATCTGCATTTTCTACAAGGGGACACAATCAATGTTTAGCAAGTTACTTACAAATAGGAAAAGTAAAAGAAAAAAAAAGAAAGACCATCCAAAATGGAAATGAAATGAAAATATATGGAAGGAACTTATAGATAGGCATGTCAGTCTCTCAAGCTATTCACTCCTAGTCATACATCTTCACTGGGAGTTCCAAGATACCTATTGCACACAACACCTCTCATGAATAAAATAACTTGAAATTTGAGATGCTCTTATAATGTCTACATCATAGGTGCTCATGATAAGGTTAACTTCGAATGAATAACTTGAAATTACCTCACTAATATTCACACACACTTTTGTAATGGCTTAAAATCATAATTTAGATTTATCAAGATCATCAAAATAAGGATGTTGCATTGTTTTTTTGGTTGAGAATCTCTTGGATGGCTCATAAATTTGCATTTTCTGCAAGGGGACACCAATCAATGTTTAGTAGGTTACTTACAAATAGGAAAATTAAAAGAAGATGATAGCATTGGCATCTAACAAATTAATGTGCATACAAGTATAAAATTAATAAGAACCAATGTGCATATACTTACAAATTAATTCAACGAACCATCCGGTTCTCCTCTACCCTTTATTGTGTCAAGCATTGCCTCATGGTTAGACTCATGGACCTTCCACAAGGTCTTGTTCAAAGGTATACCCCCATATTTGATCAAATGGAAATTGGATGCCATGACAAGGTTCAAGTAATGAATATTCTTACAATGCGTGTCAAAGTCTTGAAACAACCAATGTTTAACACTCTTATGTGGGTACCTTCTAAACCACATTCTAGTAACAACAACTGAGCCTGTAGGGTATTCGATGTTTTCTCCATCTATAATTGGGGCCTCCAATTTCTTTTTGGCCTCAACACAGCAACACAAGTAATAGTTTGTTCCCTTTTTGTTGTCTTCATCTGTAATAACTACATAAACATGTCCTGCATTGATATGTGCAACAAATCTCTTGAAATTAGTCAACATTATGAATATAGTACAAAGTAAGATAACAATATGGAATTTCAAATACCAAGAAAGTAGATATATTACCTGGTTAAACTAGATCTGATACATGGTCAAATTCAACTGATGATTCCATCTATGTTAGTTCTAATGTCGTCGGAGGCTAATACGTGTGAAGTGGGCTAAGATAACTTGTCAACCATTAGTCAACCCACTCCCCTGACTCACAATCATTCTAGGTTTACATTGTACATGAAAAAAAAAAGCATGTCATCTTTCGTGTATCGATACTCCATGAACCTACATTTGAGCTAAGGAAGAGTGTAGCTCACTCGATCTTCTTAGTGTACAACAATCCTCATATGGTGCAATGTTAGTATCATCAATCAACCAAAAAAATTTACAAACTGAAGACATACCTTCATTACCTGGACCCATCAAAACATTACACCACTCAGTGATTGATTTTGCATTTGTCAACTTTGCACTGTCTTTATAATTTAACTCTTCTTGTGCTAATGCTCTTTTCATGCATGTTTTTGCCCCATCATGCCACCCCTTTCCATGCCCAGCCTCACAAAATTTCCACATATGTTGAACACCTGTAGTGAGATGCATCCTACATGACCAGTAGAACATGTGCACCTTCTTGAACTGTGTTGCACAATTATCCATCCATATTATATGTCCACCATATGTTATGCCCCAATGAGCCAAATCACTATAGAACATCTAGAAGCAACCTTGCATGAACTCTGGAGAATGTGTTTGATCATCACTAATATAAAAGTGATAGTCCCTCAATACCTTTCTTTCATCCTCTCTACTATCAACTGCATGAATGAATGCTATGTGCACAAATATCAAAACTTGTGTGGAGTTGTAATACTATGACTGCACCTCATGTTGTGGTTGTAGAGTGTAGTTCTCTACAAATTCAACCACTAATACTATGCTTCCAACTAAAAAGGTGTCCTTGCATAGCTTGAATTGTGTGTCCGGCCATCAATCTCTATGGGTATTCCTTGCATACTCATACACTATATTGTCACAAAACATGGACATAAAGTGATACACTGGAATCTTTTGAATAACCAAATCACACATTTTTGCTTGAGACCCATATTTTGTAATGTATGCCACTGTTTTATACTTCCCAAACTCTACTATTTTTTGTCCCACCTCATCTGTGCTTTCCATACTTTCCATATGTTGACATAGTGGCATTCGTTGCAAGCCACTGCAATGCTTGCATGAACCATCCAAGCATGTTGTTCTGTAGAATATTAGGCCATCCTCTATTTCACATAATTTTTTTGATAAAAACTCTCTTGAAGATTTTGGTTGGGCTTCTATGCCACAATCCTGCAAAAAATTATTAGTATGCAAATATAAACATATAGAATGATAAACATCATAATAGTTAGAGAATTCAATATGTAGTCTACATCAACAAGAAGTGCATGTGTGATTTATCTTGACATAAAAAAATTTAATCATTTCAAAAAATATTTGAGGAACACTAATTTGAGGATAATCATTTTAAATTTATGAAAAAAATGGGTTTGAGTTGTATCCAAAAAATGCTTTGGATGTGGTTCACAATTCCAACTACCGATTCTCCTTCTTACAACATCCCTTTGATTTAGATATGGCCTTGTGTTATTCTTCCAATACTCTTCAATTATTGTTCTCAATGCTTCAACAATTTTTTTTATCTTTTTGTGGTAGTCTCCTTGAGAATACCTATAATTCATTTGAATTGGTGCCCTTAATTCTTTGTCACCTTTGAATGGATTTTGATAAAGTTTTTCTACTAATTCTCATTTGTTCACTAGTCTTTTTAATGAGATGAGCTCTCTTTTTTTGATAGCTTACCAAAGTCGATGTAATGATATGTCAAGTGACATTACTATCCTTTGAGTGTGAGGTCTTACCCACACTCTCATAAGCATCCATTAGATTCTTCACAATAGTGTTTTCACTTGATGCATTTGATATTCTCAACCCAAGAGTCTTCATGATGTTTCTATACTTTAGACCCTACATCATTTCAACAAATAGTTGACATCTCGCGGTCTCATTTATCCTTTCAAAGAAGATTTGACAAATATTATCAGCATATCTTCTACAAGTGTGTGCTAGAAGCTTACCTTCCATGTGCTACAAAATATCCTCATCAATATTAATCAAATAGTTTGGATTTCTATACAAAATTCTAGGTGTTCTCCTAACCACATACATCTCAACATTAGCAATTTCATCAATATTTAATTGAGGTGGGCTAGATTGTGTACCTTCGATTGAGGGTGGAGTAGAAGACATACCTTGAGGTTAACATGGGGATGATGACATACCTTCTTAGTCAAATTTGAGTGATGATGTACTCTCAACTTGAGATGCGATGGATGGTGTCCAACCATATTCACTTGTGGTAGATGGTGCCCCTCCATATTCACTTGTGGTAGATGGTGTACCTCCATATTCACTTGTCCTTAATGGTGTGATCCCTTCATATTCACTTTCGGTAGAGGGTGTGTCTCGAACTACAATATTTGAATCTATCCTATAATGATGCTTTCGTATTCGTTCCCTTTGTGCTACCAATTTTTGTTCTCTTTTTTATGGTTGAGGTTCCTCTTCAATTGGCTTTTTTTCGTCAATCGTTTCCAATTTCTTCTTTTCATGATATGTCCTCAACCATTCTCTCTCCTTTTCTTTGAAGGTTTGGAGCTCTTCATCTATTAGTTTCTTCCTTGTTCGTTTATTTGGCATGGTGGATAATTTTTCCTATAGCATGGTAATGATACAAAATTAGTTCATGGTGTTTGAGTCATTAGATGAACATTTAGATAAGTTGTTTTAACCAATTTGCAAAAAATGTAAAATGTTGTAAAAAGAGGGCCAAAATAGGTTTTGGGTGTTTTGTTCTTAGAACAAGGTCTTGGTGGACCTTTTCATAATTTAATTACTTAATTTGGTGGTTATTAGGCGTTGAGGGATTCAAATGTGGGGAAAAATAAAATCTTGCAAAATTGTTGTCAAGGTAAAAACACAAAAATTAACAAATGGAAAAATTTGGAAGTTTAGGAGTCAAGTGGGTGAAAGGTTGGTTTGGGTCATTTTATATGTTCAAGAAAACATTTAAATTGATGGAGAACCTCGAGCAAGAGGTAGAGGGGATGTAAATAATGGAGAAAATAATAAAGAGACCCTATTTTATATTCATTTTTTTGTGTTTTTACTGGTAAAACATCATTATGAAGCATTGTATGGCCCTGTACAGCCATATTTTCATGGGGTAGTCATTTGGAATAATTAAGCTATGATTCTAAAATATTTTCCTTTTTGTCTCACTCAATTTCATGCAAATTTGAGTAAGTTATGGCTTGTTTACTAAAGACAATTCAAAACCCTTGCTAGGGTAAATAGAATTAAAATAAAATTGCATTTCTCTTATTCTAACAGATGGAATCATTTGAAATTTAGTAACAAGGTTTTTTGTTGTGTAATCTTTCATTTCTCAAAGTTTCATACCAAGTGGTGATAGTTAGATTTTAAAATCATGATGCCCTAGGCCATATTTTGGTGAAAAAACATGAAAAAGCAGTGTATAGTGAGAATTAAAGAATTTTTTTATGGTTTTTGATTTCTTCTTGAAGATATTGTTTTTAAAATGTGTTTAGTGGTATTGTGAATCTATTTAAAGATTTGGTTTGGTTATTTTTCAAGTTTTTGAAGTCCATTTAATGATTGTCCTTCCATGACAATGATGTAACAATCCTAATTTTCAGTCAAGAATGGTGGTTTAGGGTACATGTTTGATGAATTATCATGAAGTTTGGAGAATGATTCTTTCATGTTCTACAAAGATTTTTATGCATTTTTGAAGCATTAAGAAGTGGAAATAGGCTTGGAATTGACAATTTTCTTATTGATAGGGCCTAAATAGGCTTGGTTTCAAGAAGTTTTCATATTAGATATATCAAAGTTGGGAATTGGGTTGAACCAATTAAATTGATGTTGTTTAAAGTTTTTGAGAAGTTTTTAAGGGATTGTGTGCTTAGAACTCAGTTTGATGTCTTTTATCCATGAGTTTTGTGAAGGTAAAAGAGTCCTAATTGAATGGAAAAGTTGAGATTTGGTTCACTTTTGATAAGTTGATTGGAGTGAGATTGAGTTAAATTGTTTTATTCCTCTAGCACTGCATCAAAGTACCCTCGATGGTTTTTTGTTTTTGGTAGATGCTTTGCGAGATAAGCTGCACATTTCTCCATTTTGCTAACTTATCCTTCAATAAAGAGTCTTGAAACAATGGATAGGAGGGTTAGAATCCCTTGTAGGTGGGCTAATCAAGGAAACATTTAAAATATATAACATAGGTGATGAGGTAATTTATAAATAGAGATAAAAACCAAAATAGTTTAAATCGGTGCTATCAATGTGGGAGGAGTATATTCCAATTTTTTAGAGACTTGTATGGAAAATTTGGTATCATAGACAAGGCAATTAGCTAGTTTGTATAGATGTGGTTTAAAAATGTAATTGACAAGTGTATAGAATTGTGTAATTTAAAATGTCCATTGACAACCTATGGTTGTAATGACAAACAAACAATTATCAACATAGAATATGAAAAAAAACAAAAATGAGAGAAAGCCATAATAGAATGAAAGAAAATGTGTAAAGACTTCATATACCTAAAAAACAAGAGTTTCAAATGGAGTTCTAACCAATTATGTAGCCTAAGTTTCTTCTTCTTTCTTCAAACTCCTCAACAAATTGACTTTTTCAAAAGCTTGTTCCCCTCCAAACTTCAATTGTATATCAATTTTCACTGGAATTCAAACTTGAATTGATATAATATGCCTTTCAATATTAAAACTTTTCTATTTCATGCAAAGGTGGTGGAAAGATCATGAAAAAGGTGATGGAATGTTAAACACATGCATGCACACTTCACAACATCATCAAAAAGTTACTTTTTGTCAAAGCACACACAAAACTAGGAGAATATGTAGAATTTGGGTCGAGATCACTGGAAAATTGATTTTTTTTACCATTTTTAGAGCAAGACAAAATGTGCCTGCATTATAACGCAAGTGTATTATTTCTTGCTAGAAATGGTCATGTCTCTACTTCTTCAAAACACACTCGCATTATGAGAAATTTAATTTTTATAGATTTATTTTCTCTCTTTGTCTATTC
>VDFB02047230.1:274943354-275288615 GCA_007258455.2 Sequoia sempervirens
CTATGATGTAGACATTATAAGAGCGTCTCAAATTTCAAGATATTCTATTCATGAGAGGTGTTGTGTGCAATAGGTTTCTTGGAACTCCCAGTGAATATGTATGACTAGGAGTGACTAAGTTGAGAGACTACCATGCCTATCTATAAGTGTCTTCCATCTATTTTTATTTAATTTCCATTTTGGATGATCTTTCTTTTTCTTCTTTTACTTTGTGTATCTCTAATTAAACTACTAAAAATTAATTGGTCTCTCTTTGCAAAAAATGTTGATTTACAAGCCATCGAACAAAATCTCAGCCAAAATTGAAATGCAACATCCTTATTTTGAAGAGAAGGATTCAAACCTCCTTCCTTCCCTCCAAACTCAATCTTGGCTTGTTTTCAAATTTGCACCTAGTCACTCTTGTAAGTCTATAGAACTATTTTTCCCATATTAACTCTCAGAATTCCTTAACAACCTCTACAACAAACCACCATTTTAGGCACCCATTTAAGCCTTCTTCAACATATAACAAACCCTCATAAGACTCTTTTGGATCAAATTTCACAAAACAAGCAACCCCCCTTTATTATTCTTATCACACGCAAACCACCATTGGGAAAAATTAACTTGTATGCCAAACCACCAATTCCTCCACTTTTAGGGTGTGATAAGCCCTCTAACATAACAACCCCAAAACCCTCTTCTTTCACAAGTTAGGAAATGGTTTATTGAAAACCAATACTCCAAACCTCCCCAAAACCAACCAAAGCCTAAAAAAAATTCAAAAAGGTCTGCACAAGCTTAAAATTTAAAGAGATATCACTGCCCCCAAATATTTCTTCAAACCCTAGCACTAAACCACCATTTTCCACTAAAAAATGCACCATTTGACATCTAGGGCATCACCTAAAAAACCTCTATTTTCCTCCCTTGCACAAAATTTTTTTCACACATGTTTTATAACCCTAACTAAGCCTTTCCATTGAGTTACAGAAGCATACAGTGGGTGGAAGGCTTAATATGACATTTTAATGCACTCAAAACCCTTAAAACAGGGTATATAGATCGACACTCGGTAATTGGCTTTCAAAATGCACAAAATAACTTGAAATCCAACCAAACCAAAATGAAAATGGAGTTAAGTTTTCTTTCCACCTAGTTCCATTGAAAAAATAGCATAATCGCTCTAAGCTACGTTCGACCGACTCGATCCCTTAAGGGTCCAAAGTGCAAAAGGGCAACGAGCTTTGACGGGGTATTACACAGAAACTATGGTGCTTACAAAATCTTTGTCTAAACATACGAGATCATGTTGAACCCCTATACAATAACCTCTCTCGGTTTTTGTTATCTTAGAGTGGTTTTCCTGTGGTGTTCAGTTTTCATGATAGAAAAAGTGTCAAATGCAAGCAGTGCAAAGTTGCAAAGTGGTGCAACTTTTATTTTGCAACTTGTGTGACTAAAAAACTATTTCATCACATCTAAATAGGTTTTTTTATGCTAGGAATGGTCCTATTTCACACCCAAACATGCGGAATTGATCTAAGCTACATTCAACTGGATCGACCCCTTAAGGATCCAAAGTGAAAAATGGCTGTAAACTTCAACATGTTGTTATCAGATACCGTGATGCTTAGAAAATTATTGTCTAATCCTATGAGATTACATTGGGCTGCTCTACAATAACCTCTCTCATTTTTTGTTATCTCAGAGTGGTTTTCTCATGGTTTCTAGTTTTCACTTGATGGAAAAATTGTCAAATGCAAGCAGTGCAAAGTTGCAAAGTGGTGCAACTTTCATTCTGCAAATTGTGTGTCCAAACAAACTATTTCAATGCATCCAAATAGGTATGTTTACGCTAGACATGGTCCTCTTTCACACCCAAACATGCAAAATCAGTTTGAGCTATGTCCAACTAGATTGATCCCTTAAGGGTCCAAAATGCAAAATGGTTGCAAAATTTAGCATGTTGTTACTCAGATACCATGGCACTTAGAAACTTCTCATCTGATCCTATGAGATCATGTTGGGTCCCTCTACAATAACCTCTCTTAGTTTTTGTTATCTCAGAGTGGTTTTCCCATGGTGTCCAATTTTCACTTGATGGAAAAAGTGTCAAATGCAAGTGGTGCAAAGTTGCAAAGTTGTGCAACTTTTGTATTGCAACTCGTGTGACCAAATGAACTGTTCCAATGCATCTAAATAGGTATGTTTATGCTATACATGGTCCTCTTTCACACCCAAACACGCAGAATTGGTATGAGCTACATTCAATCGGATCGATCCCTCAAGGGTCCAAAGTGTAAAATGACTACAAACTTCAACATGGTATTACTCAGCTACCATGATGCTTAGAAACATCTCTTCTAATCTTATGGGACTGTTTTGGGCCCCTCTATAATAACTTCTCTCAGTTTTTTTTATCTTAGAGGCATTTTCTCGTGGTGGCGAATTTTCACTTGGGGAAAAAGTTGTCAAATGCAAGTAGTTGAAAGTTGCAAAGTGGTGCAACTTTTGTTCTACAACTTTTCTGAACAAACGGATTGTTCTAATACATATAAATATGTATTTTTATGCTAGGAATGGTCCTCTTTCACACCCAAAAGCACGGAATTGCTCCGAACTACGTTCAACCAGATCGATCCCTTAAGGGTCAAAAGTGCAAAATGACTGCAAACTTCAATATGATGTTACTTAGATACCATGATGCTTAAAAAATTCTTGTCTAATACTATGAGATCACATTGGTCCCCTCTACAATAACCTCTCTCGATTTTTTCTATCTCAGAGGCATTTTTCCATGGTGGAAAATTTTTAGTAGGGAAAAAAATTGTCAAAAGAAAGTAGTTGAAAGTTACAAAATGGTGCAACTTTTGTTCTTCAGCTCATGTGACCAAACAGATTATTCTGATGCATTTGAATAGGTATGTTTATGTTAGGCATGGTCCTCTTTTGCATCCAAACACACAAAATCACTTTGAGCTACGTTCAACTGGATCGATCCCTTAAGGGTCCAAAGTGCAAAATGGCTGCAAACTTCAACATGATGTTAGTCAGATACCATGATGCTTAGAAACTTATCATTTGATTCTATGGGATTTTTTTGGGCCCCTCTACAATAACCTCTCTCAATTTTTTCTATCTTGGAGGCATTTTCCCGTGGTGGCGAATTTTCACTTGGGGAAAAAGTTGTCAAATGCAAGTAGTCGAAAGTTACAAAGTGGTGCAACTTTCGTTCTACAACTCATGTGACCAAACAAACTATTCTAATGCATCTAATTGGGTACATTTATGCTATACATGGTCCTCTTTCACACCAAAACATGTGAAATCACTCCGAGCTATGTTCAACTAGGTTGATTCCTTAAGGGTCTAAAGTGGAAAAGGGAAGCAATCTTTGTCAGGCTATTACTTGGAAACTGTGATGCTTTAAAACTCTCTAGCTAATCCTATGGGATTGCATTGGGCCCCTCTACAAAACCTCTCTTAGTTTTTGTTATCTTAGAGTCGTTTTGTTATGGTGTCTAATTTTCACTTGATGGAAAAAATGTCAAATGCAAGCAGTGTAAAGTTGCAAAGTAGTGCAATTTTCATTTTACAATTCATGTGACCAAAAAAATTTCTCCAACGCATCTTGATAGGTACATTTATGCTAGGCATGGTCCTCTTTCATACCTAAACACACATAATTTCTTCGAGCTACATTCAACCAGCTTGATCCCTTATGATGCCATGCAAAAAAATTGAAAAGAGAAACATACACACAATGGTTGAGAAGTCTTAGTTTTCCACAAAAAAAGTGTACAATAATTGGACACTAGAATTTAGTGGTTGTTGAAGAGTTTGAAGGAGAATATCAATCAAATATTTTTGTTTCTTTTTTAATTTTTGTGCATTTTCTTCATTTCTAGCCTGTGTACGGGTTCGTACAGTAAGATTTTTCTACAAGATGCTCTGAATTTGTTGTAGAATGGTTTTAGCTTTGATTAGAATCCATTCTTGTGGAATTATATTAAGTTCCAAGCAACTTAGAAGTAGATTTCTGAAACAGGTCTGAACTTGCTCATACAAGGGTTTGAATGTAATATATTGAAATAAGCCATTCCACCTATTGTTTAGGATGTGTCTCAGTGGAATTAGCCTAATGTAAGTAGGATAGGTAGTAGGAATAAAAAAATAGCATTGGTAAAAGCATTGGAAGAGATTATTAATGCTGCTGCTATTGAAAATTCAAAATTTAGGCCTTAAAAGCGAGGCTAGAAGAGATGAAAAGAAGAAATTGCTTGAGAATAAGTTAGAATAGGTTGGAAATAGAGTGAGGTTGTGGATTTTGATGTGTTCAAAAGTTCTGCAAGCATAGGGGAGGTCAAAATTTTCCATGTTTCATCTGTTACTTAACACGAAAATGAATAAAAGAATGTTACATAATACATTTCAAATAATCTTAGAAATGGTTCTAAAAGAACCCGTGCAGTTTGGTAGACTTCACGTTTGTTCGTGTTGTAATGTGTGAACCAACATGGTTTGATGTAAGGGAATTTTCTCTATTGAAATAAGGGGTCTTTTAGGGTCATTGTTTCTAATGATGTGAGATGTGCTAGCAAGTTAAACTTTATCTATTTGTTCGATATTACATATTGAATATTAATATGAAAAATAGAGTTGACAAACTTAGAGAACCTTGAATTAATATATTATTCGAATACTTGAAAAAAAAATTGAAAAAAAAAGGTTAACAAACCTGGATAATATCGATTATTAATTTTATTTGAATAAGGGATAATGATGCCTTGATGGTGAAATGGTAGACATGCAATACAAAGAATCATGCATAGGTTAAGAAAAACCGTGGGTACTCCACAAGCCTTCTCTGATGATCGTGATTAGTACCACAAAGAATGTAAATAAACTATGTCCTACCTCTAACAACAATAAATCCCCACTATCTCGAGAGCAGACGTGCTTAACCCCTGAGCAGCAAATGTGCTAAGCTATTAAATAAGAGTAGATAGAAAGAATTTTTGCGTTCGAACAACGAAGAGGTGCAAGTCCTCTTCAAGGCATGCATATTTATATGCATAAGCCTTTGGGTATATAATTTTTTTTGAATTAAACTACTCTACTTGTTTAGATGACAAGACAAGATAGGCTTTCAGACCTATCAACCAAAATGTTGAATATTACGTGAAAAAAACATAGTAAGTATTGGAAATAAGGGAAATTCCTTCATTTGAAATAAAAATAAATAATTTGAATGCATGTTGATGCATCAGTTTATTATACGAATAGCATGGTTCATAGAATGCATATGAATGACGCAGTGATGCTTTTCTAGCAATCTAATTTGAATTGAAAACTAAAGGTTGCTTAGTTGTCCATATGTCCAACAATGCAATGGATTTTGTATGAGAAACATAGTATCAAATTGATGCTATGTCTTTCTAGAAAATCAAAAATATAATGGAGTTCAATTATATATGATTATATTCGATAATAATCTTTGATAAAAAAATGAATATGTACCCACATTTCGCCATGATTTATGATCTATTGTTTAGTGTCACAGAGATCTTGGGGAATAAGACTCTGGGTCGCAATCAAAAGAATTTTCATTCTTATAATTCTAAATCCTTTTTTATTTTTTCTTTTCATTCATATTTCCTCTTGACTTATTTTTGAATAAATTCTCTTATGTGTAAGTTGTTAGTTCCACATTTAACAAAAAAAATGCAATGCTTTTTAATCACAATTTAGCATCGGATCATAGGGACAATACGAGAGAGAAGGAATAGAAGAGTTTCCTAATTGTATAGGGCTATACAGGCTCGAACCATAGACCTTCTTGGTAGAATAGATCAAATTTCTTATTACCAAAATGATTCGAACTATTCCAAGAACCCAACATGCATTTTATATTGCATTGGGCTCTTTCATTAACTGATGGAAAGATCAGTTAGTCTGCCATTCTCTTCTTTCTAGAAAGATAATAAGATGGCTCCATTTGCTTCAAACAAAAATGTTTCAAAAGGAATCCTAAAGTGCTTCAAAAGGTTCCCTTGATGTAGGTCTGTCATGCTCAGACATAGATTCTCCAAATGGAGTCTCTATCACCCCAAAAGACTAATATGAGACTTCATACACCTCAAATTTCATAGAGCGAAAAGAAATATTTTTTGAGGTCCTCGTATTGTACTCATTATGTCTAACATTGAATGTCCCCGAGATTGACCATATCAACTAGATCGATAGTTCGAATTAGAGCGAACTTCATCTTTGTCATGCTATTGTTCTCCCAATTCATAGAGCAAGACTCAGATCCATTTTATGGACTGGATGAACCAATAAACTCTCTTGAAAACCATTGGCGCACATGTAAACGAGGTACTCTAGCTAGCTAAGCTATAGCCCTTGATAGCTTAGTCTTGAAGATATACTAACAAAATGGATCACTTTCTGTCAAGATGGATGATATTTAATTGAATCATTCGATACTATCCCATAGTTAATGGGCATATTGTTTATATCTTGAATTATACCTACAATTGTTTCTAGGTACGACTCTATCTATGATAATAAATAACCCACTTAACTCAGTGGTTAGAGTATCACTTTCATACGGCGGGAGCCATTGGTTCAAATCCAATAGTAGGTAAAACTTATTTGATGCGATTGAGTAATCAAATAAGTTTTACTACATTTATTTATTTTATAAGTCAATTATTTCCCTTTAAATAATCACTATTTTTAGATCATTATCGAAGTTGAAATTTACAAAGAAAAAGATGACTAAGTTAAAGTTCTAACTCTCAATGATTATTGACTGATCAACTCATTACAGAGCATTTGTACTTTTTTTAGTTTTTTGCTAGTATTAGCAATTGGAATCAATATCTTTTTTTAATTTATTTTTTATGAGAACCAATCCTTTTATTCTTTGGTTTTCTGCACTTGTAGAAAAGAAGGCAGGATGTATTGCTCAGACCATCATCCCAGTATTAGATGTATCTTTCCCTCCAGGTAATATGCCTAGAATTTACAATTCATTGATTGTTAAGGATAACGATACAACCGGTCAGCCAATAAGTGACTTGTGAGGTACAACAATTATTAGGAAATAATAAGGTTAGAGTTGTAGCTATGATTGCTACAAATGGTTTGATGAGAGGAATGAGAGTAATTGATACAAGAGGTCCACTTAGTGTTCTAGTTGGTGAAATGATGCCCTAGTTGGGAAAAGAGGGGTTTTCAATGAAAAAGAGAGGTTTGAGGGAGTAAAAGTGGGTAAAGTCAGGGGGCAACATAATTTTGTGTTCAATTAAGTTTGTTTAGGAAGAATGAAGAGTGTTGGAAGAGGTTTTGAGGTTGTATGAGGCTTAGGTTCAGGTTCAAGGGTTTGGTTTGGTGATTCGGCCAAAAAATTTTTTTGGGGGGGGGGTGTTGGAAGAATGAATTAGGATTAGAATATCACATAACATAATATAAACAAAAAAACCACCATAAAATTGAATATCAGTTAAAACATGCATGATAAATATTCACCATTGAAACTTGAATTGTGGTAGCTTGATATACATAGTCTATTGATGCCAGGGTTCAATTTGTATGATTTTGAAAAAAAAAAGCCAACTAATTAGAGTTATCAACATTCTTCAGAAATCATAAGAATTTGTTTAGTACACTAGCCATTTTGATGTCTTCTTGCAATCTCAAACATTATTTTGTATCATTGTTACATTGGTCTTGAGAGTGGTAGTTTAATATAGCTCCACAATAAAAATCTGGTTTACCTGTGTAGTGTAACAGTGGCATAAACAAATTTTTCTTTGAAAGAACCAAAGGGTGACTACACAATTGAAGTGTATAAACACATATATTTTTGTAATATCAAGGATACTTTATGAAATCTTTTTATGAATCATTTCATGTAATACCAATTAAAAACGCATTTTTTGCTTTTACATAAAGTTGTTTAGCATCAATCAATTAATATTCAAGACAAACCATGAAGGACAACAATGATCAATGCTAAGGCTAACCAATTAATAAGTATACACTTGAATAAGTCAAGCATGTACATGTGAATACAGGAAGCAAAAGTACTCAAAAACACATAAACCTTGAAGTATACACACAAATACATGTAGTATACATAAATTAATACAAAGTATATGCACAAATATAAGGTATGTGCATGAAAACATGTACGTCGCAAAGTATACATTGGAACACATGTAAGTTGAAAAGTATACATTAGAACACATGTAAGTCACAAAGTATACACGTAAGTTGTAAAGTATACACTTGAATACACATAACTCATATGTATTGAACCATGAATTTATAATGCAAATATGGACACCATCGATAAAAAACATTTGTATTAACCAAATAGCCATGTATGCATACATCAATATATGTCAATATACGTATAAAATATAGGTACAAAAGAGTCATATAGGCTTATGAGAATGCCATATAGGCATACAATGTCAAATATATCCAATACAAAATATGTACAAAACTGCCATGTAGGAATACAACAAAGGGCTCTGGAATCAAAAGTCATTGCTCTCCATGCTTTGGAAATAAATTCTTTCCCTTTGCTTGTCAATCAGATGGAAATAGGTTTGTCACTCATTTGTGTTGCACTCGAGAACTGCTCCTCCTGCTCCTAGTTTTTAGTTCGTGGTGAAGTTTTAACTGTTACAATAAGAAGTAAATACATTAATATATAGAAATTAAATTATAAAAAATGATATATTAAACAAAATAATCACTTACCACCATCTCATGATCACTCTCCATGTGAGGGAAATATTCACACACCCATGCTAAGGTGTGCTCAAGCCCTGTATAAACCATCCAAATAGAAATTAAACTATGAATCAATAATGGTTTAATTTTTCACTAACTAACATCTATAACAACAAATGAAAATTGAAATTTAGTAATTTTCCTCATACCTCCCTTGTCAGAGCCATCGAGGATTCTATAGCAGATGAAACATCGATCTCCATTGCCCTCATCACATTCAGAGGTGTTTCGGCTTGCAACATCTAAAAATAAAACAACAAATTATTCAATCACAAAAAGTAAAATAGTGATCCACGTCATGACTTATAATGTATGAGATAATGAATAAAATTTTGAGTACTTATTAAACTATATATTTTTTACTATCATGCTTACTATTTGCCCTATCCACATCTTGTTCGAAAGTAAGTGTTTTTAGGATTTTACCCATAGCAGAAAGTCACTAAACTATTTGATAAAATTATTTCATAGACATGTACAACAACTGTGGTGGCATAGAGAAGGAAATGAACTATTTGAAAAAATGCCTCAAAGAAATGGGGTCTCGTGGTGATGGAATGCCATTACAAACAAATGCACGTCATGGCATTCCATCACCATAAGACCACATTTCTTTTAGGATTTTTTTTGACAGTTCATTTCCTTCTCTATGGTATTCTTTCTTAATATTATGTTATGATAGAAATTTTTTCAAATCCATAGTTTGTTGGAAAGCACCTATTTTAGGCTTTTACCCATAGTAGTAAGAAATTGAGTAGTTTGATAAAATGCTTTGTTACACATGTATGGAAAATGTGGTATCATAGAAAAGGTGGTGAGATATTTGAATAAATGTCTCGAAGAAATGTCATCTCATGGTGATGGAATGGTATTCCATCACCACGAGACCACATTTCTTTGAGGCATTTTTTCAACCTACTAGCTGCCTTGTCTATGCTACTGCTTACTATTATGCTTTGATAGATTTTTTCCAAGCATCCATAGTTTGTTGGAAAGCACCCTTTTTAAGCTTTTAGCCATAACAGTGAGGAAATGAAATGTTTGATAAAATGCTTTGGTAGACATGTATGGAAAATGTGGTAGTATAGAAATGGTGGTGAGTTGTTTGAAAAAGTGGTGCAGGTGCACCTTTATAAGAGGATGCCTCCATGAGGAAAATTTTGGATTTTGAGGTTCTATAGGTATTTTCATGATGTAATGAGGATTAAATAGCCATTTTTGAGTTTGTAATGGTCTTTGGTAGTCATTTTAAGCATAAATTGTAAAGTTACTGAATCTTAACAAAAGTTGTCAATCAATGTTGTAAAAATGCAAAAAGGTGCCAAGTGGGGGAATATGAAGATTCAAGGTAGTTGTAGAGGAAATCTTAGGCACTTAGGAAGTTGAAATGATTTGGAAAGTGTTTAAAACATGTGATTCACCATTGTTAGTTGTTGAAGCATTTTGAAGGAGAAAACCAATAAAATATCACTGTTATACTACTATTTTCTATGTTTTCCTCCATCCTCTGCCAGTGTATGGTTTTGTGTAGGTGGTAGTGCATCTATAATGTGTGTGAATTGAATGAGTTAGGTGTTGGAATCAATTTAAAAATAATTTGAGCATTTTATATTGAGTTTTAAGCTTTTGGTGGCCTGATTTCTCTAGGCGATCAGAAAATAGGGGCTAAGGGTTTGATTGCCCAAATGAACTAAAAAGTCCATTCCACCTTTTTGTAGCAATGTTCTCTTGGTGGAATGTACCGGTATGAAGTAGGAGTAGGTGTAGAAGGTAAGGAATTGGTCTGGTGAAGGTTTTGTTGAGTTCTCCTCGCTGCCCTAGTGAAAAACCAGTTTTGGTGCCTTTTAAACAAGGCTAGAGTGAGTGAAAATAGGATAGGGGTTTAGAAGTGGACATAATCCCCTAAAAAATATGAGAGAAGGTGAATTGGAGGGTTTTTAGAAGATCTGAGAGGTTGTAAATGGTCAGAGAAGTGAATAAGTGAGAAACCCTAGGTGAAAGAGGGTGAAAACTAGTGAAAAAGAGTGATTTTGTGGAGGAAGTGTATGTAGAACTTTGGGGCAGCACTATTTGAGGATGGAATGAGCATGTAAAGAAATAAATAAGCCTAATTTAAATGATTATAATCTTTTGCTAGGTTAGGGAATAAGAGTTTCAATAAGCCCTAATTGATTGCAAGGAAAGTGAGAGTTTTATGAAAAGGGGTCTGAATGAGTGAGAGGAGACTTGAAAGTTGAATAATTTGAGGTTTTCTTGGCTATGTTTTGACTGTTTAGAGGTTTCAAGTGTTGGTTGTGTGTTTGGATAGGCTTCTCTTTGAAAAAGAGGCCTAATTGTGGCCCAATTCAGCATTAAAAGCTAGATTTGGGACAATTGCTCCAAAAGAGTTGCAAGTGAGTTTCAGATATGTGAGAGCAAGCCATAATGGGTGCCTAGTTTGGAGAATAGACAAGGTAGTGAACTGTTTGAAAAGATGCCTCAATAAAATGTGGTCTCATGGAATGCCATGACAAGCAAATGCAATTGGAAGCTTCTCCTAGACTTATTACTTATGCTATGTGAAGTAATTGCATCACTACTTATGTTGAATTTCTAAACAACTATATTGTAGTTGAAATTTTGTCATCTATCAACATCTAGTTATTAGTTATGGAATGTGAAGTAATGCTTTGAGTTTGAATGATGTGTAAAGCAACACAATCAACAAAATGACTATAAACTACACAAATCTATTAAGTATAATTTATTAGTTAAACTATTTATTCTATTACATGTGTGAAGGTTTGACTAAATCCACTAGCACTAGGAGGTGTTCCCTCAAAACCTCCAATATTAGCCTATTCAACATCCAAAATCACATATTAAAATACCATTCATAAAACATTCTATTAAAATGTAATAAATTTATAATTATTTATTAGTTACATACCCCATCGATAGGTGTATTGCAGAAATAAGTAGGTGTAGGGTCAGTGTATCCAGTATCAACATTGTGACCCTGCAAGTTTATTAAAATCATAAAACTAAATTAGTTAATCTTGCATTTCAAAATTGAAATTTAATAAATTAGACTCAATGAACATGCTAACTTTTACTTGAGTATCAATGTCATACGCATCATGCAAAATTTCAGCTGCCCTCTCCATCTCCATAGTTGTAGACGAATCTTGTGCAGTAGCCTCCTGAGTGTTGGTGGAGTCATATGAACGAGTCACCCCACAAGATTGACACACATGGGATCAAAGTCCACCTTTCAAAGACTCCCCTAGATGGCACTGTACAAGAGGGCTAGCATGCTGGATGACACTTTGCATCAAAGAGTTGATGGCCTGCAAAGTCTCTACGTCGACACTCTCCTTCGCAATGGAAGGGATGACGATGTGCTCATGAGGCATCCTAGTGAGAGGTCGTCTCACTTGCCATGTATGATCTGGTTGTGCACCAGGTCTATCTTGTGCCCTGAAACCATAGTGTATAGTTTCCTAAGGAAATATTGAAGAACTTCACAATTGTTGCAAGGTGGTTCATCAAAAACGATGTACCACCTATCCCAAAAATATTTCCTAATCTCTTGGTGGTGGCACCAATGAATAAGAAACCTCTTCACATTGAGGGAGAGATTTGCATTTGACCATGGGTTAGTGAATAATGTGCACAAATCACCTTTTGTAATTTTTAAATATTTAACATCTTTATATGACAATTTATTTTGGTAAAAAGCCCTAGCTGCTTGCCTCCTATCCTACCAACCAGTTAATTATTTGTTGATTGAATCTACATTTTTTAACATATCTTGTAGTGAAGTTTCCAGGGTCATTCTTTCCACATTTGAGCTGTTTGGATCAAATTAAACCTCCTAATTAAATCCTCAATTTTTTTTATTGTTCTCAATTTCACCCATTAAATTTTATTGCTCATGCTAGGAGGGTATTGAGGGATTGGTGGAGGAGATTGTTGTTGTGTTTGAGGATTTTGTTCTTGCTATGGATTTTGAGGAAGGTTTCCAATTTGATTAACATCTCCTACAAATTGAAAAAATAAATATCAAATAGAATCTAAAACTAACAAATTTGAAAAAAAAAACAATCCTTACCTCTTTGACCTCCTCATTAACATGGTGGCATCCTGGCGATGAATCAACAATAGTTGAAGAATATTTTTGCAAAAAAATATCCTCCTAGAATGTGAGCACAAAATTTTGGTGTTTTTGGCCACTGGCAAGAAGAGAAAAATAGTCAGAAATGAAAATGAATTTGATCTCTTATTTTTTTGCTTTTAACATGTCATAATGCGAGTGCATAGTAACGCGCTCACATTATGGCTTTGTGGTGGCTAAACCTTAGTCTTGACACACTAAGCCATAATGTGAGCGCATTATAATGCACTCGCATTATGAGTTTTCATTTAAAAAAAAAAAGTGGCCACAAAATTGTTACCCATCTTCATGCACCCGCCCTATTGTTATAGTTGTTTATTATTGAAAAATCAAATGATTATTGTTTTGTTGTTTAATTTCTATCTGGATGGTTTCTATAAGACATTAGAACACAACTGTCTAATCTTTCTATTGTGGCACATGAGGAGAGAGATCATTGGTGGTAAGTGATTATTTTGTTAAATATTTCTTTTTTTATTATGTAATTTCTATATATTAATGTCTATAATTTTTATTGTAACAACTAAGGTTCCACGATGAACTAAATAGGAGTATCCCTTAGGTTTGAAGTAGACCACTCTCATATGCATTTCCATCCCCTTGAAGATCAAATGCTTCTTGCGATCTATTTTCTTCACCTTAAGGGGAATAACTTTTTATTGGATTCCTTTGTTGTATGCCTATATGAAATTTGTGGACGTATATTTTGTATTACATATAGTTGACATTGTATGCCTATATGGCATTCTTGTAAGCCCATCTGGTTATTTTGTATATATGTTATACTTATATCAAAATATATTGTTGTATGCCTATATGGCTATTTGGTTCATACACATATTTTTTATTGATGGTGCCCATATTTGTATTATAAATCCACTCTTCAATGGATATTCGTAATTGGTTTATTTCAAATATTTAAAGTCCAATTTTATTAAATGCACTCTTCCTTTATATAATTGTAAATATATAAAGTTTGAACATTATTCTCCTGCAATATTATTGAACATTAAATCAATAATATGAATATAATAATGCATGATGCAATCTAACACCTAGGTCTCTCTATCACTACACATCTAAGCCCATATACTCTCTAGGATCATTGTAGCATGGTAAGGAAATTCATGTAATTATACAATGCACTTTGAAGTATGCAACTAAAAATGAGAAAGAGATTATTACATGTGACTTCATACCTTTAGAATTTTGTCATATGATTCTTGGAAGACATCTACCATTTCATGTATATGCTTCATGCTACCATTCCATGTGTATGCTTCATACTACCATTCATATGTATGCTTCATGCTTCTTGTGTAGACTTCATGTATTATGTGTATTTACATGTATGCTTCATGCTTCCTATGTATACTTCAAGCATTACATGTATTCACGTGTATGCCTCATACTTTGTGTGTTACGTATATCTATTTGTTTGCTTCATGATTGGATGTATTTTCAACAAGATTACTCCATGTGTATTAAAAATGTTGTTTGTCAAAATTCTTTCTAGGTTGATAAGCACTAACAGAAAAGGGAGAGAAATTTATCATTAAGAAATATATCCATAACATCCTTGAAAAATTCAATTAAGAATACAACCTCAGGCAATATTGCAAATAAATTAATTTAGGTTCTCATGAATAGTGATGATATGATTTAGGTTGTGACATTTCAAAGGTGAAAAGTTGTGACCCTTCAAATAACAAATACTATGACCCTTTTATAATGAAGGGTGGTGACCATGCCTACCATAGATGCACCCAACTAGATATGTTAGTGCTAATAGTTTGGCCCCACAAAGAAAAAAACAAAAAGTAGCCTACCTTGCAACTTTACACTATATGCATCTGATAGTTTTTGGAGCATCAAAAAAACTTTTACCACGGGAAAACACCTCAGAGATATCAAAAACTAAGAGAGGTTATTGTAGAGGGGCCCAACATGATCCCATAGCCTTAGACATAATATTTTTAAGTGACATGGTTTCTAAGTAATAGCTCAACAAAGTTTTCTTCTATTTTGCACTTTGGTCTCTTAAGAGACTTCGTTAGTACAATGTAGCTCAAACTATTTCAACACGTTTAGGTGCAAAAAATGACCTTTCCTAGCATAAACCCACTAACACATATGTGTTGTAACTATTGGTTGGGTCGCACAAAGAACATAACAAAAGTTACACCACCTTGCAACTTTGCATTGCATGCATTTAACACTTTTTCCATCAACTAAAAACTTGACACCATGGGAAAATGCCTCAAATATATCAAAAAATAAGAGAGGTTATTGTAGAGGGGCTCTATGTGATCCTAGAGCCTTATATGAAATGTTTCTAAGTGATAATATTTTTGAGCAATAGCTCCTAACAAATTTCTACCTTTTTGCATTTTGGTCTCTTAAGAGACTTGGTCAATACAATGTAGCTCAAACTGTTTTGATGTGTTTGGGTATAAAACAAGACCTTTCCTAGCATAAACCCACCCATATGGATGTGTTGGAGCTATTGGTATGATCGCATGGTGAAAAAAATGAGAGTTACACCACCTTTCAACTTTACACTGCATGCATTTGACCTTTTTTCTATCAATTGAAAACTCAACACCTCAGGAAAAAATCTCAAAGATATCAAAAATTGAGAGAGGTTATTATAGAGAGGCCCTACATGATACCATAGCATCAAATGGAATGTTTCTAAGAGACATAGTTTTTACATAATAGCTCGTCAAAGTTTTCTACCCTTTTACACTTTGGTCTCTTAAGAAACTTTTCCAGTAAAATGTTGCTTGGATTGTTTTAGCATGTTTGGATATAAAAGAGGACTTTTTCTAGCATAAATCCACCAATATATATGTGTTGGAGCTATTAGTTTGGTTAGATGAAAAATAAAATGAAAGTTACACCACCTTACAATTTTACATTGCATGCATTTGATGCTTTTTCCATCAACTGAAAACTTGACACCATGGGAAAATGCCTTAAAGATATCAAAAATTGAGAGAGGTTATTGTAGAGGGGCCCCATGTGATACCATACCCTTAAATGGAATGTTCCTAAGTGACACAGTTTCCAAGTAATAGCTCGTCAAAGATTGTTTCCTTTTTGTGCTTTGGTCTCTTAAGAGACTTCACCGATACAATGTAGCTTAGATTGTTTTGGTGTTTTTGGGTGCAAAATAGGACCTTTCATAGCATAAATCTACCTATCCAAATGCATTGGAACTATCGGTTTTTTCACATGATGAACAAAACAAAAGTTACACCACCTTGCAAATTTACACTGCATGCATTTAATGCTTTTTCCATCAATTGAAAACTCATCAACACCACGAGAAAATGAATTAGAGATGTCAAAAACTAGGAGAGGTTATTGTAGAGGGTCCCTACATGATCTCATATCCTCATACAAAATGTTTCTAAGTGACATGGTTTTTGAGTAATAGCTCGTCAAAATTTGTTGCCTTTTTGCACTTTGGTCTCTTAAGAGACTTCATCAGTACAATGTAGCTCAAACTATTTTGACATGTTTGGATGCAAAACAAGATCTTTCCTAGCATAAAACCACCCATCTAGACACATTGAAACTATCGGTTTGGTCTTATGACAAACTGAACAAAAGTTACACCACCTTGCAACTTTACACTACATGCATCTAATGCTTTTTCTATCAATGAAAAATTTGACACCATGGGAAAATGCCTCAAAGATATCAAAAACCGAGAGAGGTTGTTGTAGAGGGGCCCTACATAATCCTATAACCTCAAATGGAGTGTTTTTATGTCTATATTCTCCCCCCCTCTCTCTATGTATATATATGTAAAAGTACAAAATTGTGTCATGCTTTCAACCAACTTATTAACACAAGTGAATGTAAGCATTTCCAACTAAAAATATGGTCTAGCTAGATTCATTCTATCTAGTTTAAATACAAGCCACAATATTTCCAACTGGAAGTGTCCACTAAATGTATATTTTGCACCACTTTGGGGCCAATTTTCCAAAAAAATACAATTATTTAAAAATATGATGTTTCAATAACTCCTACTCTTAGAAATAATTTTTTTAAAATTATATAAAAAATACTCTTTTGTAGATATATGTGTAGTTTTCAAAAATATATTATTTTAATAGTTTAATTTTTTTAATATTTTATTTTTATTTTTACTAGAAGTATGTCATTAGCACCAAAATATAAGGTTGATTATCTTGTCAAGAAGAAAGACTAAAATTTATTTATTTTTTTGAAAAAATATGATGCACTAGAGAAAATATTATGTCAAGATAATATAATTTTTCATATTTTTAATAAATAGCTAAGACAAAAGGTGACTTCCCATTGAAACAATTGTGTTTTCAATGCATTCAAATTTTAAGATTTATTTAAATATTATATAATTCAAATGGAAAAATACATGCACTAAAGTTTCAATTTAATAATACACAAAAATAATTGAACGAATTTTTTTTTTTTACTATATAAAGAGCAACATCTCATTTGACTTCGTTTTTTAGCATTTTATCAACAACTAAATTATAGTGTTTATTTAAAAAACTATGTTTAAATAAAATTTTGATTTTCTAAAAAATTAAAAACATAAAATAAATTAAAAATATATATATTTAATTAGTTTAAATAATTTCAAATTCAAATATGCATGCCACTTTCTAGTGATTCAAGTTAAAATTTTAGATTATTCTTGGTCATTTACTTTATAAAAGTGTGACATAACTTTATACTTTTACCCACCATATATATAAATATATCCCTCTCTACCTCTAATGTTATCTCTCCCTCCATCTCACCCTCTCTATCACTATCTATCCCTCCCTCCACTCTCTCTCTCTCTCTCTCTCTCTCTCTTCGTCCCTCTCTCCATCTCCCTTTATCTCTATCTCTCTCCCTCTTTCAATCTCCCTCTTTCAATCTCCCTCTTTCCCTCTATCACTGCCTCTCTCTCTCTATCTTTCTCCCTCTTTCCTTCTATCTCTATCTCTCCCATAGCTCAAACTCCCCATTTACCTCTATCTAATTATCCCTCCCTCTCTCTCTATATCTCTTTATTTCTCTCTCCTTCTCCCTCTATATCTCTATCATTCTATCTCCCTCTCTTCCTCTAACATTTATATATCTCTCCCTCTCACCATCTCTCTTTCTCCAACCATTTCTATCTCTCTACCACTCTATCTCTTCTCTCTCGCTTTAATTTCTCTCTCTATTTGTCTCCCCCTCTACGTATATCTTCCTTTATTTTTCTCCCTATCTCCTCCTATATCTCCCATTTTCTATCACTTCCTCTATATCCATCCTTTTATATCTCCCTCTCTTCCTCTTCTCGCCTCTCTATTGTTATCCACCCCTATCTATTTATCTCTCTCTCTCTCTCTCTCTCTCTCTCTCTCGTGCTTCCCTCCCTCCCTCTCTTTATATCTCTATCGTTAGTGTAAAAACTAGTTTTACCTAGGCCTATCCACACTACATTTAAACTCACTTAGAGGTTTTTAATATTTTATCTCACCTCATAAGGAGTTTTTACATGTCCTCACACTTGTTTTAAGTGGTCCACATATGTCAGAATGTTTTTAGGGTTAGTCAATTGTCTTTCCTACCTTCCTCCTCCTTGTCCTACATATACAAGAGTTAATTGTATTATTATTGATTCAATGTTATGATAATTTTCAAATTTTTATTGTGAAATTTTATTTGTGGAAGTTATTAGATTTCATGTTAATTTTATTTTGATCCAACATAGTATTAGATTCTTGAGTAGAAAATTCCTTCCCAATTTTTATTGAATCCTTCACTTAGCCCTATCATCTATGCATTGCAAAGATAAACAAATATCACTATTGAGTCTGGAAGGCATCATAAAACTAAAATTACCTATCATTTGATCATTTTTTGATACAAGAAAATGTCTCCTTTTATTTGTACTTGCATTGTATGGAATTTTGTATGTTACTACCTATACATACATTTTTTTTTTGCAAAATCCCCATTTCGTAGCAATCAAACTAGTGGTTTCTAGGCTTTTTGGGGTAGTGATAGATCAATGATGTTGTTCACAAATTTTTTTTTTTGGCACACTCTATTTTTCAAAATTTATATCCTTTTGATCATGCACCTTCCTAATCTCCATGGCATCAACTAGAAAGCCACCATTATTGGCTTCAAATTGGGGCTTAACTTTAGGTTTGTTTGGGTTTAAAACCATATTATTGTGTTAGATTTGTGAAAAAAACAAATAATCAAGATCAAATAGCAAACAAGAACGCCTTCCATGCATGAGAGTTGTAAATAATGATTTTTTATTTCCTCAAAAAGAAAAAACTTAAAAAATGAAATAATACAATGAAGGGGAGTGCTTATAAGATAAAATCCTAGATGATAAAGGGACTAGATCATTACAAGTGTCATAATCCTATGTGATGAGACAAAATGATCTAATATTAGCTCACTCTAATAAAATAAAAATCACTCTTAAGTTTAGCTTAATTGCATAAAGTGAAATGAGCCTAATAATCAATTAAAGATTAATTATTTATTAGCTAATGAATGATTACTTTAACACCCCCTTTAAGTGTAACTTAGAGAATAGCTAAAAACCTAAAAAAGTGAATGTATTAAAAAAAAAACATGAATGGGCCTAAAAAACCAAGGCCTAATGAGGTACCCATATACAAAATAATCTAATCTCTCGTAATTGGAGAAAATAGAGAACCTCATGGGAAAAAACTCCTCTCCAAAAGAGAGAAAAGTGAATGAAGGACTAAGAAGCCTCTAAAATAATGTCCCAAAAATAATGTGAACATGAAGAACATAGTTGAAGCACAAAGATATTGTAGATAACTATTGAATGATGACTGCTATAGTGATAAAATGAAGAACCTCCTAGGTATGTCTAGGATCATCATGGAAAAAATAGGCCCTTAAGTGACGAAAAATTCAAAAAAATAGAGTTAGGCAACTTGACATAATTTTTTTATTAAGTTATCCTTATTATTTCAAAAATATGTAAGAATATAATCTATAGAAAATTGAATGTAGTTTCTAAAATACTAGGTTTTTAAAAAAAAAAAAAATCTATTTGCTGAAAATATGAAATTTCAATGCAGTCTAGTACTTGAATTTCAAGGAAAAAATAAGAAGAAAAAATAGGTGTCTATCTAACCACCCTAACCACAATAAAATGATAATATTCTTTTATAATATTCTAGATATAAGTAGAGGACTCATGTCCAGATGTGATGCATATTTTTAGTAATTTTTTTCTAAGTAAATAATTAATTATGATTTTTTTATTACAATTTTTAAAAAATATAAAAAATCGTATGTCTAACCACCTTAACTTGGTCAAAACTCATGAAATTCACTTTTTTATTTTTTAATCCTATACTATGCAAAGCATAGAATGTGATGCACATTTCAGATTCAAAAAAATGTGATATCGTTTGAAAGCTATAGATGTTTTTCAATTAGCCTATCAATCAAAACTTTAGTCATAATTCAAATAGAAAATTAATAATAATTATTGATTAAATTCAAAGTAAAACATAATAATTTATATTGGTGGAAATCTGAGAATCTCCTTTAAAAACCCTTTTCGTTTCATCAATTTTAGGTAAAAAAAAGTCATCAGCCACATACCCTACACATACCCATCATATCACCACTTTTTGGCCCATCATGATCCTACACATACCCTCCTCTAAAATAGATAATGATTTGGATCAAGAAGATAAGAATTTTCATTAGTTTTCCTAACAAAAATACTTGAAAAATGATTAGATGAAATAAATGTAAACATCTGATATTGGAAGATACAAATGGCACATGAATTTGGGTGATCCCATAAAGTTGGTTTACAATTTCTAGGAGATCTTGATTTTTGCTGAAATCACATATTTTTAGAAAATATAATGATTTAAGTATTGAAAATTTTCATTTAAAGGATTTCAATTGAAGAGGGTTTTATCAAACCACCTTAGATCAAACCCCCTTGGATAGAACTCTGCTAGTTTTAAACCATACCTATAATGGAGTCTCCTTTACACCTATCAAAATGCTGATAAAAAACCACTTTTGATTTACCTTTTGGGGGATCAAAAGAAATCATTTTAAATTTATTTTTTGTATGTAGTCCTTATTATAAGCTTCCCAAAAAATATAATTTTAAATAAATTTAATTTTATTATTATATTTATTTTTTATTTCTTATGAATGTAGGTTTTTCAACGAAAATAAAGTTCTGTGTTCTACACATGTGGAAAAATAGCAAATTATAAATTTTTTTTGAAAAATATGAGTGCACCAAACATTGAAGTCCTTGATCCAATAAAAAAAATTAATTGAATTTCAATACATATAAAAAAAGTTGAGTTATATGGTCCGCCTATGTCTAAATTGTAATTGGTTTGACTTCAAAACTTGATTAAGGAAAAAATATTCAATAAAACACTATGAAACCAATTGGAAGCACTAAATATTGCAGTTAAAAATCTAAATTAAAAAAAAAAAGAATTTTATCCTTCATCGAAAAAAAGATGCATTATACGGTAAGCGTCACTCCTTAAAAAAGATGTTTACTGAAAAAATAGTTTTCAAAGGAGATTAAAAAAGAAGTGCAATCTAATTCCAAAATATTTGAAAAAAAACAAAATTTAGAATCTACAGACAAAATGTCGCAAATCACTAGTTTGCATCATGTTCAAATTCCTCATGGTTTAGCCGCTATAGGTGTCCGAAAGTGAATATTTAGTTAGAAAAAATTATTTTAGTGTCTGGTTTGGCCAAAAATTGTAAACTAGTATTGTGGGATCACCCATCTACAAGAGTGACCCCAACAAAACTACTTGACTGTGTGATATGAAAATCGAAAAATACATGTACTAATAGTCTGAAGAAGACTGATCAAATAAAACTAGAAGGTTGCCTCCACACAATAGGAATGTAAGAGTGTCCATATGGTAAAAACTCTATCTCACTAAAATGCATGGGTAACTAATTGCTATATCCGCCTAGTACATAGGAACAAAAACTAGATACATAAATCACTCCAAAATGAAACCAAGGAAGCATTAGAATAAATAGTAGAAACCCCCCATAGTGTGGATAAGAGAGAGGTATGACAAATTCATTGAACTTGTGTCACCAATAAGTGTATGAAGGAGAACAAAAATAATCTAAGAATGCACATAAAAATACTTGCAATTAAAAAATGGCATGCAAACAAGGCATACACGCATGAGGAAAGAATCATTAGAATTCAATGTTTTTGGAGAAGGGACACTCACTTGAAAAAGGTGTGATGGAAAAAAAGGAACTACACAACCCTCCCATGGCATTTTATAACATAGTATGAGTACAAAAGGCACAACGAGATGTGCAAAAATCCCCAAAAACATGTACAATAGTGGCACTTTATTTCAATGTATCTAACAAAGATAAAGTGTTTAAAAAACATGTCTACAATACCTAAATAGACAAAAAAACTATAAATACATGTGGAACAACCAAAAACAAGTCATTCCACACAAACAAGAAGTTTATGGAAGCTAAAATGTCCAAGCAATTCACTAGAATGTAGAAACAAAAAAGCAAAATAAATCATAAGGATATATGAAGTAGTTTGAATATGTATGGTTTTAATCAGTAGTAAGCATAAGGGAGATGGAATGAATGTAGGATTGTTTTTTAGTACAATTTAGTATTTGGGAGTTAGTTACAGGAATAGACATGGATATTTGAAGCTTAATTTTGATTTATTATCAACATATTATCATATTTTGCTAAGCAAGGATTATCTATACTATGTAAACTTTTATATTATGATATAAAAAAAATTGAATAAATCATAAGGATATATGTATGGTTTTAATCAGTAGTAAGCATAAGGGAGACGAAATGAATGTAGGATGGTTTTTTAGTACTTGGTATTTGGGAGTTACTTGTAGGAATAGACATGGATATTTAATGCTGAATTTTGATTTATTAGCTACATATTATCATATTTTGTTGAGCAAGGATTATCTATATTATGTAAACTTTTATATTATGATATTAAAAAAAACTGAATAAATCATAAGGATATATGAAGTAGTTTGAATATGTATGGTTTTAATTAGCAGTAAGTATAAGGGAGATGAAATGAATGTAGGATGGTTTTATATATATATGCTTTCATGCCTTTTGCTTAAAAGAAAAAATAAAAATGAATAAAATGTATCTAGAGAAAAATTTAGAAAAGAATGCAAGGATAGTTGTGAAGAGCTCTAAAAAACTTTTACACCCCATTTTTGTTTTACCAAGTTATTTAACTGATAGGTAAAAAGACATTTTTATAATTGATGATGACATTATGGAATGTTATGATAAAATTTTATATGCAATGAAATGTATTTGAATTTTGATGAATATATGTTATTTAAATCAAGATTATGATTATGTCATGATTTATAATCACTAAATACTTGAATAACTTTTAAGTGAAATGCAAGACTATTTTCTTTCCCTCCAAAGGGAGAGGGAGAGTATCACTAAAGAGAAGAATATAGACTTCAGGGAAACAAGTTATGCCATTTGAGTTCTCTCACACACTCACATAGGTTCACCCTAAATCTATTGTTGAGTCAAATTGAGTGTTGTGTTATTTTGTGTTGTATCAAATTGAGTCAATAGGTTAAGTCTAACCTAGTCGATTCGAGTCTTGATTTTCATTTCAAAAAGAAAACTAATAAAATGTTTATTTTTATTGTTTTTTATATTAATAAATTAACTAAAATTTATATTTCAATGAGATAAATTGATTCTATTGATAATTATATATATAATATATAAATATATATGTAATAAATGATTCTAATATAATATATATATATATATATATATATATATATATATATAATCATGCTTGTAAAAACATGTATATGATAATTTAAATCTACATTTAATGAAGCTTTATGAGAGGCACTTAAGCCTCAATTGAAGGATAATTTCAAGTAATAATTATTGGCATTCAAGCCATTGTTAAAGCCACAAAGTGGTGTATAAGTTTAAATAGAAATTAAAAGCCACTTAGTGGCAGTTTGAACAACTTTTAAATGTATAACTAAAGTATGGCGAGCCTTTTTATAAAGCAATGGATTCTATTAATAGCATGTTATTTAGTTGTCACTTCTCTAAAACTATTAGTATTTTTTAACCAGCGGATTGGAGTGAGAAATCCATGACCTTTGGTGAATAAAGTCAAGTTGATAATGTTATTTTGTTACATTTAAGCCATAAAGCTATGGCAGATGAAGTAGTTGTTGAGCCACTAAGGTGGATGTATGGTTTGTTTTTAAATTTTTTTAAGCAATCCATTATGAAACATGGCAAATGGGAAAGCTAGTCGGCCTCTAAAAGAGGTGACTCATGCTATGCATTTAGCATACTCAACAAATGAGTAAGTGACACCTTATTTAAGTTTTCTATTATGAATTAAAGTCACCATGAGAATAGAGAAGGGTGGTTTAAAAAGGCTTGAAGGAATTCATTATGAGTGAATGCTAACAGAAAGCAAGAGAGGAGGAATCTATGAGCTTTAAGGGAGAAAGGCTTTTTCATTTGGCATAAGATTTTTCATTTCTAGGGGCGAGGAGTTTTAGAAAAGAAGCTGCAGTTATGTATGGAAAAGAGCATTTTTTTTTCCATTTTGTTTATGCATGGTCAGGAGTATTGAAAGAGGAACAACAAAGTGAGGATAAAGTATTTACATGAGTTTTATCTGCTATTTTATTTTCCAAGTTTTGTGAAAAAGAGTAGCGACTAGTAAGGAATTTGCAAATATCCTTCTCTATTTTCCATTGTTCTATTCAAAGTTTGGTTTTGAAGAAGTAGCACCAATAAGACAGAGTTGTTCATTTTTGGAGCTAGAATTATTGCGCATTTTGGAGCTCCTTGACTGAGCTTTGGGTAGATATTCTAAAAGTGCAGTTGCATAGAGTTTATATACCTTCATTTTTCCATTTTTATTTTGTCATGCAATTCATAGCTTTCATTTTAATATTCTCCAGCTTTAAAAGAGAAATATTTTTATTATTTTGTGGGATACTATCAGAATAATTAAGAGAAATATTATTCTAGTATTCTAGAAGTATTTAAGGTTTAGATTTAATCTCATTTTCATTCTGTCAAGACAAAATAATAGAAAAGTAATTCTCTTCTTTATAAATTAGAATAGTTAAAATTATTTTTCTCAAATAGAGATTATGTTTCTACCTTGGTTTATATATATATAGTTCATATTGAGAAATAAATATATGAATATATATACAAACATATATAGATATTTAGTCATGAATTTATAAAGAATAATTTGGATAATGATTGAGAAATTGTGAAATTAGATAGTTACTTTCTCAGCTGAGTTGTCTAAGTTTGGACAGTCTTATAAACTGGTTTATTGATGAATATTCAATATTTAAACATAGTTTTACTTTGTAAAAATTTGAATAGTAATTAATATTGAGATTAATCGTAATTAATATGGTATTCTTAATGAACAAAACCATAAGATTTAGCATTGGAAGTCTGAGACTTTAATACGAAGAAGTAATCTTCTATTTAAGTTTAATATCATGTTATTGTACTTATTTGATAGTTTGTCAATACTTTTAGAATGAGACCAAGTGTGTCAATATGATGGCATTGTGTCTTCATGATTAACCAAATGTGCATAAAATTTGAGAGTAGTTCACTCTATTGGTTCGGTATAAGGACTTGAACAAGTGGTAGTTTCCAAGACCCAAGATGTTCCAAGAACGTAACATGGGTGTTCAAGGTTAGAAATGTTTAATCAACCTAGTCGTATACCGACTTAGTGATTCACCACTTTATGAATGAGATGTTGGAAGAATGAAGAAGGTGACCTCTGGGTCTACTATCATTGATGCCAACACTGAGTGGTAACTAACTAAGTAAACTGTGTGTTTGCATTGATCCGATATTTTGATCTAGAAATCCTCTCAGTAAAAGGATACTCTATGAGATTTTTATATGTTGCTCAGGAGTGTTAGTTACAACTATAAATGAGTTTTCAGCCATTTTGGTTGATCTAGTTGAGTTATCCAAGTGAAAAAAGTTCAGGACTCTTTTGGCCAATAGGGTTATGAATTGTTTATCTTACAAATGTCTAAAGTGTTCTTTATTAGGTATGGGCCAACCTAATTAGTGTTCGTTATGATTTGTTGAATGCGCCAAAAGGACTTTTGAATTAAGCTAACAAATCTTTTTGAATTATGCATCTAATTAGGTTGACCTAATTGATGAATAAAGATGAAGCAATATGTGTGTGTGTGTGTGATGAAGATGAAGGATACATAGATATAAATGAAGGAATGGTGTGGTATACAATTATGTGACAAGTGTTGTAGTGCAAGGTTTTGACAATTGTTGTATGCCTATAGTTGAAGTAGAATTTTTTGGCATTCCAGAGCTTAATTGGAATTGATCTATGCACTTTGAAGGTGTACTTACTTAGTTAACCATTTGGTAGTGAGCCATACCTGTTTGTATCTGGGCGGTTAGCCATCTTTTGTATTTAGGCTATGAGCCTTTCAAGGACAGTGAGTCCTAGCAATGAGCCCTGCAATATTTTGTAATCGGTTATAATATATTGTGAGGTAATCCTCACAGTGGTTTTTCCCTTTTTGGGTTTTCCATGTAAAAATCCTAGTATTAATGTGTTATGTTTTGGTTTACTTTTGTAGCTAGATGCAGATTAATAATTAATTATGTTAGAAAAATACTAATTCAACCCTACCCCTCTCAATATTCAATGCATTTAACAATTGGTATAAAAGCTTAGTTCCTTTGAAGAAGTATTACAACTTGAGGAAGGTCCCAAAATCTGAATACATGGCTAACAAAAGCTATCGTGTTCCTTCGGAAGAAAACTATACATTTGAGAAAATCCATGTTTCCCTTGAAGAATTGGATGAAAGTGAAGATGAGAAGGAAAATTTGAAAGGAAGCAAATGAATGCATCAAAAAGTTAAGAGAGCAGATCAAAAATTTCAAGGAAAGGCATAGAAAAGTCAGTGATCAGTTGAAAAAGGATAACAAAGACATTTTTGGACTGAAGGTGCAAGTAGAAGAAAATAAATGAATTGAGGAATGTCAGAAAGATAAGATTCAAAATAAAATTAATGAATATACAAAGCTTGAACAAGAAGTAGTAACCCTAAGATCTGATCTAGAAAAAGAGAAAGCTCATGAAGAAAAATTCAAAACAAGTTCTACAAAGCTTGATGAGTTGATTACATCTCAAAAAGGTCTCCTAAGGATAAAAGTGGTCTAGGACTTGAAGACTTGGACAAAGCTCAAAGGAAAAACTGATTTTCAACAAAGTGGACAATCAAAAGAAGTTTCAAGGAAATATTCATCAAATCAAGAACCAAAGGAGCAATACTAGAAGGATTCCTATTTGACAACCTAATGCTCAAAGGTACCCATGTTTTAAAGGCTTTTGTTTCTCATGCAATAGATCTGGTCATAGAGAAAAAAAAATGTAGAAGTAGGATGAACCATAATAGAATGAGTCAAAATGTTGGATTCTTTACTAGACAATGCTTTGCTTGCAATAAGTTTGGACATAGAGCTATCAAATATAGAAGCGAGATAATGTTGAACAAATTTAATGCTAGTAGAAGGATTCAATCTTTTCAAGGCTATTGTTACACATGTAATATCTTTGGACATAAGGATAATCGGTGTAGGTCAAGGATGAATTCAAATTAGTTTGATCAAAATATGTTGTGTGCTACACTTGCAACAAACTAGGACATATCTCAAAATTTTGTAGGAGCAAAATTGGGAAGAAACCTAATTTGGAACAAAAGAAAGAATCTATGAAAAAAGTGGATCCCCACCAAAGTAAGAAAAGAAATGGAAAATATTTGGAGGAAAAAGGAAGAACCAGAGAAAAAGGATGAGTCAAATACATCTATATCTATATCTGGTATAGATACCTCTTCCAACAACTAAACCTAGTAATGGTTTTAGGGGGATTAGTTACAGAGAAATCTAAAAATCCCCCGATATATGTGGTTTCAAGCAGTGACTCAAGGATATGTGATATGATTCATCATTCTGAAGGCATTGGAGAAACCTCCAATAGAAAATAGGAAAATCTAGAGAATTGCAAAACTTTTTTGTTAAATACAGTATGTTTCATAAAGTGTTTGTCAACTTTAAAAGTTGAAAGGCAATAAGTGCGAATTAGGGAAAAATTCATAAGTAATCAAGCAAGAAACTAAGTTAAGGAAAGGAAAATTTGCATGATTGGGAAGAAGTAGTGCAAGCTGAAGTGAGTTGAATGTGATTCAGAGCATTGTACATCAAAACCCTAGTTCTCAACCAACAGAAAAGGTATTCTCTATTATTTGAATTATGTAGATTCTAAGTTGAAGGAAATTTATGTTAAGCATATTCAAGTTGTGTGAGGAGGATGGCCACTCCTACTGTATTGGAAATACTTGAGAGACCCAAACCCAAATTTAGAATATATTCATGGAGAGTGTATGAAAATGATCTCGTGGGTGCATTCTTGCACATTTCGAGCCATGTGCTACCCACTGAAGATACAAGAACATATATTCATGGGAAGCTAGAAGAATTCAATCACCAGAAGCTTAACGATTTATGGGATAGTGAGTTGATGGGAGATGATCTACTACTTAAGATGGAATATAAAAAACTTAGTTTGGATGAAGTTGAATGTTTGGAACTAGTTTCCAAAATTTTCCAAGAAAAGTTTGTTAGAATGGCCCTCAATAGGGCTTATAGTAAATTTGTGTGGGAAAACGAACCAGGGCTTATCAACAAGGAGGTAATTCAAGCTATAGCTGGTCCTGTGATACTGGATCCATTCCAGTTATAAAGGTAGTGAAAAATAATGCAGTCAGAAGGCTGACTGGTGCTACATTTGATGAAAGATATCTAACTACAAAGTCTATTACAAACCCTACCATCAAGTATGCTACCATCTTGATTGGGCAGAAAATCTATTTCACTAACTAAGTAAATTCAATATTTGCTACGAAAATTCACACTGCATATGAAATGGTGGAGAATGGAAAAGATTTTGATCTTTGTGAGTTGCTTATGTTGCAACTTATGGAAAGCCTAAGTATGACTAAGGAAAAGAAGCATGCATTTAAATTTGGAACTTTTTTTTTTTTAAAAATTTCTTGAGGGAGTTATTGGGAAGAAAAGGCATAATATGGGATGGCAACAAGCCAATTGATCATTATATTTTTTATCATTTGCATAGTCTAAGAGATTTTAGGGCACAAAACAATACCTTAACTACTTTATTTGTAGTATTTTAGAATGAAATGCATGAAAGAGACCGAATTCCAAGGATTTTGGTGAAGAAGTATGAAAAAGAGATAACCTTTCTTGTATCTACAAATGAATGTATCACTCAGGCTATATAACCTAGAATTTGATGGATTGAACCATTAAGATATGAGATCGATGAGAAAATGGTAGAGAGGTACATAAAGATCTTGTTGGAAATTCCTAAGGACCCCTCTCTACCTAGACATGGTACAGATGAGGAGAAATCTACTGAAGTTCATTTAGATGCTACCACATCTCAAAGAAGAAATAAGGTTGAAGCTTTCTTTCAAGGATTTTTTTTTCTAAGGATGATATAGAGTAGCTAAAGGAGGCCCTTGATGAAAGAAAAGCCAAATTTGTTGAACAACCCTCTGGACCTGGGAAATCAGGAAGACTATCTTCCAAAGCTGCACCAACACCTATCTCCAGTATTGCCACTTCCAGTGCTACTAATATTGAGAAAGGGAAGAAGAAGGAATAAAGTTTCTATGTATCTATTGATATTGATGACCTTACTAGTCTCAGTACCTAGGCATCTAAGAAAAAGGACATACCTCCTGGTGAACCATTTTCCACTTCAAGAATAAGAGTGAAACAAAAGCCTAATGTAGGAAAAGAAATTTAAGTGATGCTATTTAGGAAGATATAAAAATTGGTATAGAAAAATAGCATAAACTGAAAAGAAAAAAAAAAGAGTAGTCCCTCCCATGAAGAAGCCAAAACCAGAGTTGATATCTCTACGGATGAGTAGTCAAAAGAAGAGGAGGATACTTACCGGATGCATGTACATAAAAGAAGAATGAAGAAGGTACCTCTGATCATATGGAGGACATGCCTAGATCTCCTTTGGTAAGTGATCATCCATCTTTAAATCTAGGAGCTCTAGTAAACAATATGATTGACAATGACCTTATACCAACTGCTGAGTTATATGGTAAGGTTAATAATGAAGGAAAAGAAACCATCATAAATGCATTTATTTAGTACATAGTTATTTGTAATGTAAGTATGCAGACCATATAGTACAAAGTTACTAAAAATGTGTGGAAAGAATTAGTACTTAGAAGGAAAGAGGCTACAAATGTTGAAGACAAGATGAAAAATGAAGCCTTAAAATTGATTAATTCCGCTTTTTCAAAAATAGAAGTTGCAAATCTGCTAAAAGAATGTTTTACATTGTTTAGAGTTAAGAAGAGGGTTAATATGCTAATGACTAAGGAAGTTGACTATATGGAGAAAATAAGGAAAAAAAATCAAGATGTAATTAGACAATTAGCAAGGAGTTATGGGGCAAGAACCAGACACTACTCAGGGACATGAACATGTCACTATTGCAGAAGTGATGGATAACCCAACTTTGGAAAATGTTGATGAAACATTTGGTGTTTCAGATATCCCTACCCCTCAGACTGATACATAAGAGACAACCAACAAAAGGTCTAATGATCAACATAAAGATCATTCTAGTGATGAGCAAAAAGAACATCAAGAATCTACCAAAAACAAGGATGAGAAAAAAAAGATAAAAGTGAAGGAAGTAAGGACAAAAAGAAGAATAATGACAAGGATGATGAGGATAAATGGGAGAAAGAAAATGGAGACAAATCCTATGGAAATTCATTTGGAGAAGAAGAAAATGAAAAAGAAGAAGAATAAGAAGAAAAGGAAATGGAAGAAGAAAAGAAGAAAGCTTAAGGGAAAAAGAAGAAGAATAAGAAGAAAAGGAAATGGAAGAAGAAAAGAAGAAAGATGAAGAAAAGAAAGCCATTCTGGATTAGAGGCGGGTGCATGGAGATGGGTAGACAATTTGTGGCCAATTTTTGAATTTTTTTTCAAAATTCATAACGTGAACGCGTTATAACACACTCATTTAATGGCTTGGTATGTCGAGCCTGAGGCTCGGCCATAACAAGCCCATAACACAAGTGCGTTATGATGCAAATGAATTATGGCTTGGTGTGCCGAGGTTGAGGCCCAACCACAACAAGCCCATAATGCAAGCGTGTTATGACCTATTAAAACAAAAAAATAGTAAAATGAATTCATTTTTACTTGTGACTGTGTTTTGTTTGTTGCCCATGGTTAAAACCCCATTATTTTTCCCTCACATTCTAGGAGGAGCTATTTTGTGAATTTCTTCATCAATGGTTGCTATTTCATCCCCAAGATTCCACCACATTGACAAGGAGGTGTGAGAGGTAAGGATTGTTTGCTTTTTTTTTGAATTTTTTAGTTTTAGGTTGCATTTGATATTTATTTTTTTGAATTTGTAGGAGATTCAAATCAACCTGCAAACCCTCAAAATCCTCAACAAGAACTGCAAAAAAATCCTCAACAACAAAATAAACCATAACAACCTCATCCACCAATCCCTCAACATCCTCTTGGCACTAAACAAAATTTAATGAGTGAAATTGAGAACAAAAAATAAATTGAGGATTTAATTAGGAGGTTGAGTGATCCAAATGGTTCAACCATGGAAAGAATGGTCCTGGAAATTTCTTTGAAAGAAATGTTAAAAAATGTAGATTCAATTAGCAAACAAATAACTGGATGAAAAGATAGGAGGCAAGCGGCTAGGTCTTATTACATGGATAAATTATCATATAAAGATGTAAAGGATTTAAAAATTACAAAAGGTGATGTGTGCACATTATTCATTGACCCACACAAAAATAAAAATCTTACCCTCAATGCGAAGAGGTTTCCTATTTATTGGTGCCACCACCAATAGATTAGAAATTTTTTTATGATAGGTGGTACATGGTTTTTGATTACCCACTGTGCAACAATTGTGAAGTCCCCCAATATTTCCTTAGGTAACTATTTTGTGCGTTCATATTGAACAAAATGCTAAATTATTTTGATATGAGGGACTTCTAGGGGAGAGGTGGGGGGTCATCTCAGGATAGACCCAGTGCACAGCGGGATCCTATCAGTAAGGGAGATTACCTCTCACCAGGCCACCTCATGAGAATGTTGTTATCCCTTCTGTTGCGAAGGAGATTGTTGACATAGAGACATTGCAGGTGATTATCACTTTGACCTAGAGTGTCATCCAACATGCTAGCCCTATTCTATAGTGTCATCCAAGGGAGTCTTCAAGCGATGTCCTTTGAACCCATTTGTGTCAATATTGCATGGTGACTTGTTCATATGACCGAACTGACACTCAAGAGGGTGCTACATAGGATTTGTCTACAACTATGGAGATGGAGAGGGTAATTGAAAATTTGCATGAGGCATATGACATTGATACTCAGGTAAAAGTTAGCATATTCATTGAATTTAATTTATTAAATTTTGATTTTGAAATGCAAGATTAACTAATTTAGTTTTATGATTTTAATAAAATTGTCGGGTCATAGTGTTGAGGCTGGATACACGGGACCTACACCTACTTATTTCTATAGTACACCTATTGGTGGGGTAACTAGTAAATAATTATAAATTTATTACATGTTAATAGCATTGTTTTATGAATGGTATTTTAATATGTGATTTTGGATGTTGAATAGGATAATATTGGAGGTTTTGAGGGAACATCTCCTAGTGCTAGTGGATTTACTCAAACCTACATGTAGGTAATAGAATAAATAGTTTAACTAATGAATTATGTTTAATAGATTTATGTAGTTTATATTCATATCATTGATTACGTTGTATTGCACATCATTCAAACTCAAAACATTACTTCGCATTCCATAACTAATAACTAGATGCTGATAGATTAAAAAAATTCAACTACAATATAGTTGTTTAGAAAGTCAACATAAGAAGCGATTTAATTACTTCACATAGCATAAGTAATAAGTCTAGGAGCAGCTTCCAATTGCATTTTCTTGTCATGGCATTCCATGAGACCACTTTTTATTGCTCAACATCTTTTCAAATATTTCACTACCTTGTTTATGCTATGGATGATTGGAAGGAATATACGAAAGAATAATAGTAAGCAATAGCATAGTCAAGGAAATGAGTTTTTTGAAAAAATGCCTCAAAGAAATGCAATCTCATGGTGATGTCCATCACCGTGAGACAAAATTTCTTTGAGGCAAGTGATTTTTCAAATAGCTCACCACCTTTTCTATGCTACCACATTTTCCATACATGTCTATCAAAGCATTTTATCAAACAGTTCATTTCCTCACCGCTATGGCTAAAAGTTTAAAAAAGCTACTTTCCAACAAACTATGGATGCTTGGAAAAAATCTATCAAAGCATAATAGTAAGCAATAGCATAGACATGGCAGTTGGTAGTTTGAAAAAATGCCTCGAAGAAATGTGGTCTCATGGTGATGGAATGGTATTCCATCACCATGAGACCACATTTCTTCAAGGAATTTCTTCAAACAAATCACCACCTTTTCTATGACACCATATTTTCCATACATGTGTACTAAAGCATTTTATCAAACTACTCACTTCCTTGTTGATATGGCTAAAATCCTAAAATAGGTGCTTTCCAAGAAACTATGGATGCTTGGAAAAATTTCTATAAAAGCATAATAGTAAGCAATAATACCATAGAGAAGAAAATGCATTGTCTAAAAAAATGCCTGAAAGAAATGTGGTCTTATGGTGATGGAATTCCATGATGTGCATTTTTTTGTAATGGAATTCCATCACCACGAGACCCTATTTCTTTCAAGCATTTTTTTCAAATAGTTCAATGCCTTTTCTATGCCACCATAGTTATCGTACATGTCTACAAAAGTATTTTATCAAATGGTTCACCGGCTTGCTGCTATGGGTAAAATCCTAAAAACATGTGCTTTCAAACAAGATATGGATAGGGAAAATAACAAGCATGATAGCCAGAAATATATAGTTTAATAAGTACTCAAAATTTTGTTCATTATCTCATACATTATAAGTCATGACGTGGATCACTATTGTAGTTTTTGTGATTGAATAATCTGGTGTTTTAGTTTCAGATGTTGCAAGTGGAAACACCTCCAAATGTGATGAGGGAAATGGAGATTGGTGTTTCATCTACTATAGAATCCTTGATGGCTTTGACAGGGGAGGTATGAGGAAAATTACTAAATTTCAATTTAAATTCGTTGTTATAGATGTTAGTGAAAAAGAAAACCATGTTATTGATTTGTAGTTTAATTTTTATTTGGATGGTTTATACAAGGCTTCAACATGCCTTAGAATGGGTGTGCAAATATTTCCCTCGTGGAGAGTGATCATTAGATGGTGGTAGGTGATTTTTTTTTAAATATATCATTTTTAATAATGTAATTTCTATATATTCATGTCTTTACTTCTTATTATAATAGATAAAACTTCACCAAGAACTAAACACTAGGAGGAGCAGCAAGAGCACTCCTCAAGTACAACATAAACGAGTGATAGACATATCACCATCTGAATGACAAGCAAAGGGAAATAATTTATTTCGAGAGCATGAAGAGCAATTACTTTTGATTCTAGAGCCCATTATTGTATGCCTATATGGCATTCTCGTAAGCCTATATGGCTATTTTGTACCTATATTTCATACTTATTCAACATATATTGACATATGTCTACATGGCTATGTGGTTAATACAAATATTTTTTATCGATGGTGTTCATATTTGCATTATAAATTCATGGTTCAATAGATATGAGTTACGTGTATTCAAGTGTATACTTTACAACTTATGTATATACTTTGTGACTTATGTGTTTTCATGTGTATACCTTGTATCAGTGCATATACTTTGTATTAATTTGTGTATACTATGTATTCATGTGTATACTTCAAGGCTTATGTATTTTTGAGTACTTGTGCTTCCCTTATTGATATGTACATGCTTGACTTATTAACGTGTATACTTATTAATTGGTTAGCCCTAACATTGATCATTGTTGTCCTTCATGGTTTGTGTTGAATATTAATTGATTGATGCTAAACAACTTTATCTAAAAGGAAAAAAACATTTTCAATTGGCATTCCATGAAATGATTCATAAAAATATTCCAATATATTTAGTCCTTTGATTGGAACAACTCAATTAAGAAAAGGATACATAATCTTCACAACACTTGCAAAGCATAATATTCAAAGTAGATAAAATGGTTAACTTCTTGATACAATATCATACAAACATTTATCTTGAATAGTCTTTAAACATTTTCACAAAATAATCTTGATAGTGCAAAATGAATTGTTATGTTCTTGATTCATCACCATATAAACACGTTGAAAGATTCATATGTCAACTTTTTGCAATATTATTTCTTGTATGGAAAATGGACTTGGGAGAAAGCAAGTTATACTTTATAATACAAATAAGAAATGGACTCAACACTCTCCTAGACCCCCAAATAGGTCTATTTAACAAAAAAAAACCCTCTTAATCACTCTTCCAATTGCAAAACACTATTGGGTAGCATTTACTAGTCTACAAATCTACAAAATCCACAATTTTTAGGGTGTGATTGATCCTCTAACCCCACTATCCTCTAAACCTTCACTTTTCTCAAATTTCACTAGGGTTTATTGAAAACCCCATTTCCAGACCTCATACAACCTCAAAAACTCTTCCACCACTCTTCATTTTTCCTACACAAACTTAATTGACCACCAAATTATGTTGCCCCCTAACTTTACCCACTTTTACTCCCTCAGACCTCTCTTTTTCATTCAAAGCCCCGCTTTTCCCAACTAGGTAATCATGCAATAACATACTTTTCACCTCCCTTATCCTTGCAGAACTTTTGAACACATCAAACTCCACAGCCTCACCCTATTTCCAATCTATTCTAACTTATTCTCAAGCAATTTCTTCTTTTCACCTCATCTAGCCTTGCTTTTAAGGCCTAATTTCTGAATTTTCAATAGGGGCAGTGTTAGTAATCTCTTCCAATCCCTTTACCAATTCTATTTTCTTATTCCTACTCCCTATCGTACTTACATAATTGACTCAAATGACCCCACACTAACTCAAAACTAAAAAAAAGATTACAAAATGGCCTATCATGGCTTTATTTGACATTATCATGACTAAAACCACTGAACTAAATTTTCTTCATCAAATGGAGGAACAAGGTGCTCTATGCCAATGATCATACTCTTTTGTGTGGAAAACTTGGGCTTCTCAACCATCGTGTGTATGTTTCTCTTTTCGATTGTTTTGCATGCCATCATAAGGGATCAAGCTAGTTGATTGTAGCTCAAAGCAATTTCATGTGTTTGGGTGCAAAAGAGTACCATGCCTAGCATAAACCTACCTATCAAGACACGTTAGAGTAGTTTTTTTGGTCACACGAATTGCAAAATGAAAGTTGCACAACTATACAACTTTACACTGCTTGCATTTGACACTTTTTCTATCAAGTGAAAACTAGACACCATAGGAAAATGACTCCGAGATAAAATAAAAAAAAACTAAGAGAGGTTATTGTAGAGGGTCCCAACACAATCCTATGGGCTTAGAAAAAGAGTTTGTAAGCATCACAGTTTCTGGGTAATATCCCATCAAAATTTGCTTCCCTTTTGTACTTTGGACCCTTAAGGGATCAAGTCGATTGAACATAGATCAAAGCGATTCCACATGTTTGGGTGCAAAAGAAGACTATTCCTAGCATAAGCATACCCATTTGGACACGTTCAAACAATTTGTTTGGTCACTCGAGTTGTAGAATGAAATTTGTTGGAGTATTTGCCTCAATCCATATTGACATGGAACTCCTAAAGGGAAAATTCGTTGAGACATTATTCATGTCTGGCCGACTAGCTACTCTAAATATTTTGAAATTTTCATGTCACTGAGACAGAGTTGATGTCTTGCTGACAAGTCTATCGCTTTGAACTTTTTTGTTCGGTGTGACTTTTTGTCGAATGGAGACCTCTAGCCGAAAAAATTCTCTTATCGGGTGTCAGGGAAACACAATGGTCTCAGGGAGAAGTCCCAGCAATTGGTGAATGTCCCACCGATAGCATATGGCTATCGGGGTAACATAAGGGTTGCAGGGAGAAGTCTCAGCGACAATGGAAGGTCTCGCTGATGGGGATACATTTGGGGTCTTTGTGGTGACTCAAATACTTCGATATGAAGTCTTGGCGATTGATGGCGAGTCTCGCCGATAGTATGTGACACTCGGGGTGACATGGGATGTTCGCTATGACCTCTCAGTGAAAGCGGTAGACCATTCGGTGGAAGCTTTGTCTTTTGGTATGACATCTCACCGACTCGTGGGGTCTTACTGATAGTAGTATGGCTTCAGAGTAACATAAGAGATCTCAGTGAAACCTCTTAGAGAAGTTGAATGTCTTAGCGATAGATGGGTGCTAATGGAAATGGTAATGTTTTGGTATGAAATAGTACCTTGGTATGAAGTCTTGGAGAAAGCGATGAGTCTTGCTGACTGGTGGATGCACTCGAGTTAACTTGAAGGCTCGGTGTGAGTCCTGGCGAGGAGCGATAGTCTTGTCGAAAGGGAAGTTGAAGTCAATGTGACTTGTGAGCATCAGTATGAGTCTTGCCAATGAGAAATATCTTGCCGATATGAATAAAATTGATGTTGATGGTTTCAGTATGACTTGTGGCATTCGCCATATCGTCTTGTCGACTGGTGGAACCTATGCCGATATTGAGTGTTGGCTATGTTGGCATCGGGGAGACATGGTTAGTGTCTCACCAACATGCCAACACAAGTTGAACGCCCTTGACCGTTTGACTATCCTATGTGGCATCTCATGGACCAATCAGAGGAAGCGAAATTCAAATGGCTGGCGGTTGGATTTTTGCAACAGTTGCGACGCTGGAGCTAAACTGCATGCAAGGAAAAATCAATTGCTTGAAAGGAAATTGTCTATGATTGGTAATGGTGGATAAGGATGCACATAAGATAAAAATCAGAATGTGATAAGATAAAAGCAGATCAATTCTAAGAATGAGATGTGAGAATTGGATTGTTGAGAGCATTTTCTGTAACTAGATGAACAATGAATGAAATTACTGTGAACTAATACCAGAGAGTTGTATCTTTGAATTGTATGTAATTGTTTGTTACTGTAATACAAAGAGATTCAACTTGGTGTGGTGGGTTTTTTCCCGAAAGGGTTTTCCCACGTAAATCTGTTGTTCATTGTCTTTAAGTATCTTCTATGTTTCTATAAATATTTCATGTGTGTCTTAATTAGATTGTAATTATAAAATTAAAAAGTACTGTTTGCATTCTTCCCTATGGTTTTGATGTTAGGAAAGTGTTTATGTACCTCTGCTTTCCTTACAAGTGGTGTCAGAGCCTGGCCAATTGTGCTATCCTTGTGAGTGGATTGGGATTTTTTGTGTTAATCATTTTCCAATGGGAGTTTGGTAGAGGTCTAATAATTTAATTACAGATTAAGATGTCAAGCACATCTGGAAAGATGGAAATAGAGAAATTCAATGGTAGCAATTTTGAGTTGTGGAAACTCAAAATTGAAGATCTATTAGTGGACCAAGATCTTTGGAATGTTGTGTCTGGAACGAAACCTTAGGCCATGAAGCAAGAAGATTGGGACCTAGCAGATAGAAAATCAAAAGGGCTAATAAGGCTCTATTTAGCAGACTCTATTCTTCTAAATGTGCATGAAGAAAAAACTACAACCTCTTTGTGGACAAGACTGGAAACTATTTATCATGGAAAGTCCTTAGTGAACAAGTTGTTCTTGAGGAAGAAGTACTTTTTGAGAATGTAGGAGGGAGGATCTATTGTTGATCACTTGAATGCTTTCAACGTGTTGATTGCATAGTTAACATTTGTTGGTGTGAAGATTGAAGCTAAAGATCGTTGCATGCTGTTGTTATGTTCTTTGCCTGATTCTTGGGATCATCTGGTGATGGCTATTGGGAGTACAAAATCCACATTCAAGATGGAAGATGTCATTGCTTCTCTATTATCAGAAGAAATGAGAAGGAAATCTTTTGAGATGGAAAAGGAGGCTCTTACTGTCAGAGGTAGATCGAAGGAGAAAGGAAAGAAGAAGGACAAGAAATCCAGATCAAAATTGGAAGGGAGATCAAAGTCACCTGGAAAGAAGTTCAAGGTGAAGTGCTGGAATTGTGGGCAACCTGGTCATGTCTGAAAGGATTTCAAGGAGGAGAAAAAGAAGAACTCTCCAGGAAATGATTCTCTTCAGAGTGATGCAGATGCCTTCATTGTAGCTTTGGCTACATGGGCATCAGATGATGTTTGGCTGATTGATTCTGGAGCATCTTTCCACATGACATCTCATAGAGATTGGTTCACAAAGTATGAAGAATATTATGGTGGAAAGGTGTATTTGGAAAGTGATTCATCTTTGGAAATTGTTGGCCATGGAAGAGTCAGAATCCAATTCCTTGATGGAAGAGTGAAGGGAATCAATGATGTGATGCATATACCAAGTCTACCTCAAAACCTACTTTATGTAAGTTGAATGATATTGGAGTGCAGGTCACATTCTCTAGAAATGGCTGCAAGATGACTAGAGGCTCTATGGTGCTAGCTAGAGGTGCTCGAATTGGTACCTTGTACAAGCTGGATGCAATGGTTGTCCAATGCAATAGTGTCTCTGCAAAGTCACTAAAAGCTACTCATGGAGAAAAGAAGGAAAACGCTCCTAATGGTATAAAATCCATGGAGGTTAAACTTCCAGTAGAGAAGACTATGCTCTGGCATCATAGGCTTGGCCACATTGGTGAGAAAGGTTTAAAATCCTTGAAAAATAAAAACCTGGTAGGACTTGAAGATTGTAACCTTGAATTCAAATTTTGTGAACATTGCATATATGGAAAGCAATATCGTGTTTCATTTTATTCTAGTCCTCACAAATCTTCTGGTTTTCTTGATTATATTCATTATGATGTTTTTGGTCCAGTAAATGTTCCTTCTTTGTCTAAATCAAGATACTATGTGTTATTTATTGATGATTATTCAAGAAGAGCAGTTGTATATTTTTTGAAAAGAAAATCAGAAGTGTTCAGTCCGTTTAAGGAATTTAAAAACCTTGTTGAAAATAAGACTGGTAGGAAAATAAAATGTTTAAAGACTGACAATGGCGGTGAGTTCTATTCAAATGAATTCAAAAGGTACTATAAACATTAGGGGATTAAAAGACATAAGGCTACACCTTATACTCCATAGAAAAATGGATTTTTTGAAAGGTTCAACAAGACAATAATGGAAAGAGCATGAAGTATGCCGAGCAATGTTGGCTTGGAGGAGAAGTTCTAGGTTGAAGTAGTCTCTACAACATGTTACTTGGTAAATCGTTCTCCTAACTCTGCTCTTGTTGAGAAGACACCTTTGGAAGCTTGGTCTAGAAAGAAGCCCTCTTTAAGACATATTCATGTCTTTGGCTGTGAGGCATATGCATATGTGTCATTTGAGAAAAGATCTAAGTTGGAAAACAAAGCTATAAAGTGTATTTTTATTGGCTATAGTGCTAGAATAAAAGGATACAAGCTTTGGAATCCTGAGACTAAGAAGGTTTTGTACAACATAAGTGTTATCTTTCATGAGCTGAAACCTTCTACATTGGATCTGCAGTTAGAGAAGAAATCAGAAAATAAAAAGGATGTAGCAGAAATTCCTCCAACACCAGATAAAGAGGAATTGAAAAATCAAAATGTACCTGATATTGAGGAGTTCTCAAGTAGTTTTGAAAGTTTTGAAGAAGATGAATAACCACCTTAGCCTCAGCCTCTGAGGAGGTCAACTCGTGAAAGAAAGCAACCTGATAGGTATGGGTTTTCTCTGATAGAGTCTACTTGTGCCTATGCTTTAATTTCTAGCACTGATGAACCTAGGACTGTGAAAGAAGCATTTAAAATGTCTAATTCAAACTCTTGGTTGGAAGCTATGAATGAAGAAATGGCATCATTAGAAAAGAATGATACCTGGAGTTTGGTGCCATTTCCTAAAGGAAAAAATGTTGTGGGCTGCAAAGGGGTGTTTAAAAAGAAAATAGGTCTAGATGGTAGTGTAGAAAAGTATAAAGCAAGGCTGGTTGTCAAAGGTTATTCCCAGGTAGAGGGAATTGATTATGGAGAAATATTTTCTCCTGTAGCTAAGCTAACATCTATTAGATTTCTTTTGTCACTTGCAGCAGCTTATGACTTAGAAATTGAACAGATGGATGTGAAGATAATGTTTCTTCATGGTGATCTTGAAGAAGAAATTTATATGTCCCAGCCAAAGAATTTTATGGAAAGAGGTAAAGAAAGACTAGTTTGCAAGTTAAGGAAATCTCTGTATGGGTTAAAAAAATCCCCTAGAATGTGATACCAAAAGTTTGACACGTTTGTTTTTTCATTGGGATTTGTAAGATCAAAATCATATCACTGTGTGTATTACAAAACTGAAAGTGATCAAGTCCTTATTATTGCACTCTATGTTCATAATATGTTGTTCATAGACAATAGTAAGCTAATGATTTCTTATCTTAAGTCTCAGTTGTCTGCAAAGTTCAAAATAAAAGATCTTGGTGCAACAAGGTATATTCTGGGAATGGAAATAACTAGGGACAGGAAGAATAGAAAACTTTGGCTCAGTCAGAGTAAGTATGTTAAGACTGTTCTAGAGAGATTTTGTATGACTAAGTGCAAGCAGCTAGTTGTTCCAGTTATGCAGGGAACAAAGCTATCTATTGAGGATTGCCCAAAATATTCTACTGAGATGGAGGAAATGACCAGTGTGCCTTATGCAAGTGCAGTTGGTAGTCTCATGTATGCAATGGTCTGTACAAGGCCAGACATTTTCCAAGCAGTGGGAGTTCTTAGTTGGTTTATGGCTAATCCTGGAAGAACACATTAGGATGCTATGAAGAGAGTGTTCAGATATCTGAAGGGTACTTCAGACTATGCTTTGTGTTACCATGGCAACTTGGTTGAATCATAGAGGAATCTCAAAATTCAAGGTTATGTGGATTCTGATTGGGCAGGGGAAATTGACAACAGAAGATCCACCAGTGGATATGTTTTCATGATGAATGGTGGTGCAGTGAGTTGGATGAGAAAGCGACAGGTTGTTGCTTTGTCCACTACAGAGGAAGAATACATGGCAGCTACACATGCCTATAAAGAAGCAATGTGGTTAAAAAATTTGTGTTCTAACATTGGTTTTGATGCAGGAAAAATTACTATTTACTGTGATAGTTAGAGTGCTATATGTTTGGCAAAGAATCCTACTTTCCATGCCAGGACGAAACATATAGATGTACAGTATCACTTTGTACAAGATATGGTGGAGGATGGGGAGGTCTCTTTGGAGAAAGTGGATACTCTGGAAAATGTTGCAGATGCATTGACGAAGCCTGTGAGCATAGACAAATATAGGTGGTGTGCCAATTCGATGGGCCTCTTGGCCCATGAATTTCAGTAATTTTATTATGCTCTGGATTTGTCAGTAAGGTCTTTGTCAAGTGGGAGATTGTTGTAATATTTTCCTCAATCCATACTGACATGGAACTCCTAAAGGGAAAATTCACTGAGCCATTATTCATGTCTGGCCGATTAGCTACTTTGAATCTTTTGAAATGTTCATGTCGCCGAGATAGAGTTGATGTCTTGCCGACAAGTCTATCGCTGTGACCTTTTGTCGAGTGGAGACCTCTGGTTAACAACATGCTCTTATCAAGCATCAGGGAAACACAAGGGTCTCAAGGAGAAGTCCCAGCAACTGGTGAATGTCTCATCGATAGTATATGGCTATCGGGGTAACACAAGGGTCGCAGGGAGAAGTCTCAGCGACAATGGAAGGTCTCACTGATGGGGATACATTTTGGGTCTTCATGGTGACTCAAAGACTTCAGTATGAAGTCTTGGTGACCAATGGTGAGTCTTGCTAATAGTATGTGACACTCAAGGTGACATGGGATGTTCACTATGACCTCTCGGCGAAAGCGATAGACCATTCGGTGGAAGCCTTGTCTTTCGGTATGACATCTCACCGACTCGTGGGGTCTTGCCGATAGCAGTATGGCTTCAAAGTAACATAAGAGATCTCAGTGAAACCTCTTGGTGATAGTTGAATGTTTTAGTGATAGATGGGTGTCGATGGAAATGCTAATGTTTCGGTATGACTTAGGACCTCGGTATGAAGTCTTGGCGAAAGTGATGAGTCTCGCCAACTGGTGGGTGCACTCGGCTTAACTTGAAGGCTCGAAATAGGTCCTAGTGAGAAGCGATAGTCTTTCCAATGAGAAATATCTTGCTGATAGGAATGAAATGGATGTCAATGGTTTCAGTATGACTTGTGGCATTTGCCATATCGTCTTGCCAACCAGTGGAATCTATGCTGATATCGAGTGCTGGCTATGTTGGCATTGGGGAGACACGGTTAGTGTCTCACTGACATGCCAACATAGGTTGAATGCCCTTGACCGTTTGACTATCCTATGTGGCATCTCGTGGACCAATCAGAGGAAGCAAAATTCAAATGGCTGGCGGTTGGATTTTTGCAATAGTTGGAACGCTAGAGTTGAACCACATGCAAGGAAAAATCAATTGCTCGAAAGGAAATTGTCTATGATTGGTAATGGTGGATAAGGATGCATAGAAGATAAAAATCAGAATGTGATAAGATAAAAGCAGATCAATTCTGAGAATGAGATGTGAGAATCGAATTGTTGAGAGCATTTTCTGTAACTGGATGAACAGTGAATGAAACTACTATGAACTAATACTAGAGAGTTGTATCTTTGAATTGTATGTAATTATTGGTTACTGTAATACAAAGAGATTCAGCTTGGTGTGGTGGGTTTTTTCTCAAAAGGGTTTTCCCACGTAAATCTATTGTTCATTATCTTTGAGTATCTATCTTCTTTGTTTCTGTAAATATTTCATGTGTGTCTTAATTGGATTGTAATTAGAAAATTAAAAATTACTATCTGCATTCTTTCCTGTGGTTTTGACATTAGCAAAGTGTTTACGTACCTCTACTTTCCTTACAAAAGTTGCACTACTTTGCAACTTTCAACTACTTGCATTTGAGAACTTTTTCCCCAAGTGAAAATTTTCCGCCATTAGAAAATTCCTCCAAGATAGAAAAAACTGAGTGGTTATTGTAGAGGGGCCAAACACAATCCTATAGGATCAGATGAGACATTTTTAAGCATCATGGTATTCGAGTAACAACATGTTGAAGTTTGCAACCATTTTTCACTTTGGACTCTTAAGGGATCGATCCGGTTGAACATACCTCAGAGCAATTCTATGTGTTTGGGTGCAAAAGAGGACCATATCCAGCATAAACATACCTATTCAAATGAGTTAGAACAACCTATTTGGTCACATGAGTTTCAGAATGAAAGTTGAACCATTTTGCAACTTTGCACTGTTTGCATTTAACACTTTTTCCATAAAGTAAAAATTTTCCACCACGTGAAAACCACTCTGAGATAACAAAAACTGAGAGGTTATTGTAGAGGGGACCAATGCAATCTCATAGGATTAGATGAAAAGTTTCTAAGCATCATAGTATCTGAATAACATGCAGAAGTTTGCAGTCATTTTGCACTTTGGACTCTTAAGAGATCGATCTGATTGAATGTAGCTTAGAGCGATTCGGTGTGTTTGGGTGTGAAATAGGACCATGCATAGCGTAAACATACCTATTCGAATGTGTTGGAACAATCTGTTTGGTCACACGAGTTGCAGAATGAAAGTTGCACCACTTTGCAACTTTCAACTACTTACATTTGACAACTTTTTTCCTAAGTAAAAATTCCCCACCATGGGAAAATTCCTTCAAAATAGCAAAAACCAAGAGAGGTCATTGTAGAGGGACCCAACGCAATCCCATAGGATCAGAGTAGAAATTTCTAAGCGTCATGGTATCTGAGTAACAACATGCTAATGTTTGCACCATTTTACACTTTGGAATCTTAAGGGATCGATCCAGTTGAACATAGCTCAGATCAATTCCACATGTTTGGGTGCAAAAGAGGACAATGCCTAGTATAAAAATACCTATTGAAATGCATTGGAACAATTTGTTTGGTCACACGATTTGCAGAAAGAAAGTTGCACCTTTTTGCAACTTTCAACTACTTGCATTTGACAACTTTTCTTCCCCGAGTGAAAATCTGCAACAAAAGAAGAACCACTCAGAGATAACAAAAAATAAGAGAGTTTTTTGTAGATGGACCCAATGAAATCTCATAGGATTAGATGAGAAGTTTCTAATCATCACGGTATCCGAGTAATAACATGTTTAAGTTTTCAACCATTTTGCACTTTGGACTCTTAAGGGATCGATCTAGTTGAACGTAGCTTGGAGTAATTCCATGTGTTTGGGTGTAAAAGAGGACCATGCATAGCATAAAAATAACTATTTAGATGTGTTGGAACAATCTATTTGGTCACACGAGTTACATGATGAAAGTTGCACTACTTTGCAACTTTCAACTACTTGCATTTGACAATTTTTTCCCCAAGTGAAAATCCGCCACCACTGGAAAATACCTCCAAGATAGCAAAAACTAAGAGAGTTTTTTGTAGATGGGCTCAACATGATCCCATAGGATTAGAAAAGAAGTTTCTAAGCATCATGGTATCTGAGTAACAACATGCTGAAGTTTGCATCCATTTTGCACTTTGGACTCTTGAGGGATCGATCTGGTTGAACTTAGCTCAGAGGGATTTCATCTATTTGGGTGTGAAAGAGGACCATGCCTAGTGTAAAAATACCTATTCAAACACATTAGAACAATTTGCTTGGTCACACGAGTTGCAAAACAAAATTTGCACCATTTTGCAACTTTCAACTACTTGCATTTGACAACTTTTTCCCCAAGTAAAAATCTGCCACCATAGGAAAATGTCTCCAATAAAGAAAAAACCAAGGGAGGTTTTTATAGAGGGGCCCAACACGATCCCATAGGATCAGACAATAAGTTTCTAAGTTTTATGGTATTGGAGTAACAATATGTTGATGTTTGTAGTCATTTTACACTTTGGACTCTTAAGGGATCGATCTAGTTGAATGGAGTTCATAGTGACTCTGCATGTTTGGATACGAAAGATGACCATGCCTATCATAAACATACCTAGTCAAATGTGTTGGAATATTCTATTTGGTTACACAAGTTGTAGAACAAAAGTTGCACCACTTTGCAACCTTGCACTACTTGCATTTGACACTTTTTCCATCAAGTGAAAACTGGACACCACGAGAAAACCACTCCGAGATAAAAAAAAAAATTGAAACATGTTATTGTAGAGGGGCCTAACATGATATCGTAGGATCAAACAAAGATTTTGTAAGTGCCATGGTTTCTGAGTAATACCCTATCAAAGATTGGTTCCCTTTTGGACTTTGGACCCCTAAGGTATCGAGTTGGTTTGAATGTAGCTTAGAGTGATTCTGCATGTTTGGGTGTGAAAGAGGGCCATGCCTAGTGTAAATGTACCATTCTAGCATAAATTTACCATGTACTTAGAAGAAGATCAATATAATTCATTGTTTCCTTACATTTTTTTATATTTTTACGAGAAATCTAATGTTTCTTTGAACTGTACGGTTCTGTATAGGGTGATTGTGTTTTCTTTTGGATGGAATTTAGTGGTTAGTAGACTTTACTCCATTTTAGTTTTATTTTGGTTGTATTTCAAGTTATTTATGCATTTTAGAAGCCAATTACTTAGGGTCGGTTTGTATACCTTATTTTAAGGGTTCTAAGTGCATTAAAATGTCATATTAAGCTTTCCACCCACTGTATGCTTTTGTAACTTGGTGGAAGGATTAGTTAGGGTTATAAAACATGTATGGAAATTTTTTTGTGCAATGGAGGTGAATAGAGGGTTTTTAGGTGATGCCCTAAATGTCAAATGGTGCATTTTTTAGTGGAAAATGGTGGTTTAGTGCTAGGTTTGAAGAAATCTTTGGGGGTAGCAATATCTCTTGATCTTTTAAACTTGTGTAGACCTTTTTGAAGGTATTTTAGCCTTTGGTTGGGTGTGGGAAGGTTTGGAGTATAGTTTTCAATAAAACCTTTCCTAACTTGTGAAAGAAGAGGGTTTTTGGGTTTGTTATGTTAGAGGGATTATCACATCCTGAAAGTGGAGGAATTGGTGGTTTGGCAATCTAGTTAATACTTCCCAATGGTGGTTTGCATGTGATAGGAAGAATAAAGGGGGTTGGTTTGTTAATTTGGCCTAATTGGCCTTATGGACAGTGTAGTTTGTTTGTTTTATGATTCTTTTTCAATCTCTTTGTGTTTCCATAGACCCAATACATATTTAGAAACTTATTTTGATCTACTAATACATAAAAAAAAGCTTTGAAGAGGTTATTTTGGAAAGTTTCTAAGAACAATACATTGTCTGCTAGAAAGTTCCTCAAATTAGGTTAATTTTGTGAAGCGAATATCAAGAAATAAACTCCAAACCATAAAATAATCTTGGGAAGTAGTGTATCAAGTCTCAAAACCTTCAAATATTCCAATTTTATAGTTTAATAGTGGTGCAGGAGAACCATTCCATTTTAATGGTTTTGCTCTAGATGTTTTATGAAAAATGAGTCATGGTGATGGAGTCTAAGTTTTTTAAGGGTTTTGAGTCTTAATAAGGTCTAAAGAGACCATTCTTGATGTAATAGATCAAATTTGACATCTTTTGAATCCAACTTGCAAATTATGTTGAAATGTTGTCAAAGTTGGCAAAAGTTGTCAAGATAGGTGAAAAGTTAGTTTTTGTGTGAGGTCATGTTTTTGGTTTAAATAAGGTCTAATGGACCAATTGACATGCACTAGGACATAATCATGGGGATTTGGATTCATTGTGTCGAAAAGGTGAAAAGTTGTAAAAGTTGACAAATTATTGTCAGCACAAAAATGCAAAATTATCATGTTAAGGGGTTCCAATGGTCATAAAAGGGTTTAAAATTTAGTTAAGAGCTGGCTAGTTCATTGTTTTGTGTGGAGAAGCCTTTAAAAAGGAATGGAAACTTGTTGTAATGGTTGGTTGGAGAATATTGAAGCAATAACAATAAGATTTTCCTATTTTTCATTGATTTTCTATGTTTTCCTGACTCTTATAGGTGTGTACTGAAATCAATGTGAACATGTGGAGGATTGTTTTATATCTCTTTTGAATCCATTTGAGTGGTATTTCATCGAGTGAAAATCATTTTATTGCAAGATTGCAGGGGATGGTCTGAGTTTGCAAATTTAGGGGTTTTGAAGTTTGAAATGGAGATTTAACTCATTCCTCCTATTGTAGTCTTTGTGGCTCAGAGGAATGATTCAAGAGGGTTTAGTTTAGATGTTATGGTGCTTATTTGATGAAAGGGAATAAGTTTTATGAGGTTTGTGTTGCTGCCCCTATAGATTTTGATGGAAAAGGGCATGAAAAATGAGATTTTGCCCTAGGGTTTGATAAAATATTGCATGTAGAGGTTGGGTGATTATCTTTTGAGTTTTTACAAGTGATTTTAAGAAGGTCTGAGGTGGTGTCATGTTGTGGTAATGTGTGGAACAATTCCTTTCAATAAACCCTACTCATACTAGCATAAAATAAGGGTTTTGTGGTTTGGCATGGTGGAGTGAGTTTCTCTTGAGAAAAATTGTGGATTTGAGGGTTTGGATACATGAGAATTGCTTCCCCAAAAATTTCAAGGGGTTTTTGAATGTTTAAAGATATCTTCCTTTGTAAATTAGGCCTAGTTAGCCTAATTAGGACAAAGAAGGTCATTTTTTATGCACATGTTCCAAGATTATCACTATTGATTTTGAAGTAGGTGTTGTAACTCAATAATGGATATCTAGATTAGTCATTTTTTGTGAAGTCATTTGAGAAGTTTGTGAGAAAAGCTCTAAAACTAAGGTTTGCTGACCTACTAGACAAGGTAGAGTGAAGGGTGAAAATTGAAGAGATAGAGAGTTGTTGGTTGAAACTTTGTTTGAAACTCATTCATTTGAGGTTTTGTGAAGATTGAGACCCCTTGCTTACATATTCAAATTGAAAAAAACCTAAGTTCGATCCATTCCACTAACCTACTTAACCCTACATCGGTGGAATGACAATATTATCACTTAATGGAATCTCAAAACCTTGTTTTTAGTGTTACAAACCAGTTATGATAAAATTGGTCTTATTTCCTCAAATCTGAGTTAAAATACTTCAAAATAATTTCAAAAATTACCTAACTCCTTGCTCTAAAGAAATCCAATCAACAATCAAAGTATAAGGTATTGTACAATCTACAAAAGCTTGAAACCAAAAAGGAAAAGTGCTACAAATATAGAAAACATCATCCTTTATTTACTTATTTCTTCAAGAATACAAGTTTTTCTCTCTTCCATGCCTTTACAATGCTTTATATAGCTATTCCAATTAGTTATGAATTCGTCCCCTACATCTTCCATCAATTAACTACCCTTTCTAACAAGAGGACTCTTCATCTTCTATAATTTTGCAATTGTGCAACTAATGCAAGTTTTGCATTTTTACACCAAATGACAACTTTTGTGCAATATCACTTCTCTAATCACCTAATGACCTGTTTGAGACTTTGAATACATTACATATGAACTTCACATGACCTTTTTCACATTGTGTACATTTGAAAATTCAAATTTTGCAAATATTCCTATTGAAGGCATTTAGAGAACAAGGTGCTCCTACACCAAACATGAACTCCAAAATTTCAATATTTGAGTAAATCTCATTACAATGCCTTAGGTACATTGTTCTCACAAATCTTTTACAATGTCACTCATACATTCGAGATTCTCTTTTAATGTCTACATCATAGGTTCTCATTATGAGGTTAACTTCAATTGAGTAACTTGAGATTCCATCGCTAAGCTTCACACACTCTTTCATAATGGCTTCAAGTTAGAATTGAAATTTTTCAAGATCATCAAAATCAGGATGTTGCATTACTTTTTTGGCTGAGATTCTCTTTGATGGATCATAAATTAGTATTTTATGCAACAAGAGACCAATCCATTTTTAGTAGTTTACTTACAAATACACAAAGTAAAAGAAGAAAAAGAAAGAGCATCCAAAATGGAAATGAAATGAAAATAGATGGATGGCACTTACAGATAGGCATGCTAGTTTCTCAACTTAGTCACTCCTATCCATACATCTTCACTAGGATTTCCAAGATACCTATTGCACACAACACCTCTCATGAATATAATAACTTGAAATTTGAGATGCTCTTATAATGTCTACATCATAGGTGCTCATGATAAGGTTAAATTCAAATGAGTAACTTGAAATTCCCTCACCAAGCTTTGCATGTACTTTTGTAATGGCTTAAAATAATAATTGAGATTTGTCAAGATCATCAAAATAAGGATGTTGCATTACTTTTTTGGCTAAGATTCTCTTAGATGGCTCATAAATCTATATTTTTTGCAAGGGGACACCAATCAATTTTTAGTAGGTTACTTACAAATAGGAAAAGTAAAAGAAGATGATATCATTGGCATTAAACAAAATAATATGCATACATGTATAAATTAATAAGAACCAATGTGCATACTTGCAAATTAATCCAACGAACCATCCAGGTGTGCTATACTCTTTATTGTGTCAAGTATTGCCTCATGGTTAGATTCACGGACCTTCCACAAGACCTTGTTCAAACATATACCCCCATATTTGATCAAAAAAACATTGGATTCCAAGATAAGGTTTGAGTAATGAAGAATCTTATGATGCGTTTCAAATTCTTGAAAAAACTAATGTTTAACACTCTTATGTGGGTACCTTCTAAGCCACATTCTAGTAACAATTGAGCCTATAGGGTATTCAATGTTTTCTCCATCTATAATTGGAACCTCCAATTTCTTTTTGGCCTCAACACAACAACACAAGTAATAGTTTGTTCCCTCTTCATTTTCTTCATTTGCAATAACTACATAAACATGCCCTACATTGATGTGTGCAACAAATCTCTTAAAAATAGTCAACATTACGAATACACTTAAGATAACAATATGAAATTTTAAAAACTAAGCAAGCAGATATATTAATTGGTTGAACTAGATCTGATATTTGGTCAAAGTTTACCGATGATTCCATTTGTGTTAGTTCCAATGTTGTCGAAGTGCGATACATGTGAAGTGGAGTAAGATAACTTGTCAACCATTTTTTAACCCACTCCTCTGAATCACAATCATTTTAGGCTTGCATTGTACATGAAGAAAAAAAGCATGCCATCTTTTGTGTATCGATACTCCATGAACCTGCATTTGAGATAAGGAAAGAGTGTAGCTCACTCGATCCTATTAGTGTACAACAATCCTCATATGGTGAAATGTTTCTTTCATCCATCAACCAAAAAAATCTATGAACTAAAGACATACCTTCATTACCTAGACCCATCAAAGCATTACATCACTCAACGATTGATCTTGCATTTTTCAACTTTGCACTATCTTTATACTTTAACTCTTCTCATGTTAATGCTCTTTTCATGCATGCTCTTGCACCATCATGCTCCCCCCTTCCATGCCTAACCTCACAAAATTTCCACATATGCTATACATATGTAATGACATGCATCATGCTCAACCAGTAGAACATGCACAAGTTCTTGAATTGTGTTGCATAGTTATTTGACCATATTATATGCCAACTATATGTTATGACCGTCTAAGCCAAATCATTGTAGAAAATATGGAAGAAACCTTGCAAAAACTCTAAATAATGTGTGTGATCATCATTAATATAAAAGTGATACTCCCTCAATACCTTCCTTTGGTCCTCTGTACTATTAGCTGCATGAATGAATGCTATTTGCACAAATATCAAAACTTGTGTGGAGTTTTAATACTGTGACTGCACCTCACGATGTGGCTGTAGAGTGTAGTTCTCTCCAAATGCAACCACTGATACTATGCTACCAACTAGAAATGTGTCCTTACATAGCTTGAATTGTGTGTCCAACCATCAGGCTCTATGGGTATGCCTTGCATACTCATACACTATATTGTCACAAAACATGGACATAAACTGATACACTGGAATCTTCTGAATAACCAAATCATACTTTTCTATTTTAGACCCATCTTTTGTAGCATATGCCACTATTTTATACTTCCTGAACTCTACTAGTTTCTATCCCACCTCATCTGTGCTTTCCATATGTTGACATATTGGCATACGCTGCAAGCCATCACAACACTCACATGAACCATCCAAGCATGTTGTCCTATAGAATATTTGGCCATTCTCTATTTCACATAATTTTTTTTGATAAGAACTCTCTTAAAGGTTTTGGTGGGGCTTCTATGCCATAATCCTGCAAAACATCATTAGTATGCAAATCTAAACATATAGAATGATAAATATCATAATGGTTAGAGAATTCAATATGAAATCTACAACAACAAGTAGTGCATGTGTGATTTATCTTGACATAAAAAGGTTTGAGAATTTCAAAAACTCTTTGAAAAATACTAATTTGAGGATAATCCTTTTGAAATTTATGAAAAAATTGGGTTGAGTCATATCCAAAAAATGCTTTGGATGGGGCTGACGGTTCTGACTATTGATTCTCCTTCTTACCACATCCCTTTGATTCAGAGATGGCCTTGTGTTATTCTTCCAATACTCTTCAATTAGTGTTCTCAATGCTTCAACAACTTTTTTATCTTTTTGTGGCAGCCTCCCCGAGAATTCTCATAATTCATTTGAATTGGTGCCCCCAATTCTTTGTCGCATTTGAATGATTTTTGATAAAGTTTTTCTACTAATTCTCATTTGTTCACTTGTCTTTCTATTGAGATAAGCTCTCTTTGTTTGACTACTTACCAAAGTTTATGTAATGACTCGTCGGGTGACATTACTATCCTTTGAGCGTGAGGTCTTACCCACACTCTCATATGCATGTATTAGATTCTTCACAATAATGTTTTCACTTGATGCATTCAATGTTCTCAACCCAAGAGTCTTCATGATATTTCTATACTTTATACCTCGCATCATTTCAACAAATAGTTGACATCTTGTGGTCTCATTTAGCCTTTCAAAGAATGATTTCCAAATATTATTAGCATATCTTCTAAAAGTGTGTGCTAGAATCTACCTTCCATGTGCTACAAAATATCCTCATCAATATTAATCAAATACTTTGGCTTTCTACGCAAAATTCTAGGTGGTTTTCTCCTAGGTACATACATCTCAACATTAGGAATTTCATCAATATTTAATTGAGGTGGGATAGATTGCATACCTTCAATTGAGGGTTGAGTAGAAGACATACCTTGAGGTTCATGTGGGGATGATGACATACCTTCTTCATCAAATCCGAGTGATGATGTACTCTCAACTTGAGATGAGCTAGATGGTGTCCAACCATATTCACTTGTGATAGATGGTGTCCCTCCATATTTACTTGTGGTAGTTGGTGTCCCTCCATATTCACTTTTTCTTACTGGTGTCTATTCGTATTCAATTTTTGTAGAGGGTGTGTCTACAACTATGGTATCCAAATTTTTCTTACCACGATGATTTCACATTCATGCCCTTTGTGCTGCCAAATCCTATTATCTTTTTGATAGTTCAGGTTCCTCTTTAGTTGGCTTGTTTTCGTCAATCGTACCCAATTTCTTCTTTTCATGATATTCTGCCACTCGTTCTCTCCTTTTCTTTGAAGGTTTCATACTCTTCTTCTATTAGTTTATTCCTTCTCTATTTCTTCGACATGGTGGATAATTTTACCTGTAGCATGGTAATGAGATGAATATTAGTTCCTAAAATATTTATCCATTAAAATAAATGAAATATATGTCATTCAAGGCTTCATAAAAAATACTTACAATCATCATGTACAAGAGTATTTATAGCATATACAAAGGTGGTGTAGGGGTATGCCATGATTATAAGATAGGCAAAATTACATTTTTTTCATTGTGTAAATGGGGTGTTAAAGAAGGGTTTTGATGAAATTTTGAAGGAACCTTCCATGTAATGGTTGTTTGAGTTTTTGTAGGGTATTTTTGAAGTGTTGTTGGTATTGGTGAGGTCTGCTAAGCCCGATTGTCAATACTTTCAATAAACCCTAGGTTATTTGCATGAAACTTGAGGGTTTGGTTGTACAGTGTTTTAGAGGTCAAGGCTCTAAGAAATAATGGTAGAATTTTTTGTTTTGTAACACAATTAGTGACTGTTAGTTGATATTTGGTGAAAACAAAGTGTTTTGGAGGTACCTCCTTTGTAAAAGAGGGCTATTTGGTGGCCTAAAAGCTAGGGAAGCCTATTGGTTTTCAATATTGTTGCAAAGAAACCTCTTGAAACCTTGTGTTATAGGAGTTGAATTGTGTCTCAGATGATGTTTTTTAGGTTTTTGTACAACCTTCTCTAAAAGATATTGAGAAAAAGTAGTGTTGGAGGGCTACAAGCCTTTAGGTGTGTATTTGGGATAAGTTTAGTGTATAGTGTTTAAGGGGTTAGTTTCTTGTTTTAGTCTGATCATTTTGAGTTGGTTGGGGTCTTCACCACCTAGGTTTTTATCATTCTGCCCATACCTTCTCAATCCTACCCTATTAGCAAGCTAGTGGAGTGTTGGCAAGCTATCTCATTCACTAGCTTGCCAATACATTATGGTTGAGAAGGTAGGGGTAGTGTATGCATCATAGAAATGGGGTCTCATGGTGATGTACAAAAATGGAGTCTCACGGTGATGTACATCACTGTGAGACCCCATTTCTATGAGGCATACGCTTCCCCTACCTTCTCAACCCTATTGCATTGGCAAGTGTACATCACCATGAGACCCCATTTCTATGAGGAATACATTGCCCCTACATTCTCAACCATACATTACCATGAGACCCCATTTCTATGAGGCATACGTTGCCCTTACCTTCTGAACCCTATCGTATTGGCAAGCTAGCTCACTCACTAGCTTGCTAATGTGGTAGGGTTGAGAAGGTAGGGGCAGTATATGCCTCATATAAATGAAGTCTCATGGTGATTTACATCACCGTGAGATCCCATTTCTATGAGGCATATGCTGCCCTTACCATCTCAACCATTTTTGAGACTGTCCTAAAGACAATTTAAAGGTTTGAAAGTCATTTAAAATGGTGTATTGATCCATTCCTCTCACTGTTGCCACTCCAAATTAAGGAATGGGTCTACAACATCACTAAAAAGGTGTGGTAATGTTGAGTAAGTACAAGGGAGGTCAAGTGTTGAGTTGGGCATGAAGCCCTAGAGTGAAATTTGGTGTTTTCCATGTGAATTTGAGAGGTTTTGACATGCTAAAGTGAATATTGTGTTAGGGAAGCATTGTTTCTTGTTGAATTGAGTTTGTGTAGGCCATTTTATACCTGTTTGAGGTGGTGGTATGTCTTGATAAGGTTGGGAAGTGTGTTTTCCAATAAGCCCTAGGTTATTTAGCTTAAAAAGATGGTTTTTTATTTTTGCATCTTGGTGGATGAATTTCTAAGAACTAATTGTCAATTCTTTGGTTTGAATACATATAAATTGCTTCCCACATGTGTTGGGAGGTTTTGGTCAAGCTTCAAGATAAGTTTCTTTGTTAAAGTGATGTAATTTGAGGCCTAGTTGTCATAGAAAGCCTGATTTGAGAAAGTTATTACAAAGTAAACAATAGTGGTTTATTGGAATGTGATTGTGTTAAATGGTTCAAGTCTTGGTTTGAAAGAATCTTATCGAGAAGAAATACCTGATTGAATGAGTTGACAATGCTACAAGGAAGAGTGTTGATTTGGTGAAAAGTGAAGAGTTTTGAGAATTGTGACTTGTGAATTGTTGTTGTTGGTTGATTTTTTGTGTGCAAATGTGTTACAAGACCTCCCCTAGTTGCATCACAATTCAAATTATTTGTCCATGCTTCCATTTTGAACCATGATTGCAAGATAGGCTACACCTTTCCCCATGTTGCTAACTTAGCCTTAAATAAAGAGTCTTATAACAATGGAGAGAAGGGTTAGAATCCCTTGTAGGTAGAGTAATCAAGGAAACATTTAAAATATATCACAACTAAAAGTGATGAGGTAGGTTTAGTGATGAGGTAGATTTAGAAATAGAGATGAAAACCAAAATAGTTTCTAAGATCTATCAGTGTGGGAGGAGTATATTCCAATTTTTTAGAGACATGTATGGAAAATTTGGTAGCATAGACAAATTAATGACCTGCTTGGTATAACTATTTGAAAAAATACCTCAATGAAAGATTTAGAGAGTGTTATGCACATCCATAATAAAGGATTGAGAAATGATGTTTTATTTTTCTTCCTTAAAATGTATGTCATATATATGTGTATACAAAATGTGGAAGCATACACAAGGTAAGTCAATTGTTAAATAACAAAATGCCTCAAAGAGATGTGGTTTACAATTGTAATTGGCAAGTGTATAGAATTGTGTAATTTAAAATGTGTATTGACAACCTAAGGTTATAATGACAAAAAAAAAATGATCAACATGGAATATGCAAAATAACAAAAATGAAAGCAAGCCATAATAGAATGAAAGAAAATGTGTAAAGATTTCACATACCTAAAAAACTAGAGTTTCAAATGGAGGAGTTCAACCCAATTATGTAGCCTTAGATTCATATTTCTTCAAACTCCTCAACAATTTGACTTTTTCAAAAGCTTTTTCCCCTTCAAACTTCAATTGTATATAAGTTTTCAATGGAATTCAAAATTGAATTAATATTATATGCCTTTCAATGTGAAAAATCTGTTATTTCATGCAAAGGTGGTGGAAAGATCATTAAAAAGGTGGTGGAATGTGAAAAACATGCATGCACACTTCACAACATCATCAAAAATCTACTTTTTGTCAGAGCACATGCAAAACCAAGAGAATATGTAGAACTTGGGCCTTGAGATCATGGGTATATTGAGTTTTTTACTATTTTTAGTGAGAACGAAAACACGCTCGTGTTATGATGCGCTCACATTATAATGCGAGTGCATTATTTCTTGCTAAAAATAACCATATCTCTACTTGAAAACGTGTTCATGTTATGAGAAAGTTGGTTTTTTAATAGATTTATTTTTTTCTCTTTGTATATACCCTATATACCCTAATTCTATCTCTCTTCCCTCTACCCTTAAACCCTAATTCTATCTCTCTCCCCTCTACCATCTACCCTTAACCCTTAAGCTTTATACCCTCTATCCTCTACCCTCTATCTCTCTCCCACTCCCTTCCTCTCTCTCTCTATCTCTCGTCTCTCCCTCCTACTCCCTCTTCCTCTCTCAACTCCCTCTCACTCACTCACTCCTATCTCTCTCCCCCTCTCTCTCCCCTCTTAATATCTCTATCCCTCTCTCCTCTCTCTCCTCCTGCTATCAAACTCCCTCTCAAAATAGTAAACTCCCCTCTTCTCTCCTCCATCTTATACCCTCTATCCTCTACCCTTTATCTCTCTCCCAATCCATCCCTTTCTCTCTCTCTCTCTCAACCCCTATACCCTCTCGGTCTCTCAACTCCCTCTCCCTCACTCACTCACTCCTATCTCTCTCCCCTCTACCCTCTACCCTTAACCCCTATACCCTCAAACCTTAAACCCTAATTCTATATCTCTCCCTCTACCCTCTACCCTTAACCCTTATACCCTCTATCCTCTACCCTCCATATCTCTCCCACTCCCTCCCTCTCTTTGTCACAACCCCTATTTTTATGCTTTGTATTCTACAATGATTGATTAAATTAATTAGTGTTGAAATAAAAGTACAATAAAATAAAGAGGGATTTAATTAAAATTTAATATAGATTTTATTTATTCCAAATAAATGATAATACTTGGTTAATTTAGAATAATTATTTTTATTTCCAATTGAATGAACTTTCTTTATTAATTATTTGGAGTAAATATTTAATTTGCAAGTGAACAATATTTCTTTATTTGCTTACAAATAATAAATATTTTGTTGCAAATTAAAAATGGCCCTTTCTCACTATTTACTGTGAATAATTACGTAGTTGCAATTTAAAAAAAAATCTTTACTATTATTTATCAAAGATAAATGTGAAAATAATTTTTTTTTTTGATTTTAAAGATTAGGTATTGGAAAACTAAAAGAAATCTTTAAAAGAAGGAGAAACTAGAAGAAGAAAATCTTGAGGAAGCGAGGTTTTTAAATCCTCTTTCCCTTGTATTTTAATTTCAAATGTAAAAAGTGATAAATTGCTGGTGAAAAGATTTACTTCTCCTTTAAAATATTTTGAATGTTCTTTTTTATATAAATATTAAAAGTATTATGTATGAATTTGTGTTCTACTTTTAAAAAGAAATTTGAGATTGAATTTTTATATATTGGACCAATTTTGACAATTTTCCCTTTTAAATTGAATACATGGAGAGCAAGATTATAATATTTATGGATATATATACAAATTGTATATATATAAATATATAATATTATTATATTATTGAACAAATTTTTGAAATAAAGAAATTCTGTAATTGACAAATTTGTTGAGAAGTTTCTACTTTTGTATAAGAAATTTTGCTGAGAAGTTTATACTTTTGTTTAAGAAATTTTGCTGAGAAGTTTTTGCTTTTGTTTAATTAAAAGAAAATAATTACATGGCTGTAGCATACTTCTTATTTTGTTGTAAATGTAATTTCCTAAGAGTGTAGAAAATAATTACATGGCTATAGATTACTTCTTATTTTGTTGTAAATGTAATTTCATGAAAGTGTAGAAAATAATTACATTGTTGAAGCTGCACTTCTTACTTTGTTGTAAAAGTAATTTTTTGAGAGTGTAGAAAATAATTATATGGCTATAACTTCTTATTTTTTTGTAAAAGTAATTTTTTGAAAGTGTATATGTATATACATATTTAACTAAATGTGTGTGTATATATATATTTGTTTAAAATATGGCTGAATGTAAGTTACTTCAACATAAACTGCAATTTTCTATATATATATATATATATATATTTGAGTACATATAAATATATTCTTGGATTGTAATCCATTTTTTATTTTAAAATCATATATATATATAGAGAGATATACATTGTCTTTGATATTTTGTAAATTTACTTATGTTCATACATAAAAGTGGACATATACTTGTATGAGTATGGGTTTGTTTTACTTCAGAATAACTTAATCATGATGTTGATTCTAAAAATAATAATTCTATGTATGAATATATATTAAATCCATATTTAAAATTGGAAATTATGATGCAACCAACTTATTAGAATTATTGTGCTTATTTTGATTGGAGCAATAGTAAATGTAATAATATTTGATTAGGAAGTGTGCTTCTGGTATAAATCTAATTTTAGATAGAAATATTTAAATTGAAGTTGTTTATTGAATTTTTGCACTCAATGTGAAAGAATAAATAAAGGCATATTTTGTTACTCCCACATGAAATAGGAGTGAATTGTTAAAATGAGTTGTAGAATTAAATATTAGTAATTGGTCTTCTTGAGCTATTCCTTTTTCTATATAATTGCAAATATAGTTACCAGTAGTAAACTTGAAAAGAAAATGTGTTTTGAAAGTGTTTTTTTTTTTAAGATTTTTCTTTCTTTAACTCGAAAACCCTGGATGACTCTTTAATAATTATTGGACCTTGACACAATAGGATTGCATGAGTATTTATTTTATAAAAATGTATACTCATATATCCACTAGCTTATATATGTACTCACATACATACATGAGCTATACCTTCTTAACTCTTTTATAGTATTATTCTCTTATTGTTGAAACCTCTATGAACAATGAGTTTAGAAGTAAGAATTCTTGTTTTAATTGCATAAGCATATGTGCATTTCTAACAGGCCTAGGATTACTTTCATGAAGCTATATGTGGTTGGCTTATGATTTTCAGTATACTTGTGTGTTATTTGATAAGTCATTCGAGGTAGAATTGTCTTAAAATTCCAAATACTTGGAAGCATTTCATAATAGTGTGGACATTTCTTTCATTTCATATGCAAATTTGATGCATTGGTGAAACTCAGAGAATGTTGTTTTTAGACCTTTGTGACTTGTAAAAGAAATTTAATATGCTCCTTGTTATGTCTGATATTCATGATATCTAGAAAAGTGTAATGGAGTTGTAAATGGGCATCTCTATAAGACAGCTTGATCATTTCCAGTGAGTCATCTTGTAACCAGAGAAGCACTTTATTAAGCCAGTAAGACACTTTTGCAAGTAGTTTTTCATCCCTACGAGGGTTTTCCACTCATGAAATCTTTGTATTATGGTTCCTTTGTGGTTGCATTTATGATTTTGCTATTGCTTTACAGTATTTGAATTTACATGCATTGTTGATATGATAAATCTTGTGTAAGACTATATGGCTATATCTTAAAATGACATAACCTTGTTTTGATACACTTGATTCATGGGTGTAAGCTATTCCATTTAAATATAGTGATGAAATTTATTTAATTATTCCTCTTTTTCTGCACCATTTTACAATAATTTCATTCTATTAAATTAACTTGAAAATTAAGAGTTATAATTAGTAAGTGAGTTTTTTTCCAGACCTTACACTCTCTCTCTTGAGTCTCTCCCTCCTACCCCCTCTCCCTCTCTCAACTCCCTCTCTCTCACTCTCTCACTTCTTCTATCTCTCTCCCCTCTACCCTCTACCCTTCACCCTTATACCCTCAACCCTTAAACCTTGATTCTATCTCTCTCCCCTGTACCCTATACCCTTAACCCTTATACCCTCTATCCTCTACCCTTTATCTCTCTCCCAATCCCCCTCTCTCTCTCATCTCTCAACCCTTATACCCTCTCCCTCTCTCAAATAACTCTCTCTCACTCACTCACTCCTATCTCTCTCCCCTCTACCCTCTACCCTTAACCCTTACACCCTATATCCTCTACCCTCTATCTCTCTCCCACTCCCTCCCTCTTTCTCTCTCTCGAGTCTCTCCCTCCTACCCCCTCTCCCTCTCTCAACTACTTCCCTCTCACTCATTCACTCCTATCTCTCTCCCCTCTCCCCTCTACCCTTCACCCTTATACCCTCAACACTTAAACCCTGATTCTATCTCTCCCCTCTCCCCTCTACCCTTAACCATTATACCGTCTATCCTATACCATTTATCTCTCCCAATCTCTCTCTCTCTCCTCTCTCAACCCCTATACCCTCAACCCTTAAACCCTAATTCTATCTCCATCCCCTCTACCCTCTACCCTCTACCCTTAACCCTTAAACCCTCAACCCTTAGACCCTAAACCCTCAAACCCTCTACCATCTACCATTTACCCTCAATCATCTACCCTCTACCATCAACCCTTTAACCCTTAAACCCACCTAGTAAACTCTCTACCAAGTAATCCATCAACACTGTTGACCCTTAATCCCTCAATCCTTAAACCTTAATCCCTTAACCCCTATACCCTGTACCCTATGCATTGGATGCTCAACCTTAATCCACCAACCCTATACCCTCAATCCTTTACCCTCAACCTTAAACCCTCAACCCTTAAAGCCTCTACCCTCTATCCTCTACCATATAAACCCTTAAACACTCAACCCTAAACCCTAAACCCTAAACCCTTAAACCCTAAACCCTTAAATCATCTACCCTCTACCCTCAATCCTCTACTCTCTACCATCAAACCTAATCCATCAACTCTTAAACCCTTAAACCCACTTAGTAAAATCTCTACTCTAATCCTTCAACCTCTATACCCTCTACCCTATACATTGGACCCTCAACCCTAACCCCCCAACCCTATACCCTCAATCCTCTACCCTCAAACTTAAACCCTCAACCCTTAAACCCTCTACCCTATGCATTAAATACCCAACCCTCAATTATCAACCCTCAACCCTTAATCCATCAATCCTCAACCCTCAAACCCTAAACCCTCAACCCTGATACCCTCTACCCTATACATTGGACTCTTAACCCCAATCCTTCAAACCTAATCCCTCAACCCTGTACCCTCGACCCAATACCCTAATCCCTCAACCCTATAGGTCATCAACCATATACCCTCTATTTTCAACCCTTTTCCCTATACACTGTATCCTCAACTATCATATATCTATCTCCCTCCCTCCTCTTCTATCCTTCTCTCTATCCATCCATCCCTCCCTCTCTACCATAATCCCACAACCCTAAAACCTAAACCCTTAAACCCTTAAACACTCAACCCTCAACCCTTAAACCCTAAACCCTTAAACCCTCTGCCGTCGCCCTCTATCCTGCCCTCACCCAACCCCCTCCCTAACTCCACTCAGGTGGCCAAATCCCTCAAAGCACCCTTAATAAAAAAAGAAATTCCTAATCCATAACCCTCAAATTAAACCCTCTACCCTCAACCCTCAACCCCTCCCAGCCTATACCCCTACATTGAACCCTCAACCCTAATCCCTCAACCCTATACCCTATACCCTCAACCCTAAACCTGAACCCTTAAACCTTAAACCCTCTACCCTCTACCCTCTACCCCTACATCAAACCCTCAACCCTCAATTCTCAACTCTCAACCCTCCCTCAACCCCTCAATCCTTAAACCCTAAACCCTCAACCCCTATACCCTCTACCCTTTACATTGAACCCTCAACCTAATCCTTCAACCATATACCCTCAAACCTATACACTAATCCCTCTACCCTAAACCCTAAAACCTTAACCCTAAACCCTTTAACCCTAAACCCTTAAACATTCTACCCTATACCCTCAACCCAATCCTCTCTACTATTGACCCTAATCCCTCAACCCTCAACCCTTAAACCCTAATACCATAGAAACCATCAACCCTATAGGATCTCCACCCTAATCCCTCAACCCTATACCCTAAACTCTTATCACTTTCTCTCCATCTATACGTCTCACCTGTCCCTCCCTCCCTCTCTCCTACCCTCTCTAATTATCTCTATCTACCCTCTCCCTCTTTCTACGTACCTCTCATTCAATCAATCCCTACCACCCTCTCTCACTCCCTCTATATATCTCTCTCTATCTATCTCCCACTCTCTTCCACTACATCTCTCTCCCTCTCTCTCATGTCTCTCCTTCCCACCCCCTCTCTCTCAGGTTTCTCCCTCTGGCAACCTACCTATGTAACTCTCTCTCTCTATCTATCTGTCCCTCCCACCCCACCTAGATAAGTCCCTCTCACTCCACCCCCTCTTTCTCTCCCTCTATCAAGTCACTCCCTCCCACAACCTCTCCCTCTCTCAAGTCTCTCACTCACACTCTCTCTCTCCCACTCCCTCCCTCTCATACCCCCTCTCATTACCTATCTCTCAAGTCTCTCCCTCTCACCCCCCCTCACTCTCTTAAGTCTCTCCCTTTGGCACCCTACCTACATAACTCTCTCTTTTTCTCTCTCTCTCTCTCTCTCTCCCACCTCTCTCTATCCCTCTCTCTCAATTCTCTCTCTCCCACCCCCCTCTCTCTCTCTCACTCCCTTTATCCCTCCCACCCTATCTAGCTAATTCCCTCTCACTCCAAACCCTTCTCTCCCACTCCCTCTCTCTTAAACTCCCACTTTATCCCTTTATCCCTCTCACCCCCCCTCACACTCTCAAGTCTCTCCCTTTGGCACGCTACCTACATAACTCTCTCTTTCTCTCCATATCTCTCTCCCTCTCTCTCAATTCTCTGTCCCACCCCCTTTCTCTCTCTCTCTCTCACTCCCTTTATCCCTCCCACCCTACCTAGCAAAGTCCCTCTCACTCCAACCGCTTCTCTCCCAATCCCCCTCTCTCAAACTCTAACTTCCACCCCCTCTCCATCTCTCCAGACTCTCTCTCTCTCTCTTTCTTAAAATTCTCCATCCCTCTAAAGACATACATAAATACATACATACAACCATACATGTACATGCGTAGATACAACCTTACAGACAAGTAGGCATAAATACAATATACATGCATTGATACATACGAGCATACATACATACATACATACATACATACATACATACATACATACATACATGACATACAATCATACAAACATACAAATATATAAACATACATTCAATATAGTAGCATTTAACATAAAGTAAGACATAGTGTGAGTATGTTATAACATGCTCACATTATGTCTCGCTAGACATGCTCCCCACAAATGAAAAAAACCATGTCAAAATTGAGATATAACATGAGCGCGTTATAAAGCACTTTTGTTATATCTTGCTTTGGGAATCCCCAAGCCTTGGGATTGGTATTTGCCTTGGAATACCAACCCAAAGGCTTGGAGGGAATTCCTAATGACTAGAGACATTTTTTTGCAAATTCTATAATATTTGACATAATCGGGTTCATGCTCACCATCAAGATTGGACGTGGTTCAATATTAAAGAAATCAAACATTTGGGTAATGTTAGGTTCTCTCTTAGCTATCCAATGATGTAATTTTTTTCACTTTCTAACAATTTTAAGCATTTCATCCATAATTTCTTTTGTTTGTATGTCTCTTTTTTGAAAAAAGCAATGTTTGGTGTTTTTTCTGTTATAAATTAACTGTTCATCAAAATTTTAAATAAATTACATTTTTTAGAAACTAGACTCCATTCTATAATTTTATTTTTTTTAAAAAATCAATTAGTTTATGAAATTTGTAGGGGTAGCATGGCCAAAATTATGTTTTTTTAGGAAGTGTCCACTTCAAAAATTAGTAAAAAATAAAATATACATTAAAAAATTATCAGAAAAATCATGCATCAACTACATATTGTTAGCTAACTTCTGACTATAGCAATTTTAAAAATACTAAAAAAATTTCACCGTACAAGGGTCATACAAGAGTTGCTATGTTATGTTTTTTTGTAAAAAAACACCAATTTGTGTACATCGCTACTTTGAACCCCTTAATCTCAACCATTTTCAAAATAAATTAGTAGTTTAGAAATTAGACTCGGAGTACTTTGATCCTTCTTTTTGTTTCATCTTAAAATTTCGAGTGCAACTATCCTCAATTTCACGTCCAAGGTTAGCATTTCCTAATTTTAGAAAAAAAGTGGCCACTTAAGCCCCCTTTTCGGGAACCATCTTGGTGCACTTACCTTGAGAAGAGAAAAGAAGAAATTTCCAAAGGCCTTAAGCTATCAAAGCCATCTGGAGAATCATTTGGAAGTACTCTTAAAGGTCTTCTTTCAAGGAAAAATTGTACTTCAACCTATGCTTCCACCCTAGCTAGTTAAGCTGCCATCACATCCAGGTTATGTGGACTTTGACAAAGATTACACCTAGTGAGATAATTAAACTAAGTGAAAATTTTATTAGCTCTATCACACAAGAAGTTGTAGAGTCATATCAAAAGGAAAATTAATTAATAAATGAAGCTATTAAATATTTATAGGAGACAACCCCCAATGTTAGAATAGATAACTCTTTAGCTCCAATTAAAAATTTGAAGCTCATAGTTGATTCAGTCAAAAAGTACACATCTAACCTCAAGGTATATAATACAAAAGAAGTGGAGCTGATTCTGCTAGAGAAAAGACTATTGGTTTTGCAAGACAGGTGTGCAATTGCATGTGATAAGGCTTTGCAAACTTTGAAAGAAGTAAGAGAATGTGATGAAGAAGCCCAACTGCCATTTTTCTACTACATGAAGTGGCTTGAAGCCACTTGAGGTATCAAGGATTTAATGGGCTTGATTGAGCCTCAACTTACAAATGCCTCCAAAGATTATAAGGTTACAAATGATAGAAACTATATTGGATGGGTTTCTATTGCAAATATTCAAAGAAAAAATTTCATCCTATAGAGGCAGAAAGAAGATGCTATGACACGTTATGCCCAGCTTGGAGACCTGGTTATGTCTAGAAATGCCTCTATATCAAATGTGTTGATGGAAGCCAAAAAACTTGAGAAGATGAACCTTGTTCCATCCACTCCGGAAGAAGGAGAAGAATGCCTACTGGAATTAGAATCTTTGCAAAAAACTCTTTCCAAGTTAAAAGGAGTCTACAATGATGAAAATTCAGCTTGGGAAGAGATTCTCAAGGAGTTATAGGTGCCCCCAGTTCATAATTTGAAGCTTTTTTCTCTTTCCAATCCTTTGTCCTTGATTTCAAAGGGGGAGAAGAGGTCATGAGGAGAAGAGTCTATATAAAGAATGTGAAGTCATGTTTTTTTGTTCATGTATATATGATCTAGGGGGACTTGAGTATATTAGTGTTGCACAATTTTTTTTTTTGAAGCAAGTCTCATTTTTGGCACATATTGCCATCAATGAAAAAGGGGGAGATTGTTGGAAGAATGAAAAAGGTGACCTCTGATTTTATTATCATCGATGCCAACACTGATTGCTAACTGACTAAGTAAACTGTGTGTCTACACTAATCCAATATTTTGATATGAAAATCCTCTCAATAAAAGGAAACTCTATAATATTTTTATATGTTACTTAGGAGTGTCGATTATAGCTATAAAAAAGTTTTTAGCCATTTTGGTTGATCCGATTGAGTTACCCAAGTGACAAAAGTTTGACATTCTTTTGATCAATAGGGTTATGAATTGTTTATCTTACAAATGATTAAAGTGTTATTTATTAGGTCTAGGTTGACCTAATTAGTGTTCATTATGATTTGTTGAATGCACCAAAAGGACTTTTGAATTAAGCTGACAAATATTTTTTAATTATGAATTCAATTAGGTCGATCTAATTGATGAATAAAGATGAAGCTATATATATGTGTGCGTATGATGAAGATGAAGGATATATATAGATATAGATGAAGGAATGGTGTGGTATACAGTGATGTGACAAGTGTTGTAGTGCAAGGTTTTGACAATTGTTATATGCCTATAATCAAAACATAAATTTTGGTATTCTAGAGATTAATTAGAACTAATCTCTATACTTTGAAGGTGTAATTACTCAATTCATCATTTGGTAGTGTGCCATACCTTTTTGTACCTTAGGGGTGATCCCACAATAGTGGTTTACAATTTTTGGCCAAACTAGACACTGAAATTATTATTTTTAACTAAATCTTCACATTGGGGCACCCATAGCAGATAAACTGTGAGGAATTTGAAGATGATGCAAACTAAAGTCTCTCCACATTTTGTCTATAGATTCTAAAAATATTTTTTCAAAATTTTTGGAATTAGATTGCACTTCTTTTTCCATCTCCCATGAAAACTTTTATTTTTTCTCAGAAAACAACATTTTAAAAAAGTGACGTACACCGTATAACACATAACTTTTTTTCCTTGAAGGATAAAATTATAATTCTTTCAAATTTAGATTTGTAACTCTAATATCTAGTGCTTCCACTTGGTTAGATAGTTTTTTATTGAATATTTTTTCTTTGATTAAGTTTCAAAGTCAAACCAATTACAATTCAAACATAGCACGACCGTATGATGCATAACTTTTATTATATGTATCATTTTTTTTTGGTTGGAGAAGGACTCGAATATTTGGTGCACTCAAAGTTTTCAATTTTTTTTTGATAATTTTCTATTTTTCCACATGTGCAGAATAGAGAACTTCATTTTTGGTGAGAAACCTATATTTAATAAAACTTTAAAAACAAATAGATAATAAACCAAAACATATTAAAATTATATTAATTGGATAGCTCATTTTGAGGGCTACCTAATACCAGTTGCATTTGTGAAGTATCCTCTATTTTCATTTTCAAATCGAGCTTCGAAGTGCAAAATTCTAGACAATTTTGGTGCCTGGGAGGGTGAAGGTGAAAAAAAGGTGGTTTAGTCGAATCACTGTTCAGTTGAACCAAAAAAATATGTTTGAATGAACATGGGTTTGACTGAACATAGGTTTGGTCAAACCCCGTGACATGGATCCATTTTACTGTTTATTTTCCCAGTTTTTAATAGTTGTATTTTATAATATATAATATAAATATAAATATAAATTATATTCTTTTTATATTATAATATATAATATACTTATTATTACAATATATTATAATAATAATATATATAATTATTATTAATTATATATTATTATTATAATATATAATTTTTATTATTATAACATTAAAAGTATATAATTAAAAAATGTATATATTAGAAATGGTTGAAAAGCATTTTGGGATGAATTTTGGATTGGGTAGTTTAGTTGAGGGCAAGAACGATTCAAACAAAAGGTTTTTCTTTGAGATCTCATCTAACAATATTGGAATGATACAACCTTGTTTCGTTGCCCCTCAACCAAGGTCTAATATGAACATGAACATCTATATCTCCACACCCAAGCTCTCCTTGATGCTAGTAGGTGTTCTCTTCAACCAAAAATCATAAAAACATGGTTATTGATGTGGAAATGCATATTAATTTGACTTTCTTAGGGGAATTTTGTTTGTTTATAGATATAAGTAAGTTTATATTTATGATGGGCATTGTTAGACAGACAAGTAGCTTGGAGGGAGAAGGAGACATGTTTGGCAACAACGGTGGAGAGTCTTAGCTTGGGAGACAGATGAAGAGTATGAGATCAGGTCTGGCAATGACAACATGGAAGGCAATGGATTTGGTGATGAGCAGGAAGATAACCATCCCAAAAAGAAGCGCTATCACATGCATACTCCTCAGAAAATTCAAAAATCCCATATGCACCAATTGTGGAGGACCTGTTGTTATTGCAAAATTTAGTGTTCAAGAGCAACAATTGCGTATTGAGAATATTCAGTTGAAAGATGAGGTCTATTTGCACAGCCTAACTAATTTAATGATGCATATTCCATATTTTTGTATTCTCAAATGCAAACTGTGTTTAAAATGATTGTGAGTCACTCCTTTTTTAGTTGTACATATTCTAATTCTAATGTATTTACAACCCTACGAACCTCTTGGATTTTATTCTCTCTAGAAATATTTTTAGTGCATTGATTTTCCCACCATGATGAAATTGCTTCGTATCATATATTGCATAATATTTAGAGACCCAAAATCTTATTTTTTTCTCATGATTTAAACCACCTAAGCAATGAAGTTGAAGATTTGCTAGCTTTGTGCTTATGGGTTTTCTTTAACTAAATTCTTATGATTTTTTTAATGCCTGCATGGATTTTTTCAGTTGGAGATAATGGCAACTATGGTTGAATTTTTTTATAGAAGGCCCATATCATTGACTTGAGAGAGAGATATGGACCTATAGTGGGAGAGAGAGGGAGCACGAGGGTAGGAGGGAGAGACTTGAGAGAGAGATATGGAGGGATTGGGAGAGAGATAGAGGGTAGAGGGTTTAGGGTTTAAGGCTAGAGGGGAGCTTGAGATAGAAGGAGTGAGTGAGAGAGAGAGAGGGTTTTAAGTGTTTAAGGCTATAGGGGAGCTCGAGATATGAGTGAGTGAGTGAGAGAGAGAGGGTTTAAGGGTTTAAGGCTAGAGGGGAGCTCAAGACTATGGACACCCAAATTTGATCATGCCCATATAATCAAATTTACCAATTTGGTTAATATTAATTTATTTAATTAATATTACACTCCCACATAAGATTTTTAAAGTATTTAATTTAACAATTAAACACTTGATTTGGTACCTTTCTCCTCTCTAAATTAAATAAATACACCAATTTATTTAATTTAGTCATTTTAATCATTTTGAATTAAAATCAATTTAAAATACTTCTTTTCTCTCTCTTTGTCACATCCTCCATAATCCATCTCTAATTTGGATTAATTCAATTAATTCACAATTAGGGTGTGCATCCTCTTAATCAAGGATTAATGTCACATCCTCCTACATTTGCCACTTAACACTAATCCTCCATTGATTATCATAATCAAGTATTTGCACAACTTTAATCAAAGTCATTAACCACTTTTAGCACCACTTTTTAGTCAACCTTTCCATTTTTCCTTTATGGGCATTGACCCTCTTTCCTATGTGAATTTTTAATTCACTTTTATTCATCCTATGTCTCTCTCCTCCCCATGTGAATTTTTAATTCACATTTTATTTTTCCAAGGCTTCTAAAATGTTTGATATGTCACCTCATGCACATGTGACCAATTCCCACCTTTTTGGAAACCCTCTCTTATCCATTAGATTCTCTTATGAATGTGAATTTTTAATTCACATTTATTTCTCCAACCTCTTTCTCTTTTCCCATGGAGATTTTTGAGAAATTCCAAAATTCTTTATGTGTCATTTTCACTCCCACTTGCGGATGAGAAGTTCATTTTTAAGGAAATCTTCTCACTCCCCAAGGTACTTGGAAGGTACTTGTCCTTCCTCCACATCATGTACCTCCCTTCCACATCACCTACACATCATCCTACCTTTACCCACTTCACTTTCCACATGTCAAAATGTGAGGGCTTGTGAGTCCTCAACTCACCTTAGCCCTCCATCTTGGCCTTGTTGGATAAATCCCAACCATTGAATTCTCTAGAGAATTCATGTTTCTCTATAAATACTCCATCCTCTAAGGCATTTAAAACACTTAGCCATTTTGCAACTAAATGTTGTCATTTTATGCACTCATCTAGTCTTCAATTTCGCCCATTTTCATTTGCATCCAAGCATATAGTTAAGCTTCAAATTTATCCATATCAAGAGCCATTAAGGAGCATACAAATCAAATCCAAATCAAGGGCCAGCCAAGGAGTTTCAGCTGCAAAAGGGAGGTATATCCACTTGTCTTCATTTAACACTTTCCTCTTTGCTTTTACAAATTCCTTAGGCTAATCTTGAGGTGTTTTCTTATGTTTTTTCATTGCATTTTAGTTGCTTAGAATAGGTTAGACATTTTCGTATCACATTTTTGGCACGCTCGGTGGGACCCACAAGCGGGTTCCTCAATTTAACGTTCACTGTTGTTGAGTTTTTGAAGGAATACGTCGTAGAAGGGTGACTACGCCCCTGATTTTCCACAGAAAGGCGACTATGCCCCCATTTTCTGCAGAAGGGTGACTACGGCCCCTCCTTGACTAAAAATTTTTGGCTAACACTTTCTTGTAGAAGGGCGACTATGTCCCCTAGGCTGAAAATTTGGATGTAGGGTTTGGTGCTAACACTTTTCTGTAGAAGGGCGACTACACCCCTTGGGCTAAAAATTTTGTGCTAACACTTTTCTGCAGAAGGGCGACTACGTCCCCTGGGCTAAAGAATTTTGGTGCTAACTCTTTTCTACAGAAGGGCGACTATTCCCCCTAGGTTAAAAATTTTTGCCTAACACTTTTCCGCAAAAGAGCAACTGTGCCCTTGGTTTTCTGCAGAAGGGCGACTGTGCCCCTGGTTTTCTACAGAAGGGCAACTACAACCCTGGTTTTCCGCAGAAGGGCGATTACGCCACTAGTTTTTCGTAGAAGGGCGACTATGCCCCTAGTTTTCCGCAGAAGGGCGACTGGACCCTTGATTTTCTGCAAAAGGGCGATTACGCCCCTAGTTTTTCATAGAACGGCAACTGCGCCCCTAGTTTTCCACAGAAGGGCGATTGCGCCCCTGATTTTCTGTAGAATTGTGACTGTGCCCCTAGTTTTCTGCAGAAGGGTGATTACGCCCCTGATTTTCCACAAAAGGGAGACTACGCCCCTGATTTTCTACAGAAGGGCAACTGCACCCCTGATTTATTGTAGAAGGGTGACTGTGCCCCCTAGTCACCGCAAAGCAACACATTTTGGAAGGTAAAACTGTCATTTTCGCTTCGTTTTTTTTTTTTTCAAGTACTATCCCCCCAACGCTGTTTCTTGCAAGGATATTGGTGTTTTTGCTAACTTTTTGCAGCATATTCTTGTGAAGTTGATGAAGAAAGCGGGATAAAACATCCAACATTTGCTTATAGGGCTATCCATTCGCTTAGACTTTTTTAAATTATCCTTGCTATTTTCGTTAATCTAAGAACATAGTTTAATTAGGGGGAGTAATATTCATTGTATGCTATGTCTATCTTTTTGTGTTACCCAAGGAGGGCTTTGGTTTGTTCTCACTTTCCCCTTGCACTTCGTGTGAGCCTGGGGAGTAGTTGGAAATAATTAGTGCTTTCTTTCTAGTGGGACCTGCTTGGGGATTTCATCACCCCAAGGGACGATTCCAACCACGCATACCGGTAGGGTATATAAAGGGGGGAGAGCGAAAGTTGTACCCCAATCCAGTCGCGTCGTAATTGGCGGAGCGTCGAAGCTAGGGTGATACCTAGATAGACGTAAAGAGTTGGTCTGAGCCCTTCAATATGTCGCTGGGGTTCCCGACTCATGCTTGTGATGGGCTGGTGTTCACAGTTGTGCCTCACATACCGAGAGTATATCGAGGACTCGCTAGACACCTTGTGTATCCTAGATTAAGACCTCTTTGGCCATACCCTTAACACTAATCATAGGATTGTATTTGCTTGAGAGTGTTTTCTTGTGAGAAACCAGTAAAATTTTAACAAATTGGCCTTATTATTGTCATTTTAAAGTCCTTGCCATAGTCATTTTCATCAACCCAAGTCTCTGATTTACTACTGAAGGGCAACTGCGCCCCTAATTTACCGCAGAAGGGCAACTGCGCCCCTGATTTTCTGCAGAAGGGCAATTGTGCCCCTGTTTTACCGCAAAAGGGCAATTACGCCCCTGATTTTCTTTAGAAGGGCGATTGCGCCCTTGATTTACTATAGAAGGGCGAATTGACCCTCCTAAACACCCAAAATCATCCCGTTTGGATCCATTTTGACTCTAAACCGTCATTCAATCATCCCCAACTGCTATCTCATCATCCCAAGCCTCTGTTTTGTCCTCCTAAAACTCCAAAAACCTCCATTTGATCATTTTAAACCTCCATCTTATCATTCCAAAACTCTGTTTTACCATTCTGAATCCCCATTCATTCTCCACAAACGCCCCCAATCCATCCGCTCATCTTAAATTTTCCCATAATCCATTCAAAAACCCATATCATCACCCAGGGAACATCAAGATTTCACCATTTACATCACCAAAACCCTCGTCCCATAAACGCCACCCATAATCAAATCACCTTAACCTTGTGTTACAAAATAGTTGCCCCAAATTGACCTTAGCACTTGAACTTGATTATTAGTTGTTAACTTCGACCCAAATCAATTTACTTCCATCTTGAGGTGAATTCGGTGTCATAAGTTATCATCCTCGGCCAAAATTAATCCATTTCTATCTTGAGGTGGATTCGGTGTCGTGATCATCTACCTAATCAAGCAATGCTCTAGGTCACTAAGGGTAAATTTTTTCAATTAAACTTGGGGTCTCTCACATCTTGCATCATCCAATCATACCCATCCAATCACCCAAATCTATCAAACCCAATCATTTGACCAAATTATCCAATCAATCAAATCACGTTTGTTCAACCAACACAATCCTATCAATCTTAATAATCCAATCGAATTCAGCCAAAAATCCAATCCAATCCAATTTATCCAATCAAAATCTGACCCAATCAAAATCCAATCCAAACCCAACAAAATCATATCACAATCAAATCATTTGTCAAAAACATCTTTATAATCCACCCATAGCACATTTGCATGCCCGTTCAAACTAGGTCACAAGTTAAGAAATAGATGGCACAACAACAAGGTCAAAATTCCCAAGTGAACATGTCTCAAGACCCCAATAACAATACAAATCCCACCAAGGGTACAAATGTTGCTCAAGATCCTAACAACATCCCCCAAGATCCTCATAATGGTACTTCATCCCACTCTAACACTAAAAATCAAAACAACTCACCACACAGTGAAGAAAAGTATGGCTAATCAACCCGAACTCATGCTGGAGGAACATTTTAGTAATCTTGCCATTGTACAAATGACTGACCGTTTGTTTGAAGAACATGGGGAAGAAATTTTGGCCCACCTAATTGAGAAGGGTGTCAAACCTCCCTCGGGTGTTGACTTATCCAAATATAGGAACTACACCTCTAACATACCCCAACGTTCACAAAATATACTAGAGGGTTCATACATCCCCGATGTTCCTCCAGTTGAGGGTTGGCATCAACCTGAATTTGGAAATGTTGTTCTTTATCATGTTAACCATCCCCCACACGCTCCAATCCCAGCTATGAGGGATCCTTAACTGCCTGACCCCAACAATCCTTTTGCCTATGGTATGCCACAAAATGTTCCACAAGCATCACCCCTAACACTAATAGCACCACCTCTTTTGAATCAGCCTACCCCGAACACTGGGGGCACCTCCTTTACCGCACTACTTCCACCTCCTACAGTCACAACTTTACCATATACGTCTCAGAAACTTCATCAATCCAATCTTCCACCTCAATTACCTCTACAAGGCACATCCCAACTGAATGTTCCAGGTAGTACCCCACAACCTCCTTTACAGAACACCTCGACGTTATCTTAGCCACCTCATCAGCAACAACCCCTCCATAATGCTTTGGTTTCTTCTCAACAACCACCATACCAATCACAAGGAAATCCATCCTGACCAGTCACTCAGACCATATCCCCATTCCTCACATCCATTTTATGCCCGCAGACTCAACCACAACATAACACCCCATCTCAGCCCGCACAACAGTTGACATCGCAACAACCTCCTCAACACTATTACTATCATAATCAGCAGCAATTTCATCAACACCCACCTTATGTGGCCTCCCAACAATCACAACAGTACTTTCAACACCCACAACATCCCATCCAAGCTCCTCAATAGCCTACCTCACACTTCTATCAAACTAATTTGTACTATACCCCGCACCAACAACCCCCGTACCAACAAAATCCCCCGGCTTACCAACAAGGTATGTCATCATCCAACTTTCAAAATTTGTACTTCAACAATCCGACGCTCTCTTAGCAAGATCCTTTATCATCCTATCATTAATATCCCCCCAACCCGCCAGCGGTCAACTCAGATCTATTGGAAATCAAAGCCGCTTTGAAGGATCTTCAAGCCGAGGCTGGAAAACAATCGTTCAAGTTCGAAGACATATGCCCATATCCATTTGATCCCTTCATCTCATTAATCCCATTTCCTAAACATTTTGAAATGCCAAAGTTTGACAAATACAAAGGAAACAAAGACCCTAAGGCTCACTTGCAATAATTGTACTCCCAGTGTCAAGAGGTCATGCACAATGACAACTATCTCTTGCGCCTATTCCCATGAAGCCTGCCAAGCCACGCCTTGGATTGGTTCATGACCCTCAAAAAAGGGTCCATAAAAACTTTTGCAGACCTGTCAAAAAAATTTGTCTCCTATTTGTCTTTCAATTTGGAGAAGGATACAGACACCTTAGATCTCCTCAAAGAGAAACAACATGAGGGGGAAACCTTTACTAGCTACCTCCAAAGGTGGTGTGCACTAACAAGCCGAATGAAGACCCCTCTGAAAGAAAAAGACATGGTCACTCTTTTCGTGGAAAACTCTCATCCCGACATGGCCCACAATTTTAGGTTACATTGTGTTACCACTTTCACGGAGATAGTGGAAAAGGGACCCATCCTTGAATGTGCCCTTGTTTCCAAGGGACACAACAAAATACATAGTCATGACAAAGAGAGGTCATTTGGAGATAAACCACGATTCTGGAACAAGAATAGGAATGCAGTGAATGACGGCATGACCAACACTAAACACGTCCAAGTGGCTAATACATCCCAAAAACAACAATCATCTGTACCTAACACTATCTTTGTACCACAGGGGACACCTCGTCCTCCTCAACAGTCGAACCAGAACAATCAAGGGAACACCAAGCATCAGTATGCTCAATTAGGAGAACCTCTGAGTGTTGTCTTTAATAAGTTGTTACAAATCAACTACGCCATCACGTACCCTATCACCAAGCCACTTGACGAGTCCAAACCCAAGCCCACATGGTTTAAGGAAAATGAGTATTGTGAGTTCCATAAAATCAAAGGACACTCTTTGAATAAGTGTCAGGGTCTGAAAAACTATGTCCAAGATCTCATTGATCGAGGTGATATCAAGGTTGACCCCAGTCAAGCTTTGTTGTCCAATCCTCAATTGCAAATATATCAAAATGCCTTTCCAAACCATAATCAAGGCCTAGGCACATCTAACAATAATCCCCAAGAAAACAACACAAATAATGTGAGCTATATGAATATACCCCTCAATTACGAGGGTGTCATTTATTACATGGAGCAGGTAGAACCTCGTGTATCCATGATACATGTTAAATCCAAAGACCCTCAGTGTGTTATTACTACACGACGAGCCCGCATCACTGTCCCTGCAGCCTCTGCACCCGCTCGATCAACTCCTGTAAGCTCTCAGTACAACATCCTTGATCACTTAGGAAAGACCCCTGCTCATATCTCCATTTTGGATTTTCTTAAGTCTTCCCCTATACACCAAGAAATCCTCAACAGAGCCCTGCAAGAAACCCATGTGCCTAATGACATTGACCCCACACAATTCCAAGCTTTGGTGGGAGACTTGGCTTTATCTCATCAACTCCATTTCAGCCAAAATGACATGCCGAATATCGATGTCAATCATAATCGCCCCTTGCATATCGAAGTTGTGATTGCCCGCCATAAAATAAAAAAGGGTCTTGGTAGATAATGGCTCTGCCCTCAATTTGTGTACTCTGAAATTCATAAAATAGGTGGGGTATACTCAAGCAGATTTAAGTAATCAGATCATCACAATCAAAGCCTATGATAATGTAGAAAGGAATTCAGAGGGAATTATCAATCTTCCTATCCAAGTGGGATCTGTGTTGCAATACACTACATGTCATGTCCTTGATCTGGACTTGCCATATAATCTTGTCCTTGGCTGCCCATGGCTCCATGCTATGCAAGCCATCCCCTCCACATACCATTAGTGCCTCAAATTCCTCGTCAATGGATAGGAAGTCACCATCTATGCTGACCCCCAACCATTTGAATATTTCCGCACTTTAGAAGCATCTTTCCCCCATTTACATTATTGTCCTAGGGTTGAAATGGGGGCATCTCAGTCACCATTCACTAATCCACCCTCCATCATGATAACCACTCCATCTCCCACCACTAATCCTACGGCCACAAAAGTCTAGATCATCAACAAAGGGTGTGGTGAATACGAAATGCATACTGCTCTCAGTGTACCAACCATGCCGCCATCACCACATGAGTATGGCCAACCTTCACATGATACTCCAAAGGAAGACAAGAATGTCACCTTCAGTGGTAAAAACATCCCTGCCACCACTTTTAGGTCCCCTAGTATCAAGATAGATGAGCCAAAAGAGGATATAAGTCAATGGGTATATCGAGAAGAACCTCAACCAAATCCCCCCCTAAAAGAATATTTTCAGGAAGCATACCCTTGGTCAGCTAATTTTGCAGAAAAGTATAACTACCAAGGTGGGGGTCTAGGTAAAGAAGAATAGGGATGATTGCAACCTATTGATACATCAAAGCAGCCAAAGAACATAGGCATCGAATACGATAAAAAATAAAAAGGCCCTGAAACATTGTCTAATACATCCAATAGTGTCACCGTGGACAATGACTCATTGGAAGATATACCCAAGGAGGAATCCATCATTCGTGCATATGATGATGTTGATCATACCGACCTATCATCCATGTTTGAATGCCTATCTGTTTGCACCATTAGCATATCCCTTCGCCACCCTGAGCTCATTGATTGGGACCTAAGTAATAGCGCACCTGTCAACATGTCTCCGGATACATATGTCAATCTCATGGGATTGGGGGAGGATGAACACCCCAGTCACAAAAATAAGAATAAGAAAAATAAAAAACGGTCATCTAGTGAAAACCTCCCTGAGGCACTTCCTGACCTTGAAAGAGTAAAAATAAAGGATACATCTAATGGAAAAAACCTCGAGGAGGCGCTAGAAGATGGAGATGTTCATCTTCCCCTTGTAGGAACTCAATTATCTGCTCGATCATCTATTCTAATTGAAGAGACTCAAAAAGTTAATCTGGGTACTATTGAAAATCCTAAGATCACCTACGTAGCTAAGTCACTCTTAGAGCAAGAGTATTCAGTCATTGCGCAACTACTCCAAGAGGGAATCATTAACTTTGCTTGGTCATATTTAGACATATCAGGTTTAGACCCTGCCTTAGTGGTTCATCATTTAGACGTTCACCTAGATGCCAAGCCTATCAAACAGAAGCTCCGCAAGATGCATCCGCAGGTCGCATGATTAGTCAAGAAGGAATTGGAAAAGTTACTAGAGGTAGGTTTTATCAGACCAATTGACTACTGTGAGTAGATCTCCAATATAGTACTAGTTTTGAAACCAAATGGCGACATTCGGATTTGTACAGACTTCAGGGATCTCAACAAGGCCTGCCCAAAAGACGACTTCCCTCTGCCTAACATTGACATGTTGGTTGACCTCACAGTAGGACATGAGATGCTATCCCTTATGGATGGCTTCTTTGGTTATAACTAGATTCAAATTGCACCTGAGGACCAACACAAGACCACTTTCACAACACCTTGGGGTACTTTCTGTTACAATGTTATGCCCTTTGTTCTCAAAAATGCAGGGGCAACATATCGGAGGGCCATGACGGTCATCTTCCATGACCTTATCCATATCATCATGGGGGATTATGTTGATGACTTGTTAGGGAAATATACAACACGAGCGGAACATCCTATCGTCCTGAAGAAGATCTTTGAATGGTTAGAACATTACAAGTTGCAACTAAATCCAAAAAAGTGCATCTTCGGGGTTACGTCAGGAAAATTGTTGGGTTTTATAGTCTCCTGAAGGGGTATTGAAGTTGATCCCGCCAAGGTAAAGGCTATTTTGGACATGCCACCTCCACAAAATTTGAAGCAGTTAAGAAGCCTCCAGGGGAAGATGCAATCCATCCGTCGGTTCATAGCCTAGCTAGCAGATAAGTGTCAGCCATTCACTCATCTTTTGAAGAAAGATTCCACCTTCCGATGGAACCAGCAGTGTCAGATGGGTTTCGATAAAATTAAGGAATATCTAGCTCATCCACTGATCTTGATGCCACCTATTCCAGGAAAACCCCTCCTGCTTTACATCTTTGCCACTTCAATCATGTTGGGGGAATTATTGGCACAACATGATGAGTCGTTCAAAGAGAGGGAAATCTACTACATCAGTCAAACATTGGTCGGCTATGAGTTAAATTACTCCCCCATGGTAAAAGCCTGCCTTACACTAGTCTTCAGCACACAGAAACTCCGTCATTACATGCTCAGCCATCCAGTCAAATTAATTGCTAAAATTGATCCCCTGAAGTATTTGTTATCTAGAACCACTCTGACTGGTCGCATGGCCAAATGGGTCATGCTCCTAAGTGAATTTGACATAGAGTATGTAGAGCGAAAAGCCATAAAAGGACAGGTCATAACTGATCAATTAGTTGAGGTGCCATTAGTAGATGCCTACCCGCTAGACACTGAATTCCCATATGAAGAAGTCTACACAGTTACAGAAGCACCAACTTGGATGCTATTTTTTGATGGCTCATACACTCATAATGGATCAGAAGCAGGAATTTTATTAATTACCCCTCAAGGAGACTACATCCCCAGATCATTCAGGATAACATTCCCATGTACCAACAACATCATAGAGTATGAAGCCCTCCTCACCGGCCTCCAAATTGCAAAACAGTGGCATATAACTCACCTGAAAGTCTTTGGCGATTCATTATTAGTCATCAAGCAAGTTAACGATGAATTCCTCACAAAGGATGATAAGTTGTTACCCTATAAGCGCATGGTGGACGATTTCAAGAAATATTTCACCTTCATATAGTTCGACCAAATTCCTTGAGTACAAAATAAAGCGGCACATGCAATGGCCACTATCGGTTCCTTGATTGACACGCCTAAAGACCGAACAAAATGTGAGTTTCTTGTTGAACAACTTTTAATCCCTGCTATAGATAGGGAAATAATCAATCAAATTTTTAAAGTTGAAAACAATAAAATGACTAAATCCTATCAAGCACAATAGATTATGAAATAACAAGGAAATCACAATACAAAGCACAAATGCAAACCGATTTCCATGCCAACTCGATTTATCTCCATTTTTCTTCTCCACTTGCACAAGGATGTAAGATTTTGAAGGTTGATAATGGAGGAGTGTTGAGTGCTCATTCCTGCAGCATAACGACTTGATGACGAAAATGACCAATGAAGAGAATGATAGAGATGGATTGAAGAATTATTTCAACAGAATTAGGATGCTAGATGAAAATTCTATCCAAATGGCTTGTGAAAGGTTTGATTTATAGATTTTTGGTTTGGAAAGAGATAAGATTTGACAAGATTCGATAAGGATTTGATTTTTGACAAAAGAGGAAATATGATGAGATGAGATAAGATTTCAAAAAGATAGAAAGATTTTGATTCTCTTTTAAAGGAAATAAATCCTAAAAAAAGATGAGAAGGATAATTGATGAATTATCTAATTAAATAAATTAATTAGATGCACATGAGTTCAGTTTTGGAAAGAAAGTGAAAAGATCTTTTTAGGATTTTATTAATTAAATAAATAATTGATTTATTTAATTAATGTTGGATTTATGATTTCATCAATTAAATAATATAAATTATTTAATTAACATTAGAAGAATTGATAGAAATGATTTAATTAATTAAATAATATAAATTATTTAATTAACATTAGAGGCATGGATGAAAATGATTTAATTAATTAAATAATATAAATTATTTAATTAACATTAGAGGAATGGATGGAAATGATTTTAATTAATTAAATAACATAAATTATTTAATTAACATTAGAGGAATGAACGAAAATGATTTAATTAATTAAATAATATAAATTATTTAATTAACATTAGAGGAATGGACGAAAATGATTTAATTAAATAAATAATATAAATTATTTAATTAACACTAGAGGACCAAATAGATTAATGGATGGATTATGCATAGGAAGAGAATAAATGAAATTAGTCAAATAAATAAGATTTATTTAACTAATTAGATGATGACATGGGTACCTAGGGAAAAACATACTACAAGGTGTCTAACTGATGCGATGTTGTGCAAGAGGATAATTTTTTGATGTCTACATTTTTCCCCTCTTTGAGATGATGTTCGAGATGATGAGATTTGTGTCGAGTAACATCATTTCAAAGAAGTTAAGGTATGGATAAAGGAAAATGGATAATGATATAAAGATAGGATGATGATGGAATGATAATGCCCCCTCGAGAGGATAGGTGGGTTGAACAAACACGGATAGGCTCTCTGATAGAACAAGGGTTGATATGAGAAAATGCTATCTCACTGCTTTGAGTCCTTGATATGAGAACTCCTAAGGTGATATTTCTTTCACCCTACAACCTATAGGTCCTCTTACCTTTGAGGCACCCCTAGTTCACTTTATCAACCCTGCTATCGTTGCAAATTTGTTGTTACCAAGTGCCATTTGGTACTCCTTCTTCACGTGCACAAACTAGCCCTTATTCCTCTAAAGACTAGTCACTCTTCCATTCTGCCAACCTTGTTGCAGGGGTGTGAAAAGCTTCCATGGCTTCCAAAATCATTTTCCTAAAGCTCCTGATCAACCTCCCTTCACAAACTCTCCATCTCTTTCAAGAAAATGCTTTTCTTGGTTTTGAAAGGCTAGTAGACTTAAAAGCCACAATTAGGTCTTTGAAACAGAGTCAAAATGCAATTTTGATCTAAACCCACCAAAGGACCTATCCTCTTTGCTTAGGGAATGTCTTGCACATGCTATACCTTCAAGATTTCTAGGGTTTCAGCACTGTACAGGCCGTACTCCATCCAAATGCAAAAGGAACCAAGAATACTAGGGTTTCAAAACTGTTCAGAACCAGTTTAGGACTGGTGAAAAGTTCTTCATGAAAACGGACTGTTATGGGCTCTTCCTTGTCACTGTGTAGAGCCAAGACACTCCCCTAAATCCTCAAAAAAAAATCTTTTAAAAATCTTCACTCCCCTGCAAATTATTCACGTTGTCCTCAAGCTTTTCCTAGCCGGGTTCTCACTGTCTCGCCTAGGAAAAGTCATTTAGCATGCTTTTTGGAACTCTATTGACTCCTAATACTAACCTATGTACACTAAAGGAGCTTAGCCACATTCCCAATGTTCCCATGCTTCTTGGTACGGTGGGAGTGCGGGCTAAAGCTCCTTCTTTATTCCATTTACCAATCCAAACAACAAATAAGATAAAATACAGAATTTACAAGAAATAAAGAAAGCGATGTAACAACTATTCAAATGGTGCAAAAAGAACTTCTAGAGGCTTAATACATGCTGAAAGAATCCACAAAATGCCTCATTTAATCCATGCAAGCTGCTGCTACAGAAAACAAAACAGAAAACAGGGTTTTCCACGCCAAAATTGCTCTTTTTTCTTTATTTCCTCTTGAAACTGCCAACATAAAAACTTCTAACCTCTTCCCAGGTCTAGAAAGAGTATTTTTCATGCCTCCAAAACCGTTAGGTTTCATTAGGTTTCACGTTTTTAACCAAGAATGGCAAAAAAACACGCGGTTTGAAAACACACTGTGTTTTCGAACTTTTTACAAAAACATAGGAAATGGCCACCAAAACATTTCCTAATTTATTCTAATTTTTACCTAAGCTCCAAAAGGTCCTCATACACATTATTAAAGGTGTTTGAGACCTTTCCAAAACATCAAAAAGAAATTTAAAACAAAAACCTTCTAGATAAGGTTGTAACTAAGCACTTAGACAGGTGCTCCTGCACCACTCTTGAAATGAAATGATAAGGATAGACAGGATGATGCAAGATAGAAAGTGGATGAAGGAGAGGAATGATACGTTATGCTGCAATGAAGGTGAGCAACCATGATGTTTGATATAGCACTAGACATTATGCACCAAGATATAAGGACCAAGGTGACGATGTGTCTCATGCCCTAGCGTAATACAACCTTGTCTAGACGTATGAGGAAGTAGACTTAGAGCATTAAAGTCCTAATGCACAAAAGGTATTATGTGACCTTAGATGCAAAGGATAATGCAAAAAGATATTCCAGCATACACAAGATATGAATATTAGCTAAAATGATACAGATTTGATACAAATGCAAGATAAAATGATAACACACACAAGCAAGCAAGCAAGCATGCACAAATGATACAAAAACAAACAAGGAATTGCCCCTATCAAGCTGTAAACCATTGATTGATTGATTAATGATGATGATAGTGTTGTCATTGTGGGGAGTGACATGTCCCTAGAGCAACACAAGGATGATGATAATTGATTGATTGGTTGGTTGATTTGGTTTATGACAAGATTAGGATCAAGACCAAAGGATGTGATTGGATAATTTGACAAGATTGATTGACTTGATTAGTATGGATTAAGGATTGAATTGCATTTGGATTATTGCTTGGATTGATTTGATTGATTTTATGTATGGATGAATGGATTTGATGAAGATGATTGATTTGGTTGAATTGAGGAATTGATTTGATTGACTGGTTGGATGATCGGATTGAGGTGATGGATTGGAAGAATCAATTCGATGGATTGATTTTATTGCTTGGATTTTTGTTGGCTATTTGATTTTTTTGGATTTTTTTCAGGACCTTTTTCCATTTTTTGTATTTTGGGGTTATTGTGATTTTTTTTTGGAATTTAATTTTATTTTTTTTTTGGATTTTTGAAATGTTTTGATTTTTGATTTTTTTTGAAATGTTTTGATGTTTTTGGGTTTTTGAAATGTTTTGATGTTTTTGGATTTTTGAGGTGTCAAAGGATGAAATTTTGAGTAGCCTTTGTGCTAGATACCAATGACAAGAGGAAAAACCAAGTCTAGGTGCAAGGAGATAGATGGGATTGATAGATGAAAGTGTGGGTGATGGGAAAAGGGCTCACGATATATGGATGGATGGAAAGGATAGGTCATAATGAATGGAATGGATGTATGCATCATAGGAGAGCAAGGATGTGATTTCCAAATACTATGTCACATAAGAATAACATGCCCCATTCTAGGTACAATACATAGGATTTTTCATGACAAAACTTATGACAATAGGATAATGATATGATTGGTTTAGATAGGATGAGGTATATCAAGAGATACCCAAAACATGTTTCAACATTTTGCCCCTATATCTTCATCAAGATCAAAAGAAGGGTGGATGAATGGACTCAATATGATAGGTATGTATGAATAGACTCAATATGATGGCTAAAGATGGCAGGTAAGATGGAAATGATATGCCATGAAAATGATAGGTTGGATAGATAAGACATTGTGCCCCCAAGTGTAAGTGGCATAAAAGATAAACCTACACATGACGCCTATTAGCTAGGTTTTCATCATGGTACTTATCCAAGGCGCCTATTTACTAGGTTTTCACTGTTGGACGAAAGGATTTCTCTTTACTTTTTTTCTTTTTTCTTTTTTCTTTTTTTGACTTTTTGACTTTTTGGATAGGAGAAGGGGAATATGGATGGGAGGGACTCAAGTGTCTAGTTCCATGAAAGGTTATAGTCCCACTAGATGGATATCATTGCATGGACCATGTCAAATGTCATTATGCTCATAGATGTTGGTAAGGGATTCCATGAAAGGGAAATGGAGTAGGTAGATGATGGATTATGATGGTCTTATGTAAGAATGGATGGGGAATAGTGGATGATGATGTGGATTGAATAGGACTTGTGCAAAAGGATGGATGAAAGGTTTATGCAAAAGCATGGACCATAGGAAGATGATGGGGGAGATATGTAGGATAATGCATGAAGGATGAGGAGATGGAGGTATGTGGAATTGTTGTGAAATGGAAGGGAATCATGACCAATTGTTGCACACACTATGATAAACATTGAAGCTTTTGATGTGGACAGGGTGTAAGAAGCAATGAAGTTTTTTAGGAGGTGGATGATGTAGTGCTTTAGGTACCCACATAGACTTAGTATTTTTATGATTTTTGTTTGGCTTGTGGGTTTTAGGAATTTGAGAATTTTGAATGGAATGAGAATGTGGGGTGGAAGTGGATGGTTGGGATTTTTGTGATGTAGATGCCTCATTGGACTTGCTTTCCTTTTTTTTGGGTACCCAAACCATTTTAGTTTTGGCCTTTACTTTTGGAGGTATGGGCTTATATAACTTTTTGGATGTATTTTGCTTTGACTTTTTGTATTGATGTCCTAAGGCATGATAACCCTTAGGATTTTTTACTTTATAGGTAGAGGCATTGAAATTATTTCTTTTGAATCCCATGGGTATGGTGGAATGGGTGGAAGCTTCATGTTGAAATTATTATAGTTGTAGCTCTAGCACTTTTATTTGCTAATCCGTTTGTTTGATCTCGGAGACCAAAATACGTACCCTTCGGGATTTTAAATACCCCCCCTCTATCCATTTTCTTGTTCAGCCAATAGGGGAGGGGCTGATCCAAAATAATGGACTTATACTTCACTTGTTTCGATCAGAAAGATTTGCGACACTCGGAGAAGTAGATAGATCGAACAAAGTTTTTTTGTTTTCATAATTGTATCCTTATTTGTCGTTATGCGGGACCTGGGACTTACTAAGTACTTGAAATTTGCTTATCCGGACTTCGAATAATAGTAGAATCGAGTCAGAGAAAAAACTTTGTAAAAGTATCCTTATCTATGAGGGGAGAGCGTATGAAAAATGTAACTGATTCTTTCATTTCCCTAATTTATTTACCCTCCGCTGAGGGTTTCGGGTTAAATACCAATATTTTAGAAACAAATATAATAAATCTCAGTGTGGTGCTTGGTGTACTGATCTATTTCGGAAAGGGAGTGTGTGCGAGTTGTATATTCCGGAGTATAATAAGTTAATCTGTAATCTTTAACACCAGCTTTGAATCCGACACTTGCTTTAGTCTCTATTTTTGGTGACATAAATAAGTCCCTCCCTATGATTTATTGGTTAATAGCTCTTACAAGAACGAGGTCTACTCGACCTGGGTGTCGAACGTAAAGAATCACTTTTGTATTTCAAAATTTTTGTACAAAATACACATTTTGTAGCCTTTATTGTCAAAAAGGCTTCTCTTTCAAGTGATATTGTATCATGTTATGTATGTATGACGCAACCCGATTTCTTATTTCGATTGACCTGCGGACCTTTCCGCAATTCTAATTTATTCTATATTAGAAGTAAATGCGATACATTTCATTTTAGGCGAAAAAGAAAATGAAAAAAATTGCAATAGCAGACGGTATGGGCATAGGTAGAAATGTGACTAGTTATTGGCTCAGCAAGTTGAAGACTTCCGATCGTTATCCATTTACTTCCAATTTCATTGGATGAATATCTATTTATCTCGACAAAATAGCATCAACAGCCTCTAGTCGTGTTCTAGCTCTTTTGAGGGCTACATCAGCCTCGATTGCTTGTCTTTTGCCTTCAGCTCGCGCACGATCAGCTTTAGCTAATCTAAAACTTTCCTGAGCCTCTTGAAGATCAATATCAATACCTCTTTCTGCATTATTTACCAATAATGTTATTTCATTATTGTCTATCTTGGCAAAACCGCCCATCAAAGCCATAGTTGACCACTGGGCATTGAGTCGTATTTTCATGACTCCTATATCCAAAGCTGTTACAATTGCAATATGGTTGGGTAATACACCCATTTGACCATTATTAGTAGTTAGTATTATTTCTTGAACTTCTGAATCCCAAACAACTCGATTGGGAGTGAGTACACGAAGATTTAGGTTCATTTTGTTTCTTTAAATTTCTTTTAAGTTCATAGCCTTTGCGGTAGCTTCATCAATGTTACCCACCAAATAAAAAGACTGTTCGGGTAGACCATCTAATTCTCCGGAAAGGATCATTTGAAAACCTCTAATTGTTTCTATTAGACTAACATATTTACCGGGGGAACCAGTGAATACCTCCGCTACAAAAAAGGGTTGTGACAAAAACCGTTCAATTTTTCTTGCTCTTGCCACGATTAAACGATCGTCTTCTGATAATTCGTCTAATCCAAGAATAGCTATAATATCTTGAAGTTCCTTATAACGTTGCAAAGTTTGTTTAACTCCTTGCGCAGTATCATAATGTTCTTCGCCTACGATCGAAGGTTGGAGCATAGTTGACGTGGAATCTAGCGGATCTACCGCTGGATAGATCCCCTTGGCAGCTAATCCTCTCGATAGACCAATTGAGTTATCGTGCCATTGGTCTAGGATTTTCTCTTTTAACTATAGGTATACTTTCCGGGGCAGTATGGGCCAACGAAGCATGGGGATCTTATTGGAGCTGGGATCCAAAAGAGACTTGGGCACTAATCACTTGGATTATATTTGCAATTTATCTACATACCAGAATAAACAGGGGTTGGAAAGGAGAAAAATCGGCAATTGTTGCTTCTCTAGGATTTATTCTAGTTTGGACCTGCTACTTAGGGGTTGATCTATTAGGAATAGGGTTACACAGCTATGGATGGTTTATTTAGTAGCTAAAAATTGCAAAAAAAAAAGATGAATTTTTGATTTAATACAGCAATTCTATGTTATTAAATCAAATTAAATCAACAGGGAGCTCATCCAAGTTGTTTCAAAGGGTGTCGTAGAAAATTCGGAATCCCGCGAACTTTCTTCGAATCATAGCTCATAGTTATGGGTCTTTACCCCTAGTTCAATTTCTATCTTTTAAATCTTTATATGGTACTTCTTCTATTTTTTTTTTATAGAACTAAAGCCCAATTTTTCTATTCTATTCTTTTTTAGCTTCCAGATGAATTAGAAACTATCTAACTTTTCTTGGGGCCCGCACAAGCGGTGGAGAATGTGGTTTCATTCGATGTAGGAGAACCTTACGCGATGCAAAGCGAAGAACCTTGGGATTGAGCAAATGATTTCTTTTGAACAAAGGAGTGCCTTCGGGAACGCGGAGATTAATAAACATTAATTACGAATCAATATTTTCGCAGAACTATAGTTCTTCCCCGCAGGAACTATAGTTCCCTTTGTGGCGGTCCAGGATGGTAATATTCCTCGGCACCAGGATCCAATGTTGTGGGAGCCCATTGGTGAATACCATTCTGCAGGTCAATCTTCAAATTATCAATATTTGAAAAAATAAATTAGAAATTATTTATCCATAATGTCAACTCAATTTTGAATAATTTCTATTTTATCAAAAAAAGTTGAGTTCCCGGTTCTCCAACCAACGTTCACTTATCACCGATTGGGAATATGGTAATACACGTCTCAATCGGATACCAATTTCTTGAAAGCGTTTGAAAGTTTCAAAATTTTCTTTTTCTTTCATTTTAATGTTAAAAGGCAAATCATCATCATCAGTCTTAATTTTCGTTTCTAAGACAATTTTTCTCACCTTTTTCCGCTTTAGAATAGCCTTTAACTTTTTTTTAATACTGTATTTTAGCTCTCTTGTTGAAGAATAAGTAAGATAAATAGTCTTCACGAGTTCTTTAGAAACAAAAAGTTCTCCTCGTTCAAAAGCAGAGTGCTTATTTAAAAAGCGAATACTCACGGGATCCCAAAGAAATCGACGAGCTAGATAGATTACTGGTGTATTTAAAGGTTTATACTCCGTTGCATACTCTTCTGTATCAAATTGGTATATTCCCATCCTTTGAAACTTATTGTATAATAATTTTGCTTCCCAGAAAGCAGCTGTCTTTCTTTCTACAATATCATCTTTCGCGGCATAAAGAGGCTGGAAGCCGGGGTTAGACATCAGAAATTTCTTCCAATACAAACTAGAAAGACGGGTCGGTCTTTCTTGAAACCTTCCAAACAGATGAAGAGACAAACAATTAGAATAACAAAACTTATTATATTTGCTAATAAATGTGAGATAACTTGGATACAATCTTGATTATATATTTTGACCAATTGGATCATTTTTTTCTGCATCTCTACACGAATATCTTGTGAATGCGGTTCCGAATAATCTTCCATCATTATTTCTAACAGGAATAGTTCTTTTATTTTCTCAAATTTGTCTACAACGCTTTCTTCTTGTAAATAATCAATAATTTTTTTCGATTGACTAGTATTCCACCAATTTGTAACCCAAGATTCCAAACCGTTCTGTAATGAAATTGAAATTGCCCAAGGCAATACTATTAAACATGTAAGATATTGTAGAGAAGCTAATGTTTTATATTTGGCGACTTCCAATTAATCTACCCCCCCCGGGGCCCCCCCCGGTGGGAATTTTAGTGGTGGGAGGAAAGTTTTGCCACCAAGGCGCCCTACATTGCATCCACATTTTTGAGTAGTATTACTATCACTAGCAAGCTGCTTGCCCCCATGCCTTGCAGGTATGTATGGATCCTCGAGTTCTGCCCGGTACCCCTTGGGTTCCAGGGTTTTGCATCACTCGTTAATCCTAATATAATATGCGGTGCATTTCGGAGAGGATTTAATCCCCCCAATTAGAATAGAGGGGCGGGGCAACCTTTCAGTCGAGCGAAGGGGTTCGATCCTACCCCCTTCTTGAAATGGAGAGGGTGTTCCGAATGCGCCTATTGGATGTGATCGGTCGGTCGGAGTCAATCTTCCTTTCTCCCCTCTCCGGCAAAGCAGTATGGTTCATCAACCATCGATGGCGGCCCTACACCCCATAAAGGCAAATCAAACTGCTTCTGCTTTCAATGCAGCCTCCGCAAGCAATCCAATGATGTTTTCGAACTACAATTCCCACTTAGGTGGGGGGTTCTATTGCAAAGGCACAGCAGGAAGAATGACAGCTTTAACAGCCAGCCAGCCCTTTGACCAACTCTGAAGACTGAAAGTCGAACCATTAACTATTCTCTCCCACCCTTATAGCTTCCGAAGGAGGCAGTACGCAGACTATTATATACGTAATATGATTAGGAGGTTTATGGGGGGTATGGATGGAGACTTTGAAAGGCAGAGTTTGGAATCAGAGTTGGTCAAAGGGCCCCTATATATTCTATGGGCGATCCTGTTTCCCGGTAGAGTGCTGGAATCAATAGCTTCTTAAGCAAGCCGGAGAGGTGGAACGAACAGAGTCGCCTGGCGGGAAAGAAGCAGCTTTTAGCGAATCCTGCTTGGGCTTTGAAATGTCGATCTGGGTTGCCCGGAGAAAGCCGGGAATGAAACAACCAAACGGCCAGAAACAATGGAAGAAGGAATGCTTCAACGAAATGCCCGTACATTTAATCCCCCCGCAACCAGAGGGATTGAACCCAGAATGTGACTCAACTCAAACTCTCATCCAACTATGCTCCCTACCCCCCAGCTTTCCAAGGGAAGTGGGGCAAATCAAGCTGCTGGAGCATCCGATCTTTTCTCTTGCCGCCTACCCCCATAAACCGGAGAGGAGAGGTGTAAGATGCCCCGGTACGGGGTCTTTCTCCTCTGGCGTTGAGCCCGCCTTTCGACAAACAAACAAGCATGTACCTGCATCGACACAATTAGCAGCATCCGCAATCCTCTTTCAAATGCACTCTCCCTGCAGTTCATGTGGGAGAGAATTATTAACGGCTCTAGCAAGCAGACTGCGGCAAATCTCCTCGGTTTGGCTGCTGGGGTCCAATATCCAAGGCTCTGGTAGGATTATGATATGGAGGGTGGGATGCCCGGTAAGGACTTTTCTTGTCATTTCCAATTCCCCTTCCTTTCTATTAAGACAGTGCCGGTATCGGGGCGGAGACCCGGCTTAGCTTCCATTGGTGAACATCCACTCGACCTTCCTACCTCCATTTATAGCACTCAACTGTGCCGGAAAGTAACTCTTAGTCGGCTCACTGATTCGCTCTCCTTTCTCTTTTCCCGAGTTCTTCGGGTCTTCTACCTTTTCTTTCAAAGCGTTCTCTCTCTTTCCGGCGTTGTATTTTGGGGTTTTTTTCTTTCTTCCGTTCTTTCGGGTTACTCTTGGCTTCTTGTGTTGGAAGCCTCTTTTTCTTCTTCTTATTCAGTGAATCCAATTTCGATTTCACTTTATCCCACGCATTCTTATCACCCCTGGCATTTATCTTAGCATCTCGTTCCAAAATGAGGTTTTTTATCTTTATTCGGATTTCTTCTTTTTTCGTATTTATCTTATCGAGATTTTTTTCCAAACCATATATTTTATCAAAGTCTCGAACTAGAAAATCATTTATTCTCTTTTCAATTTTAGCCAATTTAGAATTACGAGTAGATTTACCATACTTTTGTCGAAGCTTTTCCCGTTTTTTTATCTCTCTTTCTATTCTGAGCTTTCGAGCAGCCTGTCTTTCACGCTGCCGAGCTATCATCTCTTTCTTTTGTCGTTCTCTACCTTTCTTTACTTCTTCCATCCTCTCCCAACGCTTTCGTTGATCTTCTATCTTGAACGCCCTTTTGAGGTTTTTAACTTCCTCCGGATTAGTCGCCGATTCAAGCTTTTGTAATCTCTCTTGTTTCGTCTTTCGTCTTTCCTCCTTTCTTTTCTTTTTTTCCTCTTTAATCTTTTGGATTGCTGCGAGCTTACGTTGTTTTTCCTCCTCCTGTTCCTTGAGACTTTGTATCACAAAAGCATCAACATCGAAGTCCTTGTCTATTTCAAGTTCTCTAAACTCCCACATTTTTCTAATCTGTTTTCTCAGTATATTCGGAGGAAAAAGGTCATCAAGTCTTTTGGCGTTCTTGACCCTTCTTTTGATATCTGGGAACAACCAGAATTGGAAGTAATAATACGAGTTCTTTTTCATTGTTGAACGCTCCGAACTCTTTAACTTCTTCTTCTTGGCAGAATCGGGATTCTTCTTCTTATCGCGATTCTTCTTGTTGGAATAAGAAGGATCCCTCATTTTTTTAAATTTGGCAATAGCTTGATGATCTGGTTCCGGGATATATTGGACCGCGGGTCCGTTATAATCTTCTTTCATATGATCCAAGTAACTGTACGCTAAAAGTTCATATCTGTGGCGTTTGATCCTATTTTGTAATCGGGTTAGAAAAGACGCGAATTCTTCTTCTCCCAAAAAAGATGCAAATTCACTCCATCCCAATCGGTTACCAATTCCATTTTTCTTTTTCTGCGGTGCTATTCTGTAGCCAGAACACCATTTTAACCATTGTTTCCAATGTTTGGCCGTTAAATCTTCAGGATTTTTACAATCCAATATCCCTTGCAAATCTAAAAATTCTTTTACATTTTTTTTGATTAAAGGGGTTGATGCTCTTGATTCTAATAAATCCTTCGCATAGGATCCCTTCATGGATCTTATTTGTTGCCAAATCTTATGAAAAACATATGCTTGAGAAATATGTTTTGTATCTTTTTTTATTGTATCTTTTTTTATTGTATCTTTTTTTCTAGTTGGGTTGATAATTCTATTTCTATTGAATAGTTTTTGAATTGGTTCAATTTTTATCGTCAATTGCATGTAAAATTGCAAACTGGACTCGATGAGATTGAAAATGCTTATTTTAAGATCAATAACTGTTAGTTTCGTCCTAAAATAAAGGACTTTCATAAAATAGGGCAATTTCTTCCTAATGAATCGAGTGCTCTTCTTTTGGAAGATAGAACCCCAAATTTTTATTCGAACGAATTCTTTTGTGAATCTCGATTTTATGTCAGGAGAAGGCTGATCCATTTTCTTTTTAAAATCAGCTTGCAACTGTTGATAAATCTCTAAATTCACGAGATACTCTTCATTCATTTGCTTAATTTGATCATGCATCGTGGTTGTCCAATTATCTGAATCTTCCAGATCCAGATCTGGATCGACCTGCATTGAAAATGGTTCTGATGGGTCTTGTACAACTTCTAAAGAAAATTTAATATTTGACGTAGGCCTGGTCCGAATTATTACGGGAAGCTGATCATTTTTTTCTGTACTCTCGATATCTGGTCGAATGTTTATCTTTATGATCTTTTTTGAGCGAAGCAGTTCCTCTATCCGTTGGATAATAGGTTTCATCCATTCGATAATAGGTTTCATCCATTCGATAATAGGGTTTATCCTTTCGATAATAACTTTTGCCCAATGGGACGTATAATTCCAAATCAATTCGCCAATAGGATCCCAAAAAGAAGGCACTTTTGCTGGATTTCCGAAAGGTAATTCATTTTCTGTCCCATACAGAGATAAGAAACTAGTTGTTTTTTTATCAGTGTCAGTTATACGAGATAATAACTTCACTTTCGGATTCTTAGTACATTACTTATACGGGATATACGTATATTTGTTTTCAAACGTCAAGCAAGAAAAGCTGTAATGATAATAGCATTGCCGTTACTTTTCTATTTTTTAAGTACTCGAGCTTTAATTGAAAGAGACAAATCATCATATAATTTGATGAAGATATTTCCATCTGTACAACATTTTGGAGCTAGAAAGGAAAATTTGTTGCTCGTTCCGCATCTATTTATGTCTTTGCCAAAAGACAAAAGGAGATATCAACGTCGTTTTCTCGATCCAAAAAAACATGTTTGGATTTTATCCAGGTCTAACACAAATCTGAATCATAAAAATGATCGAATCTTAAAGAACCAAGGAACAATAAGTTGGGAAAGTCCTTCGGAGAAGGAATTGAATAACATTGAATGGGAGATTGATTCATCTTGGGAACAACTTGAAAACCTTGATGAACGGAGGAAATCGGTACTTATTAAAAACTCAGTTATTGATATTGAGGCACTAGAAAGCAAAATTGAGCAACTAGAAAAGAATTTAGTTCAAACAGAAGAATTGGATTTCTCTTCAAAATCAGAACAATACATAATTGTAGAGAGGAAAAAAAGAGTTAAAGAAATCGAAGGCTATAAAGAAGAAATCCAAGCTATAAAAAGAGCAATGGATAAATTGGAAAAGCAAAATCCAATGCAACAAGAAGAAATTGAACAAAAAGAATCAGATCGAACAAAAGAATCTTATTCCTTCTCAGAGTCGAAATTTTTGAAAGGATTCTTTGATGATTTGTCAATAGATGAATCATGTATAAGTATTAATTATACTAAGAAACCTGGTGAAAAATTCAAATTGTTGAAAAGGCGACAAGATGCTTTTCAATATTTCAGGGGATTAGAAAAAAATAGAATAGCTGATCTGTGGAAGGTGAAAACATTTCTTAAGAATCCTTCTGTAAACTATGATATTTTATCAGATCCCGGATCTGACATTAGAAAAGATATAAATCAATTTAATTCTATTCGATTTATGAATCAGAATTTTTCAAGATCTTCTTCATCCTGTGATCAAAATAAAGAACAATTAAAATTAAATAAAGAACAATTAAGATTAAACGATGATTGATGATTAGGAATGTTTGGGTATTTATGGATGGAGGGATAAGGGGATTGGATAATGGGGATATTAGGTGTTGGGAGAAGTGGAGGTAGATTAGATGGAGGGATATTAGGAGTTGGAAGTAATGGTGGCAAAGTTGATGGTGGAAAGTGTATTGTCACATGCTTTTGAAATTTGTAGGATGATGGAGGTGGAATTTCAACATATTTTTTAGGGATATGATAGGCTTTATGATGGAAAGTGGACTTAGGATGCATGGAGGAAATACCAACATCTTTAGGTTGTTTTCCTTGGGGTGTATGTTCAAGGCCATAAGAGCGTGGAGGGACTTTGGCATGGATGGGCTCCAAAATATCTTGTTCATGAAGGTCTAGACCTTTACCTTGGTGGTTCATGTTATGGAGTGTGCAATAGACAAAGGGAATAGGTGTAGGTGGAACACTAGACATGAGTTACTTATTGGATGGAGAAAATGAAGCAAGGGAAGATAATGGTTTTTGCTGTTCTAAGGAGGAAAATTCATGAATGAGGGTGGAAAGACCATCACGATATGATGGAGGACTTGCAATGGGGTCGATAGTGGGTGATGGGGAATCATTAAGATCTTGATTAGCATTGTGTTCACTTAGATCCAATGTATTTTTTTGATCTTCTATGTGTGCTTGGGAGGCATATGTCTCATCAAGGGAAGTGGATGTTTGTGCATCATGGATGGGTGAGGTGGAAAGCTCTTGACCATGGAATGCATAAAGTTGGCTAAGAGGATCATCATGGTCTTCTTGATCATAAAAGGGGTCGTGATCAAAGATGGAAGATTGATCATGAACAATATTAGGTATGTTATGAATTGAATCATTAGGAGGGTGTTAATCTTTATGTGGATAATGGGGTAATGTTTCCTCATATTTAGGATTTTTCTCTTGACATACCTCATGACTTATTTGAATGGCGGTGGAACGGGATTTCTCATGGAGAGACTTGACATGTTCTTGATGGTCAACAATATAGGAGCATGACAGAGGGTGACTTGGACTTCTGAGGGGAGACTCTTGAATTGGATCAAGTGGTTGTGGGTGACATGGTTGGCTTGAAGGACTTGGCATGATGTTTGATGACTCTTTTATATGTTCAAGTATATGTGTTGGATGACATGGTGATGTTTTATTCCTTGCTGCTAGCCCTTGGGTCACATCCTTTGGAGGTGTAGGGGTGGAAGGTGTTGGCTTAGGGTTTTGATTTTGATTGGAGGATGGTATGATGAAGTTATAGGGTGCATGTGCTAGATTGGTATTCCTCTTGTCAATGGTTGCATTAGAACATGATGAAGTTTGACCATGTTGCAAGGTAGAACTTAAAGTCACATTTCTTTGTTGTGATGCAGCTTGATAGGTTGATGTGGCATTGACATACGAAGAAGTGGATGAATTAGATTGGTCTAAGGTGGAAGCGGTGGAAGGGGATGACACATTAGGTTGAGGTGGCATTGCTTGATAATGAATGGATAGGGAATGATGTTGTGGTTGTTAAATTTGACAAGTGGCAATGAATTGATTGGCTTGAGCTAGGAGGTGTTGGATTTGAGGTGATTTGATTTGTTGAAAGTTTTGGAAGAGGGTTTGAAGGCTTTGTATGGTTTGGGAGTCTAGGGGTTGGGGTATTTGGTGAAGTGTTTGAAGGAGGTTTTGAAGTTGAGATGCTAGGTCTTTGTTTTTGAATGTGGGCATGGTGTCACACATGTGTGTAAGCTCTTGTGCATTGATTTGTTCCTCGAAGTATGCAACATTGCTCATGTCATTATTAGAGGTGGTAGGAGAAGCCCCTCGAAGTCTGATTTTATGTTTTGGTTTTGTTTCATGATTTGAACTAGAGAAAGAGACTCCTTGAATTATGACTTCAGGCTTAGGTTTTGTCTCATGATTTGTCCTAGAGGGATAGCCCTCTTGGATTATGATTTTGGGCTTATGATTAGGATTGGGCTTGTTTATGATTATGACCATTTTGACAAGTGGCGACTAGGACTTTGTTGGTGATGGTGATGATGTGGAATGATAAGATTGGATAACTTGATTGATTAGGATGAAATGGATAGGATGCGAATGTGTTGGAAGAACATGTAGAGTGACTTGTCTTTATGTGTTTGGCGTTTAGTTTGATTTGGAAATGTTTAAATGAATGATCACACATGGACACACATAAATCACTCATGCAAGACACATAAGCAAGTTTGAATCTTGAAATTTGAAGAATGTAATGATGATTATTAAACAAGCACACATGGAAGACACATCAACAAGCCCTATGACTAGTCAAGTGGGGTATGGCCAATTAGGTCTCAAGCTAGTTTGCAGAAGGTGGACTAAGGAATGATTTGAAAGAAAAATCCTGTCACACAGCCGGGAGAAAGGGGTAACCCACCCTTCACCTTCACTTCCCAAAGGTATAAAGTTCTTTGGGGCTTAGCCAAGAGTGAAAATATTTTAACTCCCAAACAAGCGTGTCTTTCGATTCACACTTTGATTGAAGTCATCCCCAGGGGTGATGAAATCCCCTAGCAGGCCTCCTAGAAAGGGTTTGACAAAAGCAAACCAAGTGAGGTGTTTGTGATCACACACACACTTGATTCACACTCACAAGTTTTAATTGACCCTTAGAAAATTGCAATGTGTGCAAGAAAGCAATGAAGCACTCATTCTTTTTAGATCCGAAATCAAATGTGTAGGAAGACAATGGTGAATTTTAGACCCGATTTTCAATATGTGATTGAAGACAATATTCATTTTAAGAACCCAAATCCAAATGTGTTTGCAAACAATGATTGATTTTATGCCCTAAATTGAAATGTGTGACAAGCAATGATCAATGAGAAATGAAAGATTAGAATGTATGCACCTGATTATTTTCACTTTCCAAGTTGACGTTGTGACTGATCCCAATGCTTTTCCCGCTCCTAGATACCCTGAAAGTCACCAAGACAAGAAAAAAAAACACAAACTTACAAGCCAATGTGAGGTTAGGTCAAAAAGATACAATATGTTAAAAATTAAAAATTAAAAATCTAAAAATCTAATTAAAAACTAATTAAAAATCTAAAAAATCTAATTAAAATATAAAAGAAAAAGAAAAAATCTAACTAAATGCTAATTTAAAATTCTAAAAATCTAAAAAAATCTAACTAAAGCCTAATTTAAAAAAATCCAAAAATATAAAAAAAATCTAACTAAAGCCTAATTTAAAAATAAAAAAATCTAATTAAATTCTAATTAAAAATCTAAAAAAATCTATTTAAATTCTAATTAAAAATCTAAAAGCTAAATTAATTAAAAATCTAAGATCTACACTAAATTAGAAAAACTAAAAAAAAATTTAAATCTAAATTCATCTCTAACTCTAAATTAATGTAAATTAAATTAATCTAAATTAGTAAATCTAAAATTAATGAAAACTAAAATGAATGAAAACTAAAATGAATGGAAACGAAAGCTAAAGGAAACTAGTGAAAGCTAAAAAATGTAATAAAGCTAATGCTTTTAAGAAGAATGTCTAAAGTTGTGTTGCCTCATGGAATGCATTCATTGTAGTTCCCATAAAAACGGGAGTGTTGAATCGCCTTAGAACCAGAAAATAAGACTTTGACGTGTCTCTTCCAAGCAACACAACTCCTTGCTTGTTGTATAAAGAATCCCAACAACAACCGTTCCACTATGATGCCCACGCCCTACACTGGCAATGAAGAGACCTGCAGACAAGGCCAGATACTTTGACTCGAATGTAAGGAATATTCCACGCCCATGCAGAAAGAGTCGATCAAAGATGCAAATCTTAATTTATTTTGATGGGACAGATAACAAGTACACAGATGGAAGCATAGAGGATGCCAAAAACTATGAAGTATAAATGTAGGGTATCGCCAATAAGGTCTTCGGTGTCATTGACAGTGATGATGTAGGCAATGTGGAAGAACTCGTACCCACTAGCAATGAATGCAAGGACAGTGACAGATCTTGTGAGATGATAAGCAGGCGATGTGAAAGGTTGAAAGAGTAAATGGACAATGGTGGTGGACAAGCTGAAGGATTAGCAAGCAGTGGTGAGCTCAATAGGTGGTGACTAGGCAGTGACCACCAAGATTGTGAGGCCCATGAGCAAGGTATGGAGCATATACAAGGAATCGACAAAGAATGGAGAATATCCAGAGGTCAACAAAGATTAGTCACTGCAATGATTCACTCTCAAAGTGGACAAAATGAGGGTTAGAATTTTTTTTTTTTAAAAGAAAATGCAAATTTTTCCAACAAAAACTTGCGAAGCTAATGATTAGATCCTTGGAGCATGTCTTGTCGGGTTCACCAAAATGTAGATAGGGAAATAATCAATCAAATTTTTAGAGTTGAAAACAATAAAATGACTAAATCCTATCAAGCACAATAGAGTATGAAATAACAAGGAAATCACAATATGAAGCACAAATGCAAACCGATTTCCGTGCCAACTCGATTTATCTCCATTGTTCTTCTCCACCTGCACAAGGATGCAAGATTTCAAAGGTTGATAATGGAGGAGTGTTGAGTGCTCATTCCTTCAGCATAATGACTTGATGACGAAAATGACCAATGAAGAGAATGATAGAGATGGATTGAAGAATTATTTCTATAGAATCAGGATGCTAGATGAAAATTTGATCCAAATGGCTTGTGAAAGGTTTGATTTATAGATTTTTGGTTTGAAAAGAGATAAGATTTGACAAGATTTGATAAGGATTTGATTTTTGACAAAAGAGGAAATATGACGAGATGAGATAAGATTTCAAAAAGATAGAAAGATTTTGATTCTCTTTTAAAGGAAATAAATCCTGAAAAAGATGAGAAGGATAATTGATGAATTATCTAATTAAATAAATTAATTAGATGCACATGAGTTCAGTTTTGGAAAGAAAGCGAGAAGATCTTTTTAGGATTTTATTAATTAAATAAATATTTGATTTATTTAATTAATGTTGGATTTATGATTTCATCAATTAAATAATATAAATTATTTAATTAACATTAGAAGAATTGATAGAAATGATTTAATTAATTAAATAATATAAATTATTTAATTAACATTAGAGGCATGGATGAAAATGATTTAATTAATTAAATAATATAACTTATTTAATTAACATTAGAGGAATGGATGGAAATGATTTTAATTAATTAAATAACATAAATTATTTAATTAACATTAGAGGAATGGACGAAAAATGATTTAATTAATTAAATAATATAAATTATTTAATTAACATTAGAGGACCAGATAGATTAATGGATGGATTATGCATAGGAAGAGAATAAATGAAATTAGTCAAATAAATAAGATTTATTTAACTAATTAGATGATGACATGGGTACCTAGGGCAAAACATACTACAAGGTGTCTAACTAATGCGATGTGCAAGAGGACAATTTTTTGATGTCTACACCTGCATATGATATGCCTGAGACTGATATGGTGTGCGATATTGTAGGTCCCGCCTCCCCATGGTACCACGACATATACACCTATCTTCGTGATAATATCATACCCCCAGAACTTACACGCAACCAATGCAAATCCTTCGTTCATCGCTCTTTCTGATACATCATTGTTGGTGATACGCTTTATCGTCGCGGGTATGATGGAATCCTCCTTAGGTGTCTAAATGAGACCGAAGCCTGCACAACACTAACGGAAGTACATGGTGGTGTTTGTGGAGCTCACTCAAATGGTATGGCTCTGGCCAAAAGGATCCTACGAGCTGGATATTATTGGCCCACATTGGAACATGATGCTTGTGAATTTGTGAAGAAGAGCCTTCCATGCCAACAACATGCTGATTTGATTCACACCCTAGCACAAGATCTTCAGCCCCTCCTAGCATCGTGGCCCTTTTCTCAATGGGGTTTTGACTTGATTGGAAAGATTCACCCACCATCATTCGATGGCCATACATTCATAATTACCACCACTAAATACTTCACTATGTGGGTGGAAGTAATACCACTCTCACAAATCACCAGTATCCAAATCTCAAAATTTATCCTTTACCATATTCTTTGTAGATATGGTATCCCATCCACCATCCTCTTTGATAACGGAAAACCCTTCAAAAACCAAGCCATGAAACACCTATGCGACACCTTTCATATCCAGCATTGTTGGTCAATGCCTTATTACCCCCAGGGTAATGGTCAGGCAGAAGCAACCAACAAGACCCTTATCCGCATCCTCAAAAAGGTTGTCAATAACATTGGTCGAGATTGGCACCTCCATATTCATCCAGCGCTCTAGGCATATCGCACTTCCATTCGCACCCCTATGGGAGCTACTCCCTATTCTCTAGTCTATGGAACTGAAGCCATCTTGCCAATTGAAGTTGAGATCCCATCACTGAGAATTTCCTTAAAAAATCTTATTAGTGAGGAGGATGCTCGGGTTGCAAGACTTGCACAACTGGCACTGCTTGATGAAAGAAGAATCAAAGCCTATGATCACCTCCAAGCATATCAGAACTGCCTCAAGCACCACTACAACAAGAAGGTTCGCCCTCAACAGTTTCAGGTAGGTGATCTTGTCCTCAAAGAGAATCAGTGTACCCAACAAGACCGAGACAAAAAAGGAAAATTTGAGCCAAATTGGTTGGGACCTTATATCATAGCCAGCAAATATGGATCTGGGGCATACAGGTTGACTACTCTTGAAGGAGAGCCTCTTGACGAACCCATCAACATCATACATTTGAAGAAATTCTACGCTTAAGTCCACTCAGAAACCCCACCTATCAAAATAATAATAATAATAATAATAATAATAATTTCGTCCTATGGTGAAAACCACTCTTTGATGGTGCCTCAGATAAGTATGGATGGTGAAAACCTGGTAACGGGTGTCATCCATAGCAGGCTTAATCATTATCTACCGAGCATCCTAGTTATTTTATTCTTTCATTTGCGGTATCATCCTCACCCATCCCCTCCTCGGCCACTTGGTATATTTTGATCGAGCATTGGATGACCCAATCCCCCCATCCTTAGTTTTTCAGTATCCCACTCTGAGCTTGTGTCATTCATCTTCTTATCGAATGATTTGTGTCATCACATAGGATCGTCTATCATGTCGGTCTCCATCTAGATCTCATCATGTCATGTCGCCAATCGAACTACATTGCCCCTGCACTGTCACGTAGGCAAGGCTGATCATTTGATCTGCCCTCGGGGTATTTTGACTTTTGCATCTTGCTCATCCATCATTCGCCTTCATCATTTCTCTTTCCACTTTATCCAAGATCTTTTCATGAACTACGAGGGCTCTATGCTTTCATGTAGGCAAGGATAATCTTTGATCGACCCCCAAGCCCCTAGGTATGTAGGATAGGTCGGTCTATATCCTTGGCTAGCTCGTTATTCTCAATTAAACTCCCCTACTATCAAATTATTTGTTTAATCAAAAAAACATCTGGCATCAAACTGTGTCATTTTAGTTTAGTATCCATCATCGGTCTCAATAGGATGCACCCTTCCTAACAAACCTCATCAATCACATTCATCCCCTTGATCCTATGGCAAAGGACATTTTGTAATTAATTATGATCTTTTGATGTCTTGAAAGTTATTTGGAAATTAGAGCCCACTATCAATACTTGTCATGGTCACCTTGATCTATCATATCATGGTATGCTCTGACTTGTTTACATAGGGGCTTATCTTGGTATTTTCTTTGTTGTTGTCTTTTTGGTTGTCTCACGTAGTACCCACCAAGATCCCTGATGTCTTGTGTTACACTAGGACATCCTTGTGTGTTTTTGGTTATCCCAATACTTGGCCCGACCAAGGTCATCATGCCCTTGGGTATTGGGGTAGCCTTTCTGTCTGTTGTGTTTGTTTTATGCATTAAATGCCAACTCGCCTTGATCTTACATGACAAGGTTTCTAGCATCTTATGCTATAGCAAAAATCAGTGCTCCAAATATGGCAACTCATATTAGGATTGCATTTCATCATCTATTGTATTGCATTCACCCTATGATTTTGGTTGTACAAATACTTTCCCCGCTCTCTCTCATTCTTCTCAGGATACGAGTAATTTTTGACAGATGACAAATGACACCCGTTTTCACAAATCACTACATACCCACTTTCCATTATCATGTCAGTTCTTATTGGCACTTATGATCATGTGTTATTTCCTTTCAAAGTACAAGCACGTTATCACATATTAGCTTCATGCTATTAGACCCGTGCACACATCATCACCTGCATCACAACATGTTAGTTCCATGCATACATGGCCACCTGCATCACAAAGTGTCAGACTCATAATACATCACATCCTGCATATATAAAATGTTAATACAAAATCCATCATATACATATACATACATGTGAATAAGTCAACTAAGCTTCCATACATATAAATCGCCATAGATATAACATGTGCACACATCATATCACCATACAAATATCTACATTAATAAAATCATCCATATTCCACAAGTACAAATACCCAATCATCCACATAAGCATCTAGTATCATAAACATGTGCATAAATAAACCAAAACATCCATCCACATAAGTAGGAAATATCATCTACATGTGCATACATAAATTGAATCACCCATCATAGTGTCAATAAGAACTGTCCCATGTCATAAATCATAGTAATACAATAAGCATCAAATATCCATCATACATTATAACCTATCATATATGTATATCCATCACATAATAAAGCTACAAAATCTAGAGATGTGGAACATCTCTGATATCTATCAATACATACTATCCACTCACCCCTCCATCTGTCAAAAACTCAGTAACATGTCACCTCCCGAATGAACTCCCCACATCTGATCTCTGTGGTGAATCTAGCACTGATCTCTTGCCTGGTGTAACACCTGGTGAATCACTATAACCTTGGGTCTGGGTCCCCAATGACTGAGATGGTGTTGGCATCTGTGGTGACTGATGAGTATACTGAAATATCCGTGGAGTTGGGTCAGGAACTGCATGATAGTATGCGGCCATCCAAAATCCTACCTCCCTCACATTTTCCTCTTGCTCTGCAACCTGAACCCAAGCAGAATTCTGCTCCTAACGATATATGTCTCGATCTCTCATAACCAATCTCCTCTCCTGCTCCCAGGCCTCCTGGGATAATCGTAACTATGCCATCTCTGCTTGCACCCGATGTCTCAGCTCCTCGGAAGCCACTGCCCTAGCCACAGCTACATCCCTCTCCTCCTGTAATCCTTGTCTATCTATCCCTACCACATCACTAACCTACATCGACTGCCACCGAGCCACTGCTGCATCCCGCTCTCCCTATAGTGTCTGCATCTGTATCTCTGCAGCATCTCTCTCCCTCTGAGCAGCCTGACACTGAGCCACTACTGCATCCTGCTCTCCCTATAGTGTCTGCATCCGTATCTTTGCAGCATCTCTCTCCCTCTGTGCGGCCTATGACCAAACCACTGCTCCATCCCTATCCCTCTGTAGCTCCTGAACTCTCAAAGCTGTTGCATCTCGCTCTTTCTGCAATACTGATAACTCTGAAACTACCTCCTCTCTCCTCCTCTAAAGAGATCGAATCTGTGCCTCTACTAACTCTCTCTCACTCTACAGCACCTGAACTCGTGCCTATGCCATGTCCCTCTCTACCTCCACCACCTATACTCGTTCCTGCACTACATCTCTGTCTGCCTGCATAATATGAACATGCTCCCTCGCCTGTCTCTCTCTCTCTAGCAACAACCCCATGTCTCCAACTGTCTACTCCAAGCAATCTACTCTATCCTGTACCTCATCTCGCTCCCACCGAAGATCATCCACCTGCTGCCCACTGCTTGTCGATACATGATCGATCATCCCCTCTGCCTCCCTGGCCTGCAATATAACAGTCTCTGCCTATAGTTTGTCACGGTTCCAACTGACAGCAACTAACTCATCTCGTATCCCCTATATAACAACCTACAATCTCTCTCCCTCCCTCCTCATCACCTCTACCTATGCAGATAAGAGGTCCACCATAAGTCCATAATCCCTCTAACCTGCTACCGGTACTCTAGATAGCTTGACTTAGAGTCTAATCACCTCTGCCTCTGCTACCCTCAATCTCTGATCTGTACTCTGAAACCTCCCCGTAGTGTCTCTCGACTGAACAATTGCATCTCTAGAGGTACTGACAAGAACCACTGCCAAAGGCTCTACATCACAAATATCCATATCTGGCACACCTCCATCTATATCCATAGCATCATCATCTCCCCTGCCCTCCCACTCCTGCTGAACCTCCACATCCTCCGTAGTAGGTCAAACCTGAACTCTCTGTGGCTGACCATGCTTCTCCACTCTCATCAGTCTCCTTGGCTCTTCTCTCTCCGACTGCTCCTCATCATCACTCTCCCCTATCTCTACAATAGGCAGACGTTGCCCTATCACCACTTGCCCACCCCTCTTATCTTCTACTACTCTCCATCCCCCCTAACTGACTCCTAGCCTCAGTCTCCTCTCGGGCTCCCTCCTGCTGTCCTCCCCCTCCCATTCCCTCCTGCTCTATCACATTTTGTACCATCATCAGTCGCCACCTGCCCACTATCCTCTCTGGCCGACTCCTCACCTCAGTCTCCTCTCAGGGTCCCTCCTGCTGTCCTCCCCCTCCCATCCCCTCCTGCTCTATCACGGTTTGTACCCTCATCAACTGTCGCCTCCTGCCCACTATCCTCTCTGGCTACTCCTCGCCTCAGTCTCCTCTCGGGCTCCCTCCTGCTGTCCTCCCCCTCCCATCCCCTCCTGCTCTATCACGGTCTGTACCCTCATCAATTGCCTCCTGCCCACTATCCTCTTTGGCTGACTCCTCGCCTCAGTCTCCTCTTGGGCTCCCTCCTGTTGTCCTCCCCCTCCCATCCCCTCCTGTTCTGTCACGGTATGTACCCTCATTAGTCACCTCCTACCCGCTATCCTCTCTAGCTAACTCCTTGCCTCACTCTCCTCTCGGGCTCCCTCCTGCTGTCCTCCCCCCATCCCCTCCTACTCTGTCAAAGTCTGTACCCTCATCAGTCGCCTCCTACCCGCTATCCTCTTTGGCTGACTCCTGGCCTCCATCCCCTCATGACCTCCATCCTGCTGTCTCTCCCCTCCCTACTTGGACCGTACCAACACTCTCCTCTGTCATACCCTACCCCCTATACTAGTCTGCTAGCCAGCCCTACCCTCCACTGAGTGTATCATCTCCACCTCTGACTCATCCTATCCTCCCACATCTAGCTCAAGATCTCTCCCACCCTCCTGTCGTACCGCCCCTCTAACCCTCCTTCGCTGTCCCCTCCTCCTCCTCATTGCCGACTGTCCCACTGCCTCCATCCTCTCTCCTCCCACATTCGCCTTAGGACCTCTCCCACTCTCCTGTCGTGCTATCTCTCTAGCCCCTCGACGCTCATCCTCTGATCCAAATCCTATGGCTTCGACAATTGGCACCAATGGTGTAATCCTCTCCCATAGGTGTTGTGCAACCACCAGTCATATTGTACTGTCACCCCTGCATCCTCTACTCCCACACATCTCCCAAGATAGGGTACCTGCACTGTCACTGCCCATGCTACTTGGGCCTCCCTCAGTTTAAACGCATGCCCCTACGGTCGCTCTCTGGTAAGCTGCCGAAACATCCCTGGTGCCCCAAGAATATCTTGTGTCAGTCCAAACTGTCTCACCACCCTGTCTGGTCAATGCATCTCCACTATACATGGAAGACTCCCAATTAGGACACACTGGGTCATAAAGTACCGTCTCTGTCTCTCAGTCTACTCCCTCCATCCCCTGAAGTGTCAATGCATATAGGTTCACCACACTATGTCTCCCTCCTCCAAGTCATCCATCATCCTCCTCCATCCCTCCATATCTCCCGACCTCCCATGATGCAAAACCCCACCCCTTGCCTCTCCATACCACCATGCCACTGGCTCTCTATCATCCACATCTCCCTCCCTCACAACAATCGATCTCGTCACCATAATATGCTCCCATGCCCACACCTATAGAAGGGTCATGTGTGTCAAATTCACTGTCTCCCGATAGCCAATCAAATGCATATCCTTGTACAACTGCTCTAGGACGCAAGTACCCCATGCAATCTGTCCCTCATGCCACTCAATAATGTGTCGAATCACCTCCATAAACCTCAGACTACAATACCGCCTGCTACGATCTGGTAACAATACCCCACTGATCAACCCAGCTAGGAATAAAGGCAAAGGAAGTACCCCCACTGTCAAACATCTATCTAGATCCAACTGCGGCCCTTGAAGAGGCAGGTCGACATGACCAAATAACACTTTCATAGTCTGATCTAACTCAACCCCTCTTGACACCACATTACTAAGCAATATCCCTGCTATCGGCAGCTTCAGGATGCGCCATACGTCCTCTAGTGTCACCATCATCTCCCCCATTGGCAAATGAAATGTTGATGTCTCTGAGCTCCATCTCTCTATCAAAATCGTTAGCATCACTCGATGTGCCCTCATCATTGGCACATCTAAAAAGTGCAATAAATCCGCATGATCTAAAGCCGCATGATCCATGCCAATCATTGCTGCTACGGTCGCTGTCAATACCTCCGACCATCGCTCATGTGTCTGTATCTGCCCCAAACCCTGCATCCACACCAACCGTTTGTCAGTACATAATCTTCTCAATTCTAGGACATCTTTTGCTTACCTCTTCACTTTTCTTTTCTCTCGGTATTTTCGCTATCTCCTCTTTCTGGCCTCCATCGTTAAACCTCTCTCTGCCCCAACTCAGGGTGGCTCCTCCCCCACTCCCGAGGCAACTCTGCCCCTACCCAAGGCATGTCCACCCCAGCGCGGGGTGACTGTGCCCCTACCCGGGGTGTATCCACCCCACTTCCGGGGTGTGTCTGCCCCGCTTCTGGGGCGGCTCCGCCTCCTTCTAAGGTGTTTCCGCCCCTCCTCAGGGCATGTCTGCCCCAGATCAGGGTGGCTCCACCCCCATCTGGGGCGTGTCCGCCCAGGCTCGGGGCAGCTCCACCCCAGCTCTCGAGGCGGCTCTACCCCTCCCCGGGGCGTGTCTGCCCCAGCTCCTAGGGTGGGTTCGCCCCTCCCCGGGGCATGTCCACCCCAGCTCCCAGGGTGGCTTCGTCCCCTCTCGGGGCATGTCTGCCCCCAACTCGGGGCGTATCCACCCCTATTCCGAGGCGTGTCTGCCCCAACTCGAGGCGTATCCGCCCCTATTTCGGGGCGTGTTCGCCCCAGCTAGGGGCCCATCTGCCCTTCTGTGCGGTGGCGCACCCTATTCCCCCCCCCTAAAATCTCCCCTTTCCCTTTTTTTTCCAATTCCCCCAACTACCCATTTTTCTATCCGCCCCACCTGCAAAACCCACATTTTACATTTTTTTTCTATTATCTTAAAAACATACTAAATGTTTAAAATACATAGCATGGGTTTTAGTACTCACCTTGCGGGGTACCGCAAAGTGGGTCCAGCGTCTCCGCAGCTCATCTACTCAATGAATGATCTCCGTATCATAATCTCTCGGCATTGTTGCTCCATCTCCCTTCCCCCTTCTTTACCTTCTCCTCACTTGCTATAGTAACAATCACCAAGGTAATTCTTCCACTTACCTTTTAACCCTTCTTTTTTCTCCCTCTTTTTTTAAAAAAAAAAAAAGGGTATTTTTTACCTTTTATTTAACCTTCTTTCTCTCAACTAATCCCCTTTTTTCCTGGAGCCACCATTTGCAAACTGTACATCCAATCCACTCCATTCAAAAGTCAAACTTGCTTATTTTTTCACGCTCTATCCAATGGTGTCTTTTGTTTCTTTCTATCGAGAAGTCATCCGAGACCCCCTTATTTCTTCCCCAACCACCCTCTCGAGGGGGCATCCCCTATTATTTCCTTCCATCCATTTGAGGCAAGCACTAGGGCATCCCCCTCACTTTTCCCTCCACTTAGGTAGCCCATTCAACCTCTTTCAAGCTGGGGCATCAATCCCTACCACTTTCTTCATCACTGACATTTTATTTTTCTTCGAAACATTGTTATTCTAACAATATTTCGAAGAGGGGAAAAATGTGGACACCCAAATTTGATCACACCCATATAATCAAATTTACCAATTTGGTTAATATTAATTTATTTAATTAATATTACACTCCCACATAAGATTCTTAAAGTATTTAATTTAACAATTAAACACTTTATCTGGTACCTTTCTCCTCTCTAAATTAAATAAATACACCAATTTATTTAATTTAGTCATTTTAATCATTTTGAATTAAAATCAATTTAAAATACTTATTTTATCTCTTTGTCACATCCTCCATAATCCATCTCTAACTTGGATTAATTCAATTAATTCACAATTAGGGTGTGCATCCTCTTAATCAAGGATTAATGTCACATCCTCCTACATTTGCCACTTGTCACTAATCCTCCATTGATTATCATAATCAAGTATTTGCACAACTTTAATCAAATTCATTAACCACTTTTAGCACCACTTTTTAGTCAACCTTTCCATTTTTCCTTTCTGGGCATTGACCCTCTTTCCTATGTGAATTTTTAATTCACTTTTATTCATCCTATGTCTCTTTCCTCCCCATGTAAATTTTTAATTCACATTTTATTTTTCCAAGGCTTCTAGAATGTTTGATATGTCACCTCATGCACATGTGACCAATTCCCACCTTTTTGGAGACCATCTCTTATCCATTAGATTCTCTTATGAATGTGAATTTTTAATTCACATTTATTTCTCCAACCTCTTTCTCTTTTCCCATAGAGATTTTTGAGAAATTCCAAAATTCTTCATGTGTCATTTTCACTCCCACTTGGGGATGAGAAGTTCCTTTTTAAGAGAATCTGCTCACTCCCCAAGGTACTTGGAAGGTACTTGTCCTTCCTCCACATCATGTACCTCTCTTCCACATCACCTACACATCATCCTACCTTTATCCACTTCACATTCCACATGTCAAAATGTGAGGGCTTGTGAGTCATCAACTCACCTTAGCCCTCCATCTTGGCCTTGTTGGATAAATCCCAACCATTGAATTCTCTAGAGAATTCATGTTTCTCTATAAATACTCCATCATCTAATGCATTTAAAACACTTAGCCATTTTGCAACTAAACGCTGCCATTTTATGCACTCTAGTCTTCAATTTCGCCCATTTTCATTCGCATCCAAGCATATAGTTAAGCTTTGAATTTATCCATATCAAGAGCCATCAAGGAGCATACAAATCAAATCCAAATCAAGGGTCAACCAAGGAGTTTCAGCTGCAAAAGGAAGGTATATCCATTTGTCTTCATTTAACACTTTCCTCTTTGCTTTTACAAATTCCTTAGGCTAATCTTGAGGTGTTTCCTTATGTTTTTCCATTGCTTTTAGTTGCTTAGAATAGGTTAGACATTTTGGTATCACAAAGATAGGAGTGATTGAGTGAGAGAGAAAGGGTTTAAGGGTTTAACCTTCTTACTTGGGTAGAGGGTAGAGGGGATCTAAAGATAAGAGTGAGAGAGAAAGAGTAGAGAGAGGAAGAGTGGGTAGGAGAGAGAGAGACTTGAGAGAGAGTGAGTGTGGGAACTTCAAAGAGAGATAGAGGGTAGAGGGTACAGGGGTTTAGGGTTTAAGGGTTAAGGGTAGAGGGGAGAGAGGGAGAGGGGGTAGGAGGGAGAGACTTGAGAGAGAGAAGGGGGAGTGGGAGAGAGATAAAGGGTAGAGGGTAGAAGGGTTTAGGGTTTAAGGGTTAAGGGTAGAGGGGAGCTCAAGATAGAATTAGTGAGTGAGTGAGAGAGAGAGGGTTTGAGGGTTTAAGGCTTAAACGTAAAGGGTAGAGGGGATCTAGAGATAGGAGTGAGTGAGAGAGAGAGAGAGAGAGACTAAAAGTGGGTCTAGAGTGGAGAGACTAGAGAGAGGGGGGAGTGGGAGAGAGATAAAGGGTAGAGGGTACAAGGGTTTAGGGTTAAGCTTAGAGGTGAGCTCGAGATAGAAGGAACTTGAGTTAGTGAGAGAGAGAGAGAGAGAGACCTAAGAGAGGGAGAGGGTAGGAGGGAGATACTTGAGAGAGCGAGAGAGGGAGGGAGTGAGTGAGGGTTTAAGGGTTTAAGGCTAGAGGAGAGTTCGAGATAGGAGTGAATGAGTGAGAGATAGAGGGTAGAGGGTACAAGGGTTTAGGGTTTAACCCGGTTAAGGTTAGAGGAGAGAGAAGGAGAGGGGGTAGGAGGGAGATACTTGAGAGAGAGAGAGGGAGGGAGTGAGTGAGGGTTTAAGTGTTTAAGGCTAGAGGGGAGCTCAAGATAGGAGTGAATGAGTGAGAGAGATAGAGGGTAGAGGGTACAAGGGTTTAGGGTTTAACATGGTTAAGGGTAGAGGGGAGAGAGGGAGAGGAGGTAGGAGGGAGACTTGAGAGAGAGAGGGGGGGAGTGGGAGAGAGATAAAGGGTAGGGGGTACAATGGTTTAAGGTTTAAGGGTTAAGGGTAGAGGGAAGAGAGGGAGCTCAAGATAGAATTAGTGAGTGAGAGAGAGAGAGAGGGGGTTTAAGGGTTTAAGTCTATAGGGGAGCTCGAGATAGGAGTGAGTGAGTGAGAGAGAGAGGGTTTAAGAGTTTAAGGCTTAAGGGTAGAGGGTAGAGGGGAGAATTCTATTTCTATTTGCGGTTTTTTTGTGAATTAAATTGATAGAAACTTTTTTTTTAATTTGCATTGATTTATGTTTTAAATATGTGTGTAATAATTTTATAATGAGATAATACTTAATTTTAAAATTCACATAATTTCCCATGGAATAATTCGATGGAAAAAATATAAGTTGTATGTAATTGCAATTTAGGCAAAATCATTTTAAAAAGCTTCACTAGGTTTCAAATAAGTATTGAAAGCATATATATGGGTTTACATGCAAGCAAAAAAACTGAGAAATGATGCTATCAAAGATTCTTGATCTTAATAATTTCATGGAACAAATATGTACATATAATTGTAATTTACGAAAAATGATTTACAACTATGTACAAGTTACTATAAGTTCTCACTTGAACATGTATAGGGTTACGAGTGAACTTGAAAATCATGGATATAATCTAAGTCAAAGATTCTGGTTCAGCCCACTCTTCAATAACATGTAGAATTTTTTGATGATCTTCACTATCTAGTCTCCAGTTTCTTTGTCCACGTGTATGTGGAACTGCCTGAAGATGTAGGGCAGTAGCAATTATCAAGTGACTATATTGATATACCTTGTTATCAGGTTGATAGTCAACAAAATGGATCCCATGTTGAACAACTTTGATTTGTTTTAGATGTGTCCCTTGCACTAGAACAGAACCTGCATGGTAAACATGAACCTACTTGGTAAGAAATATGAACGTGTACAGCATTTTCGTGCTCAAGGTTTGTACAATATATATTTAATGTTTATAATGTAATGCACACACATGTGAACACAATGCATATATAATTTTAAATTCAAACTCACCTGTGGGAAATGACATTCCGTCACTTGTTTCAGGTTGTGTTAGCTTTTTCTTCTCTTTTGTGCAACATAATAAATAATAGCTAACAACTTCAATGTTTCCAGGATTTGCTATGACTACAAAAACATCTCTTGAACACCAAATTTACACAAAAAATTTCTAAAAAAAATAGAAATGTAGATCTAGACTTTAAAGATCATTCACTAGATATATATAATATATAAATTATTGAAAACTTACACATGTAGACCTTTTCTAACCAATCCTGATATATGGTCACAATCTATTGAAATCAAAGGAATGTCTTCAAATATTTCTTCCTCATTTTCATCATATGTGTCTAAAAAAACTAGTGGCACCATATCGCATTTACCAACATATCCAAGTTCTTGGTTGTTGCATGCATGATCAGAGTTTCCTACAATGCACTCAGTTCCAAAACAAGAGTAATCCCTTGTGTGTAATGTCCATCCATGGTGACTATCTAAACTCCTAACACAATGCAAAGATCTTGTTTTTTCTACCCTCTTGAATCCATGCATTGATATTTTGTCCACACCTAGATAGATGTACAAAAACAAACTTATGTGAACAAACATATATATATATATATAATTTTTAAATTTAAATAAATTCAAATTTTTGAAAATGTAATTTATACATACCCGATATCTCCCAAAATATTTTATGTGGAATCTATTTTTTTTCTTGAAGATGTTCCAATCACATTTGATGTAAAGTGTTTCTTGCACCATTCAACATCATGTGGATTGTCTATACAATCTTCTAGATAACTCATTTGATGTTTTCTTAAAGCTCGTTTGATGCAAGCTCTTGCTCCATCATGCTCACCCTTTCCATGCCCACTCTAAAAAAAAATTCAAACATGTGGTATTTTGTAGATTTTATGATATCTACAAAGTGCATAGAATGGCTGTGAAGATTTGAATTGTGTCGTACATCCATCTGACCATACAAAATGATTTTAAAATTTTACACCCCTACTTCTCAAATTTTCAAAAAAAATTGTAAAGCAATGTTGGACAAAAAGCATGTCATGCTCTTTATCATCACTAATATAAAAGTGATATTCTTTCTTTATGGCTCGTTCTTCATTTGTACTCTCAACACCATCCAATTCTAATTGTGCATTTCAATAACACACATGAACCATAATAGCGATTTTCTTTGAAAATTAATACTCTGATTGAATCTCATTTTGATGTATGAAGGATTAATTTTCTACAAAGTTGACTACTGATAGAATTGTTCTAAGTGGGAAAGTATCTCTCAATGTTTGGAATTGTTGTGCTTGCCACTTAGCAAAAAAGGAATGTTGTATGTATGGTTTTATCAATTTTTTAAAATATTCCATAAATTTTCCAATAGGAATCTCCTCTTCTACATAGTTCAACCTTGTGGATTCTTTCCCAAAATTTGTTTGTAACTTTACATACTTGTACCTGTGTGAGTAAAATATGTGAATAAGTAATAAACCACACAATTAATGAAACATTACATTAGAGAATTCAAATAACAATATAATCAAATTGAATTAAATAAAATCTCTAAAAATAGTACTTACCTCTTGCAATTTATTGTCTTTGTTAGGTCATTATCCTCATTTCTTGAAGGAAATTTAGCCAAATTTCTACATGTCTCACAAATTCCTTTTATGTAGTTTATTTGAGGTCCATTTTCATGATCACATAAAATAGCCTTTATGAACAAACTTGCCTATTTAGGAGGTGCATTTTGAAACCCAAAAATTTCTTCTCTCATCTTTCAAAACACTTGATAGTAGAGATCAAATTCAATATGATAAGGACAACAAGTTTCAAAAAACTTGTTTATCTTCACATAATATAGCTTTAACCTTTCAAATATTGTTTTCACAATCTTTATATGAGGATATGTATTACAAAAGTTCATATACATCTCAAATTGTGTTATGTCTAGCCAATGTTTGATATGATTTTCATAAATACCGAGCCCAATCCTATGTCTCATAACATCTCTAGTATTTGATGATGGACGAGTCTGATCATGCCAAAAACTTGAGATCAAGTTCCTAACAACATCTTCAATCCTTTTAGAATGGGGATCTCTACACATAATTTCCCAATTGCGTTCTGAACTCTCATCCAAAAAATTTCTTTTTTTCTCATATTTTATTAATGTGGTTCTACTATAACCAAATTTAGCTGAAAGTGCAGAAATTTTTCTTTTTCTTGCTATATCTTGATGTACAATAGATGTCAACATCACCCTTCTTGTAGTGGCCTTATCCACTGATCGAGATCCTTTCCCAATGGAATATAAACCCTTTTTAACATTTTGAGAAATATCCTTTTGTAATCCCATGTGTTTCTTCTTGTTTGATGCTGAGTGTACACCCAACAATTAAAATGACTCTTTTAGCTCATTACAAAGAAGTAAATGTGATAACAATTGGTTTTTTTGAAGTGTATCAAGATGATTGATTGTTCCATTTATAGATTTAGTCATTGACCTCTTCCTCTTATTATAAGGCCGGTTGGCATAACATTTTAGCTTCTCCATATCCATTTTAGCTAGTTTTATATGCTCACGCATAGCAGTAGAAGGAAGTGATCTTGACCCCTCTCCAACATGCATTGTTTGAACTTGGACCTCCTCCCTATCTTCAAGGTCCATGTGTTCTTTAGTGGATTCATTTGATCCAATATCTAGATTTGGCTCGACTTCAGCATGAGAACTTCCTGCTTGTTGAGCCCTTTCTACATGTCACAAAATATTTTGCAAATAAAAGTGAGAGATGATTATATATAAGTGAAGTTTATGTATGCAAGCAAACAAAGTGATAAGACATGATGCTATAAGTGACAAAAGTTTTGAACAACTAGTTTTATATGCTCATCTATACCAGTAGAAGGAAGTGATCCCGACCCCTCCCCAACAAGCATTGTTTGAACTTGGACTTCCTCCCTAACTTCAAAGTCCATGTGTTCTTCAATGGATTTGTTTGATCCAATATCTATATTTGGCTCAACTTTCGCTTGAGAATTTCCTACTTGTTTGAATTTACATGTAAGCAAAGAAAGTGAGAGACTATGAGTTATTTAAGTGGAGTTGAAACAAATAAAATAAAATATTTTAAAACTTAATAGTTCCATGGAACAAAAGCAATTAGAAATAGATGATAAGCAATTTAGGTAATGTCTATGCAAGATGACTATTTTTTAGTATTAAAGTTTCCAAGTTAAATCTAACATGGTTTTCATAAAAGGCATGCAAATTCATAAGAAAAACAAATTGAGGTGTTAATAAAAGTCCTAAACACACACTTGAGAGAGAGAGAGAAGAAACAAGCATGTACCTTGTTTCTTTCTATGATAATTTTCCAAGTTTTGTTCACACCTCTTTTGTTCTTCTTCTTTTGACAATTTTCATTGAGACACATTTTTTCTTTTTCTTTATTGTCCCATTTTCTTCTTCAAGTTAAAGATGTCTGAAAAAAAAATCCTCTAGCAACTTAGTTAAATTCTCTTCCAAATTTTTCCTTGATTAATAAAAATGAAAAGTTGTCTTCTACAATATTTTCCTCCTTGATAAATGTGCAAAAACCTTTTCTCCAAATTATGCGAGCTCCAAGTGATATAAATGCAAATTAATCTTACAATTTGATATGGAATAATGAAAAATAAGCTTGTATCTATATGCATATGGGAAAAAATTTCTTGTAGTGTATGGAATAACTACATCCTAGATCATTAAATGAATCAAGTGGTAATCAAACAAGTTATTTCATTGTGGAGTTTGTCATTTTTTAATGTATAGATATGCAACATATATCTTAGAGTAATTTTAGAATTTTGTTACTTGTCAAAAAGATAATAGAGTTATAATTTGAATTGAATTCTCTTAATGTTTCAAAGAATAAAATTTTCATATAATTTAATAATGGTGTAGATTAAGAGATTATTTATGAAATAATTTAACATAATTTTTTTATAACTTAGAGGGAAAGTGTTTGAAAGGTGGTATATAATTATAAAATGAATGGTCCTACCTCTTCTTTATAATTATATTTTATAACTCATTTATAAAATATCAGGTATGTGTAGGATCATCATGGAAAAAATAGGCCCTTAAGTGGCAAAAAATTCAAAAAGTTCAAAGTTAGGAAACTTGATGTAAAAATTTGATAAGTCATATATATTATTTCAAAAATATGTAAGAATAGAATCTATAGAAAATTGAATGTAGTTTCTAAACTACTAGGTTTGTTTAAAAAAAAAATTATTTGGTGAAATTTTGAAATTTCAATGCAGTAGTACTTAAATTTTAGGGAAAAATAAGAAGTGTTTGTCGACCACCTAACCATAATAAAATGATAATATTTTTTTATAATATTTTAGATATAAGTAGAGGACTCATGTCCCAATGTGATGCATAGTTTTTGCAATTTTTTCTAAGTAAATAATTAATTATGAATTTTTTATTGCAACTTTTAAAAATATAAAAACTCGTATGTCTAACCACCTTAACTTGGTCAAAACTTCATAAAATTCAAACTTTATTTTTTTAATACTATAGTATGTGAAGTATAGAATGTGACACATGTTTTGGATTCAAAAAATGTGATACTATTTGAAAGCTATAAATATTTTTCAATCAGCCTATCAATCAAGACTATAGTTGTAATTCAAATAGAAAATGAATAATAATTACTTATTAAATTTGAAGTAAAGCATAATTTATATTGGTGGAAAGTTGATAATCTCCTTTAAAAACCCTTTTCATTTCATCAATTTTGGGTAAAAAAAAAATCGTCAGCCACATACCCATCATATTGCCACTTTTTGGTCCATCATGATCCTACACATACCCTATCATTAGTTTACTTGAGCTCGAGAGTCATTTATTTTATAATTTTTGACTTCTTACTATAAAATTCAATGGGATTACGTGCAAATTAATTTTTGTGGTGAACATGAATGAGCTTTAATTATAAAGTGGCATGTCCATTTCCTAAAATTTTACTAGAGATCAAATGTATATCATATAAGGAAATGTAAGTTTTAAGAGATAATCAAATAAGAAAATTTATGTATATTGAATATATAAGAAAATTTATACATATATTATATAAACATGTAAACATAAGAAAACACATACATACATGTAAATAGATTCAATGTATAAACATGTAACATGTTATAAGAAAAGAGCCAAATGTATGTATATAAGCAAAGATCATCAAATGTCGAATACTAAAGATCGTCATATAAGCAAATACATGTAGTAAAGATCATAGATATAGTGTAGGGCCTAATATGAATGTCGACTCCTAGTTGAATGACCATCTGAATGAGAACGGTTCTGCTCTAATGGATGTGCTGAGCCCTACAAATAAAAATGTGTACAAAATGAGTTAAATACATATAATCCATATTAAATAAATTTTATGAAAGTTATTTTTAAGAATGTACTTGTATATTTTTAAATATCTATCTAAATCTATGTGCATAATATGCATGTACATATACGTGTTTATATATAAAAATTTAAAATTCTGGTGTCCACTAGCAATAGATTCATCCACAGAGGCATGTCGATGTACATGATTTGGAGGAACAAGGCTAGGAGTGACATGAGGTATGTCCACCTATAATATATATACATATGTATCAATACATGAATATCTAGTTAAAAATAAAATTTAAAAATAATTAAAAAGGAATTGAAACATGCACATGCACACATACATGCACATCATTTGATATCGGATGACCTAAGTCCTTTGAAATGACCGCCTCCACCATATCAACTATACGGTCAAGCAACAAACCAATATTTGCATCCATCTGATCTATCCCATGTCATTCCATAAATAATGAGTGAAGAGGACTATGCAAGTGAGATGGCATCGATGATGACAAACCAAAACCAATCAACATCTCAGTCAAACCCATAGTCCGTGCAGCTGCTAAATGATCTGTAGGTGGATCCTGATGTGCACTAGTACTAGGATGAGAGTGATGGGATCTTGGAAGTGAACAACCTCTGCGTCTCAAACGATCTCTAACATGCTCTATACCAATCCCATAGTCTGATGCAATGAAGGAATATGCCTCCAAGAGGTCCTCAACTAAACAATGTAGAGTCATGTGTGCCATATCTCCTGTAAGTGCCTCAAGCTGTGTGGGAGTAGGGATGTTTGTTGTTGTATAAGGATCCATGGTGGTCCATTGAGCTAAAAATGGTGTAAATTGAGAACCTCTAGACATCAAATATTGACCTACACGATCAGTAGATATATCCTAGTGGTGGTAACTACAATGTCACCTACAGTGTCAATTGCTTCCTTCTGGGAAGCAATGACAACCTCATCTGCTATGGGGGCTAGATTTGGGGTGAGAGCAAGAGACCTCTCAACAAACAATACCCTAAACATTGGGGCTTTTTTATCTGATCGATGATAGGTGGGCCTATCGAAAATCCTACCACGCCCCTAACTAGCATATGGTGAAATGTCTAGGTAGTTGACTTTGAGGCCCAAATGGACCTCAACATACAACTGCTGAACAAAATACAATGGAATCTGGCCATTGTTTGGGTATTGACCATGTGCTGCAAGAAATCATGGGTAGATCAATGAGGTCATAACATGATTGACACATCTAGTGACCTCCCCTAACCTTACACACATTTTGATAGAATGGAAAACAGGTGGTTTTTATCATTTCTTTGGTCACACTAGATATTGTATTTGTTTAAGGGGAATGTCACCATGTACTTCTTTCTACATGTGAGAAAGAATAGCAGCTACTCTATCTGGAGAATATGCACTAGTCCTCTCAAGTTCATCTCAGTTTTTCTAGACCATGTAATATTGACATGCATGGTTCAATATATACCCCTAGGTTTGCACCCTATGCTAATGAGTCTCTCAATTTCTTAATCTCATTAGTAGTATTTGCAAACAAATCTTCTGGCTCAAGTGGAACATCTGGATTTTCCATGTTATATATATATATGTACACCTAAAGGAGCAATGAAGCCTTGGTAAATAATATATGTAGATATAGGGAATAGAAATCTAAAACAGTTGTAACAATTCATCTACTCATCAATAATATTTTCATACCATTAACAAAAAAAAAATTCAATATCTATCTAGTTTTTAATAATCAAAACATTCAAATTACTAGATTGCACACAAAACATAATCTAAAGCAATTCTATTTAATTTTAAATTTACAAGTGTGCACTCTAGTACAAAATGTGCCATTAAAGACTTAAAAAATATTGATAAACGTTGCATCTAAGATTTATTTCCTACAAGTAGTAATAAAGGGAAAGCATCATTACTTAACATTGGTGGTCATGTAAAATCAATTTAGTCATTATTGAAGGTACAAATAAGAGAAGAAAATGAGAGAGATGATATACGCTTGTAAATATGATTTCTAAATTATTGAAGCAATGTTTTGATAAGGAGGAAACCAAAAAATTAGAAATAAACTTCCTCATATCCATAAAGAAAATTTGATAGGATGAAGGGACACATGCACATAATATTTATCATGAAAGTTACCATACAATGTACAAGAACATGATAATAACGAAAAAAGGTTTCTTATAAGTACACAACAAACCTAGATGAAGATTTAACCCTAGTACAAAAAGAATGAAATAATGAAAGAATAGGAGAAAATGACCTGATTTAATCTTTGTACATATTTTTTCTATTATCTCAAATCTTATAGATAATATAAAATCCTCCATATGAAAATATGGTTATATTTACTTATTTAGATAATATTTAATAATTATTTTATTACTCTTATTTTTATAAATTTCTTGGATATTATAGAAAAATAAATCAACTCTTACATTTTTAAAAATTTAAAAGTTGCCTATACATATTCCACAACTAGATATAATGGACTAGAGCTTTGTATATAATGATGCACAATGATCAATCCTTGATGTTCCAAATCTTTTTGTGGGTATTTTACTTCATCCCACGATCTTGTTTAGTTTTCATGATAGGTAGGTATTCCTAACGAACCTAGAAATTATCCCTTGTTGACCTATCTTATTTCAACCTTTATTTTGTTGATGATTATACTTGAAACTCTTATTTTTAAATTTTATGCAATAATGAATACCTATATACACTTGGTGAAACTAACAAAACAACACTAAGATTGTTTCTCTTCCTTTATCTAATCCCAATATTACATGTTGACTTCTTGTATTCCTTTAAGAACACTAAAGAGTATAATAGTATAAAAGAACTTTAGTATAATATTTCTCTTTGGGATATTATTTAAACTTCACCTTAATATCATGAGTTTCTTCATAATTCTATACAAAAGATCCATATTCCCTCTTTTACTAAGCCTATTGAAATAGTTTCCCAAATTGGGTGTATTATATACTGACATTATGGAGATTACATTTCTTCCATCTAAACTTCACGTAAATGTGGTTTAATAGAAGATTATTTAACTTCTAATCATTTTTGGTACTAAACTTACATGAGCATTAAGTTTACATTGATTGAAAATTGGTTTTTAATCTTAATATTTGTAGTCATTAATTCCTAAAATATATTTTTGTTTATACTTCTAATCTTACTCTTCCTGAATTTTCTATTAAAGGTTTTTTTATTATTCAATGAGATCATTTGGGAACTATTATTTTCTTATCTAGAATCAAGCCCTATTTCGCTTCACTTGTTATTCCATGTTATGATAGGGAATAAATTTCTTATTATAAACTCCTTCACAGAAAACCTTCAATTCATGCAATAGGGATTGTTCCATCTATTTCCACCAATATGCAAAGTTTTTTTATATGGAAGTAAAACTTTCATGATTACATTAGATAATGATCTATTGTATTATTGTAAAATTAGTGATGAACTACTTTTATTTTTATATTCCCCTAGATAGTTACCTTAAAAATAACTACATATATTTCTTTTATACAATTATTTAATGGGGCATATACTCTCACAACCCTTGTAATTTTGACATTTTTCCTTTTATATGTATAATGTTTATGTTGGATTATATATGATTTGTTGGTATACTTTGTATTATTGGTTGTATTATTCTAACATATATATACTGTAGATTTTTGTGTTTTTTGTCATGCTTGTTTTGCATATCTTAGTTCAAGGGAATCAACTCCTTGATCAAGCACATTGTATATCATTCTATCTATCCAAAATGTTAAATGATTATTTTCATGTTTTTATTTTAGCATTTATTTTTTATACTTTAATTATGTTTTATCATATAGTGACATTAGCTCGTTAAAGTGAAATAAAATATGATGTCAAGAATTGCATACACTACAATATTAATTTATATTTCATTCTCACGTTTTAGCATCTATATCCATGTAGAATAATTTTAGAGCCCATTTAACCCTCTTTCCTAACCTTCTTCTAGATCTAAGCGGCAATCTCATAATTTCTTACTTAATTATGTTAAATTTCATATTTTTATGTATTTCTCATCTTCTAACATTTTATTATTTATGTATTACATTTCAAACATTAAATACACAATTATATAAACATCTTCATGACTTAAAAAAATATCCTATCAATTTTTTTTAAATCATTCTTCTTACTTGAATAAAAAATTCTAACTAAGACATTTTAAATTATTTTAAATTAAATTTATCTTTAATTAATTAAATATTTTATCAAAACTCAAAGACAATTATCCTCTTATCATTTTTTTTTTATTTAAATTACTTTTTAATACAAATTATTGTATTTTCAAAATGCATGTTCTCTCACTGCCATTTTAAAATGATAAATCTTCCTATTTTATAAAATACTTGCAATAGTCCATTCTTGACATCTTTGCAAGGAGCAAAATAAGGAATCTTCATTCTAATCATACAACTATATTTTTGAAATGCATGTTCCTCTTGCTACTATTTTATAAAATACTTACAATAGTCCATTCTTGATACCATTACAAGAAACAAAAGAAAGAATTTTCATTCTAATCATACAATGTCTTATAATATCTTTCTCTATTTTCATAATATGTTGGATTTTATTATTAACATCTCAAAAATGTCCTTTTTTATAACTAATTTTGAAAGGATTGAAAAAATATCTACATTTATTTTTATTTTTTTCTCATTACTTTTCCAAATTTTCTAACACATTTTTTCCAAAACTTTATCTCACCCCATTACATTCTATTCTTCCCTATTTTAACACCAATATTTATTTTTTATTCAATTTTGAAATAAATTATGTACTTTTATATGCAAAAGTGTAATATATCCCTCATACGCTCCATTTAATCCTTAAAATTCTACAAATGCAGTATAATAGTATTTTTTTGACACTTATATTCTACATATTCTTTACATTGGAGCATTCTTCATTCTACTCTTGCATGAAACAAAATTACTATTTATTTTTATTTTCCTACGCTACAATAAAAATTTCCTATTTGAAAAAATTATTTTGATTTATTTTATTCTTAACTTATATTCATTCTTCAAGCACATTCTAATTTCTTTACTTGAATATTATTTATCATAATATAACTTTGCAATGTTTTTCTACATATTATTTGTTGTCTTCTTTAATGTTATGATTTATTCTATGTTTTAGTTTACTTTTGCAGCTAGACGTGGATTGATAATTGGACGGTTAGTAATTAATTATGTTAGTAGAATACTAATTCACCCCCCTCTTAGTATTTGGTGAATTTAACGTGATAATATTTTGAAAAGTAAAAATAGTTGGTAAAATAGTTCATTGAGTTAAAACATAGGTCATGAAGGTTTTCAAGTCGAGTTAAAGGTGGGTGAACATATGACTCCACTTTTTAAGGAAGTGAAATATTTTCAAAATTTTGCTAAAATAGTGCAAAAAGCTCTTATTGCACTAGTTTGTTCACTATGATCCAAAATTGTATAACTAGTCAATAGAGTCATACTTAGTTAGAGAATTATATAGTTGTATGACCAAATTGGTTATGTAGGATACAACACTAGAGACTCAAATGGCATACTAGGGGTTCCTTGGTCTATACTCTTCATTGAAGGGTAGGGCCACTTCTAGTTGGAAGGTGTGTGAGGGACCATTAGTCTGTGGTTGGAGATGAAGTGCTCAGGTGATGCTCTCCCTCTTGTAGATGACAATGTTGAGGCTTGTGAAACAAATATTTATCTAGATATGGAAGATTTGACCTTGAAACTGAACTGTAATTTGTAAATTTGAATACTTGATTATTTTTCATGTATGAAATTATAATTGTAAAGATGTATTTCATTTACAATAGAGTAAATAAATGAAAAAAAAATCCATAAAAATAGGGATGTACAAATTTTTCTTTTTATAACATCATATATTACACATTTCATAATTGAACTTGGATAAATCATTTCAAATCTAAAATAATATTATATTTCAAATTGTAAATGAAATACATCTTTCCAATTACAATTTCATAAATGAAAAATAATCAAGTATTCAAATTTAGGAATTATAATTTAGTTTCAAGGTCAAATATTCCATATTTGGATAAATCTTTCATTTCACAAGCCTCGACATTGTTTTATACAAGAGAGAGAGCATAACTCAAGTGTATTACCTCCAACCATAGATCGACAGTCCCCCACACACCTTCCAGCTAGAAGTGGACCTACCCTTCAATGAAGAGTATAGACTAAGGAACCCCTAGTATGTCATCTAAGTCTCTAGTGTTGTGTCCTACATAACCAATTTGGTCATACAACTATATAATTCTCTAACTAATTATGAATCTACTAACTAGTTATGCAATTCTAGATCATGGTGAATCGACTAGTGCAAGCAGAGACTTTTACACTACTTTGGCCAAAGTCTGAAAATATTTCAACCACTTCCTTAAAAAGTGGAGTTGTATGTTCACCCACCTCTAACTCGACTTGGAAACCTTCATGGCCTATGGTGATGAAGATTAAAAGCTCTACTATCTACAAGTAAGGCTCCAAATATCCCAACTCAGCTCCTGTGCTTAAACCCCATAACACACCCTGTAGCTAAAAGATTGAACTTATAGCAAAAATAAATTTTATTCTACAATAAAAACATGAAGTAGAACACATAAGTTTCAACTATTGAACACCTAAAAGGAAAACTGTGATCGACTTGGAAGTAGGAAAATTTGAGATTTCATTTAAAATTCCAGCCAAAAACACCTCATCTTACACAAGCAAACAAAATATATTATCTTCATGCTACTTCCTTCCTCACCTAAAACAAAAGAAACCCAAAACTCCCCATGAAAAGGAGAAAGCAACCCAAAATTAGAAACTATCTAAATTGACATTCGCCACCCAAAAAAGAACACATGAACAAAAAAAAAAAGGAAAAAAAAATTTATGGTGGGAGCCCATCAATCAATCATTACACATCTGCCTTGTCTTGGAAATTTTGGTAGTTACACCATCTTCCTTGCCTTTAAAAAGGTCTGGACCTCCTAGTTCAAAAGAGTCTAATTTTGTAAACTTTAAGGGATCTTCGATGATCCAAGTATTAATGGAATTAGGTAAACCCATCCATTTCACTAAATACATCTTGTAATTTTTGGATCTTGTGGCAACAATTTTAGTATCCACTACCTTTTTCAGTCTTCTCTCTTCTTCTCCATGGAAAAGCACTAACCAAGTCTTTCTACACATTTTAATCAAGGATTGGTTCAGGACCAGAATGATAGGGATAAATATTTACAACAATAAAAACTAGGTTGATATCTAAATCTTTAGGAAAATCCACTAGATAGGATTTCTCATTGATTTTCTTTAATATTTTACATGGTCAACTTTTTTGGGTTTCAATTTGTTATAAGTTACCTAAGAAAATATTTCTTTATGCAAATACACCATGAATAGTTCACCCTCTTCATATACTTTCTCCTTTTGACGCAAATCAACATCCTTTTTATATTTCTCATTGGTTAGTTGTATTTTATGCCTCACTTACTATTTTATCTCTTGTATATGCCTTGCAAAGTCCTCTGCATCTTGACTAACCCATTTTCCATTTGGAAGACCAATAAGATCGATAACCCCTTTAGGATTGCTTCCTAAACCAACTTGGAAAGGAGGCATACCAATTGACCTATTGATCCTTGAATTAAAAGAAAACTCAACCTATGCTAAAATCAAATCCTTTTGTTTTGGATTTTTACCAACTAGGCATCAAAGCAAATTACCTAAACTCCTATTAACCACTTCATTTTTTCCATCCATTTGAGGATGATAGGTTGAACTGTACTACATTTTACTATCAAGATTTTTCCATAATGTCCTCCAAAAGTGACTTCTAATTTCTATTGCTTCATCAAAAAAGTGTATAATATTCTCGGAAGTAATCTTAATTTCATAAGAAACAATATAAGATTTTAGTAGTAGATGGGTATGTGTAGGATCATGATGGGCCAAAAAGTGGTGATATGATGGGTATGTGGCTGACGACTTTTTTTTCACCCAAAATTGATGAAATGAAAAGGGATTTTAAAGGAGATTCTTAGCTTTCCACCAATATAAATTATGCTTTACTTTTAATTTAATAAATAATTATTATTCATTTTCTATTTGAAGTATGACTAAAGTCCTAATTGATAGGTTGATTGAAAAACATCTATATCTTTCAAACAGTATCACATTTTTTGAATCTGAATCATGCATCACATTCTATATTTTACATACTATAACATTTATAAAAAAATTGAATGTCATGAAGTTTTGACCAAGTTAAGGTGGTCAAACATACAATTTTTTATATTTTTAAAAAGTTGTAATAAAAAAATCAAAATTAATTATATGCTTGGAAAAAAATTACAAAAAAAATGCATCACATCAGGACATGAGTCCTCTAATTATATATAAAATATTATAAAAAATAATTCTCATTTTATTGTGGTTAGGGTGGTTAGACAAACACCTACTTTTTTCCCTAAAATTTAAGTATTAAGTTGCATTGAAATTTCAAATTTTCACCAAATAGATTTAAAAAAAAAACCTAGTAGTTTAGAAACTACATTCAATTTGCTACAAATTCTATTCTTACATATTTTTGAAATAATATAGATAACTTATTAAAAAATTTATGTCAACTTTCCTAACTCTGATTTTTCTAAATTTTTCACCACTTAAGGGCCTGTTTTTTCCATGATGATCCTGCACATGCCCAAATTTAGAAGTAGTAACGACCATATATGGATTACTAATATAATAATTGATATTTTTTTCCTTGTTTATGTCAAGATTGTCATCTGCAAAGAGAGGATCTTCCAAGAATGGGCATAAACACTAACTATCAATTTTATTGGGAAAATTCAATTTTTTAGTATCCATCATTGAAATTATATTATTTTTGGTTCTACTAACTAGAATAGGGTTGTTATTAGAGCTAAGAATGGGTTTGAATCATGGAAATGAAAATGAAGTAACAAAATTACTACGGGTAGCATTTTGACAAAAGGTTTCAAAATTGATTGATTCAAATGTACTTGAGCAATGCATACCAAAATTTGTAATAGAATTATCAAGGGTATAGTCTTGCAAAAGAATTGTAGTATCAATATTGCTACCACAAATGACCATAATATCTTTTGGATAAGAGATAGGAATTTCTAAATTGGTGATATCATCAAGTCCAACAAGGTACTCATTCTTATATGTCATATTTGCAAAACATTGTATATCATCAACCATGTTCATGTGAAAACAATTGTTAGGACTCATAGTATATAATCCTAAATTTTCTATTTTTAAATTGGTTGAGCTATTATCAGGAAAATTTTGTCGCAAGAACTTGGTGGATTGTGGAAAGTCTTTTGGGTTTGAATTGATATAGTTGAAATTTGTGATTCCTTTATTTCCTTTTATGGATATTGCAACCATATCATAAGCATAGGTAGCTTCTTTAGTTGTATCAAAACTTCCTAGGCATTGTCATGTTTTCAATAAATTATTCCAAATTTCTACAACATAGCTACCGCATTGACATTGTCTAACACCTCTATATCACCTATCTTTTGCAGATTGTTCAGACTCATCAGAACTCAAACATAGCTCTTTGATTTTTTGTATTATCTCTTTGCATTGATGAGATGCAGATTGTTTGGCCAATTTGTTCTTTGAGTTCTTTTTTTTTTTGTAATCTAGATTCTAGATAAGATATTTTAGCAACAGGACAAGAGGCTACATAGTTTAGAATTGGTGTAGACAAAATTTGTAAATGCATTTTGGCCTTCAATTGCTATTGTAGCTTTACCATAAGCATGTGTTGCTTCTTTTGCAGTCTCAAAAGTTTCAAGCCATTGTTGCCTCTTCAAGTTGGGGTTATAGATTTTTGAACTATAATGACTCGACCATTTTCTAACACCTATATGTTCTCCATTGCTTTTTTTAAATTTCTAAAGCATGAATGACACTTTGTCAAAACATTTTTCTCTTTGACATTATTGCATTTCTAATTTTGTATCAAGTGCAATTACAAATGCCTGATGCATATTTGATAACAAAAAATTACCAATAGAAATCAACATAAATAGCATTAAAAAAAGTGATTAAAATGTAGCTAACACAAAATAAACTAGAATAGAATATATTGATAGCTTATTTATATAAAATTCTTTAACATCTTTATATTACTACTTGAGTGACTATCATTCTTTGCTAAGGAACAGTCAAATGCTAAACAAATAGAATATGAGTAGTACACTTGCTATAGCCAATATTAAAAAATGGGAATTGTTTTTTACTAAGATGAGCAATGCAAAGAGGATAAACCTTTTTGTTATCAATATAGAAAATCCCATGGACATCATCTTATCATAGCCATTGTCAACAATTGTATTCATTGTGCATAATTTGCTCATTTTGTTGTCTTGATGTCTTTGAGCTGCAAAAGATAACCAATTTAAACATGCATGAGAAAATGCCTTTAATAATAATTAATTACAATGATAAAGGCTAGACGAGTCTAGTTAGTAATAGATTAGGCTTAGCCTACAAACATTTGATACCATACTGGTTAGTGTGAGCTTGTCTGGCCATGCAAGAGTTGCCTAACCACACATATATTGGTTAAGGGAGTTACAACAAGATACTTTCTAGTTATTCACAGAAAATGTCAATCCTACAATTTATAGGAAATTTAATGGTAGAAATTTTGGCAACTTCAGTTTTAGTTATAACAAGGCCACACTTTATTGCAATCAATGTTGAATGCATAGATTTCTCAAAGTGGGAGTTATCAAGAGCTATTAGCCTTGAGTGAGGCATTCCAAGAGCTTGTGAATGCACATAAAGACACAATGGGTACTAACAAATTCACAGTCACAATGCCACCCTCAAAAGGAAAACTTGTGAGTCAAGAAAGAGAAATTGAAAATATAAGTCCCATAAAGGACAATAGAAAATAGGTAGAGCACCTAAAGTGCATCAACTAATTAAAAGGAACAAAAGGAAGTTGGAGATATTGTTCTACAAACATATATTCATTATTTGAAATAGAACAAATGTTTCTTGTATTGTTCCATCACTGGTAATTCTCATCTTGTATTTTTGATTGGGCAGATTTTGGGCAATATTGGATAGTTGCTAAGGTACAGAGCCCATAAAACATCACATTGATGCTAATCATAGTCTTTCCTATTATGAAAATCATATGTATAGCGTTCATATGATTATCACCATCTACTTCATAGAGTTATGTGTTTGGTAGTACTAATTGGGTATTGACCTAGGCTAAATGTTCAATTGCTCAAGCCAAGTGCTTTAATGATACATACAATCAAGGAGAATAGACGAAACTTTGGCTTCTTATGCCAGATTTTGATTAGATCAACTCTGTAATTTTCTTGCAACACATTGCACCAAAATTATGTTGTCCATCCAACTTTTTCTCAAAATTCCCTAACTTACTATCCATTTTAGAAAGAATGCATAGGAATTTGTATGCCCTTCCTCTTGAAGAAACTTTAAATGTATTCTACTCAATTATCACCACACCTTCACTAACTCTACTTTTCTCATTTGCATTGAATGGGATAAAAGTGGATTTAGCCAAAGTTTGGTGAACATTGATTCAAAATGCATTCAACGTTGCGCTTCAAGAAGAAGGTTATGCAAATTAATTTTGTACTCTCTTTGGAAAGGATAATAATGTTAGGCAAGGTCTTGAAAAAGTTTTGATGCATAAGACAACTTTGGTGCAATGTGCAGTAGGAAAATTATTAATAAATCTGCATAAAAATACCATCAATATTTGATACTGCAAATAACAATTGTTCTAGTTTTGCTTTGTCATAACAATAGATGACTCGACTACTATCTTTTAAATAATTAATGGATTTTGCTTTGCATTTTTCAAATATGCATTATCACGTTTATGATATATCTATTTGCATTGGATAGATTTTATTTCAGCCAAAGCATTTTTAGTATTAAACCATATTGCATATACTATCAATTTCAAAAGTATAATGAAACAAAATTTAATACAAAAATGCTTTTGCCAAAAAACAAACCTCTCCAACCCTACATGCTTAAAACAATGCTACACTTTTTTGTCCTATACTAGGTAAATGTTCTTTCCATCATTTTGGTAATTGGACTACATCATGTATTTGGAGGTTGTTTGTGGTTGTGTTTAGGGTTTGCATTTAGTTGGCCGCAACCAATTCCTCATTAATTTCATTCTCTAAATCAAAATTAGCATTAACACTAAATGCATATATTCTGACTTTACAAATTTGAAATGGATGCAGCATAATATTACATCATATTCTATAAAACTAAAATAATAAATATAAAAAAGTAAAAAACAAGCTCAAAACATATTGAATTTAAAAAAATAAATGTCTCAACAAACAGCTCAGAATTGTTGTAGCACTGTTTATGTTCAATATGATCCAGGATAAATATGAAAAATAGTCTATTGGTTATTATGTGAAGTTGTTGGGTGGTAGTTGATAACACAATAAATGTGGGGAAGGAGAAATGAGTTTAGTTAAAAAATTTAGTGAATGAGATCTCAGTTATTGAATTATCATTTATAATTAATAGTGATTATAGAAATTCCAGTGGGAAAAACAAGAAGCTGCATAGTTATCATTGATCCCTTCTATCTGCTATGGCTTGACCTGTTATATTACCATGTTACACTGCACTGCCATCATGTCTTTGTGTTGTGACTTCAGTTGATTTTGGGAAGACATGAAAAGATACAGGCTCTCTTAATATAGTCACTAGTGCCATATATAAAGTTTAAGGTACTGAATTCTTAACAGTTTGAAATTCATCGGGATTCTAAGTTATGGCTATAATATGAATATTGTAGTCTCAAATGAGCATATTGTAACTGGTTTTTTTCAGATTTATATATTGGCCAGATGCCATTATTATTTTATTCTTTGTATTGATTGTCTTCTACCTTTTCTTTATTTGAAAAATGTGTCTCAGATTTCTGAGCAATTTAAAACCTGTTAACATCACATAGAAAGACGCAATGGTGAGGAATTTGCAGCTGTTCTTTTAATCTAAGTTCAAATACTACTATGAAATGGGGCAAGTATCTTTCTTTTTTTAAATTGCTTATTTCCGGATCATTTGTCTCTTGGTTTTCTGCCTATGCAAATATTATTATTGCAGACACATAAAATGGTCCAAAGTTGCAGGTTTAATAGTTACCAAACGAGACTCTATTAAAAAAACCAAAGGAGATTTAAAATGTTCTAGATTGCAGCAACTTAAGCAGGGGCGAATGGTAGGGGGTGGTGGCCTACCATAGGTTGCAGACCCCACCTTAAGGGGATACGCCTATGGCATGAGCCTCCTACGCCTTTTTAACTTTTTAAAATTTCCTTAAAACTAATTTAATACCGTTTTTTGGTTTTCATTTTCAAATTTCAGTTCATTAATGTAGGTTTTCAATGATCCAATCTGCCTGTGAGGTTCTAGATTTCAACATTTTAGACTGGTTTATTTATGACATTATTCTGCCCGTGGATTCCCAAATTGAGTTATTTTAATTAACTTCTTTATATCTCTAATTTAAAACCTAAGTTTTAACGTTTTTATGCATTATATGCTTATTTCTATTCGATGTAGTCTAAATGAACATAAGTATTGAGTTTTTAATTAAGACACAATAGTTCCAACAGGCGGCAGATAATGCTAAGTCCCATAACACCTGCCAATATGCATGTTCTAGTTTGCTCTACTTGGCAAATTTAAAAACGTGAAAGCTTGCAGTGCTTAACACGCTAAGGGCATGTCCCCATGCAGCTGCACTGTTTATTTTGGCTAGCAGCCACTGTTTAGCTGGTGGCCCCATGAACATTTTATTTTGCTGCTTAGTTTTAAGCAGTCAACATAAATTTGAATTTATAATAGTTAATAATAATTTCTGCAATTAAAAATTCAAAAGAAAAAATAGAAAGAGATATTAAAAAAGAGGGAAAGAAATTAGTGGAGCCATGTGGCATCTTTGAAATTATGCAGCTGCTGCTTATTTCCAACCCCCTTCTTTTTTCAACAGCTTATTTTCAATTCTTAAGCAGTGGCTGCTTAAAAAGATTCCAAATTATTCTTTCCTGGGATAATTTATTTTTGCATGGGAACATTCCAACTGCTTAAACTGCTTATTTTTAAGCAGAAAACATACTTAAGCAGCTGCGTAAGGACAGGGGGTAAGGAAGAGGAAACAATGGGTGGCAAAAGCTTGTCAAAAGAGGGGTGCATAGTCTGAGAAAACCAGAGTACCAGTTTATCATGTTATCATATCATTCAGTTAGCCTCTGATTATCCTGTGTGCTTGTAGTGGTGTGCCTTGTAATTTCTAGTCAAGAGATGCAATCTCATATGTGCATGAACACCTAAACTGCTCTAGCTCAGTGACAAGCTAGTACCCTCAGTCGTAGGTGGCAGGGGTAACTTAAAAGAGTTAATCTGCATCGAGGCCTCAATGAAGCTATATAGCCACCATTGGTGGAGAGCATAGCTCCAGTCGTCCTTCTTGAAATTGAATTATAAGCATCCTTGTTTTATCCAGACAATGGCCATCCTTGTTGAAGCAAGATGGTGGTCATCCTTGTTGAGGCAGGATGATGTTGCCTCATCATATGGTCTGGATAGTTGTGTGTGTGTGAATGTGTTAGATGAAGCTAGCAATTGTTTGATCCAAGAATGGCTGATTGGTAGGTGCCACAAACTTGATTACGCAGGCCTGAAATCTACACTGTTGCACTACCTCTAGAATTTAGCTACTGAATAGCTTAGATGGCTGAAACCCCACAGGATCAAATGGGTTGAAGATCTCTGAATAGTCACACAACTCACAATCACCCCTATGTAGCCAGATACCTTGCTGAGAGGGTGGTTGGGTGGCAAAGTAGGCTTGATACTTGGCTCGGTCTCCAAAGCCAAACAAGTTGCATTCCAGTGATGGAATTTGGTGGTATCTATCCCTTGCCTTCAGTTATAATTATGCAATTATAGCATTTGGGACTGGTTATAAACATTAGAGTATGTGAATAGGATCTGCACCACTTTCCATGATTAAAAAACCTTAAAAGCACCTGTTACCTCTATGTTACAAAGGCGTACATTATGATGTAAGTGTTAAGAGATTGATCTATTATTTTTCTACGGTTTCCTATCAGTGTTATGAATAAAAATTTACTCTTGGGTTTTCTAGAGTGGCCAACTGGTTAACTATTTTGCAGGATGAGCTGTACATGTTTAAATGCCATGTATTACTAGGGCTAGTGAGTGCAAGAGCCCTGTTAGAGATTGTCTATGTAGCCAAACATGAACTGTCAAAAGTGGGTCAAAGAAAGAAGATGATTCTAGGTTTGTTGATAAAGTTTGGATTTAGATTAACACTCAAGGATGGAAATGAGTTTCTTAGAAGCACCAAGAGTCTTGGACTCTAGATTATTTTGATATTGGAAGACCACTGGGAAAAGGCAAGTTTAGAAATGTGTACCTTGCTAGAGGAAAGAAGGTACCTAAAAGAAAAATATCTGTTTAGTTTTTTATATGATTTTTTCTCTGCCTTGGTTTCGATTACTTTTTTCAACAAGTATTTATCTCTTTTTTTGTTTACAGTAATTAGAAAAGTTAGATTCGAATGTGATTGTCTGGCGACAGTGAATCTGAAGAGGAAGAGAGTGACATTGAAGAGGAAGAGAATGAAGTTGATGCAAGGCATAGAGATGGCGGTGATACTGCAGTTAGTTTCAAGTATCTGTCACAAGCTGCAGAATAAGCCAAGAATACAAAGAGATTAAAACGAAAAGTTAATCTTCAATGTAAACAATGACTTTTAGCACTGTAAATTCCTGTAAGGGCAGACTAATTGATTCAAATGAAAAGTTAATCTTCAAAATAAACTCTTGATGCAGTCTAAACTCTATTTACTTTAAAACATTGGAATTTTTAGTTTCTAAAATCATGGAAAACAATAATTTTTAGCACTGTAAGTTTGATTCAGCTTTTTTTAACACAAAAAAAATTGGATTTTAAAACAATCAGATCTAATATATAAAGTGATTTTCTTTATTCCCCTTAACAAAGCACGAATACTCAGAGGCTTTTTTGCAACCATTCACAATTTTCGGACCGATACCATGTCTTCAAAATTTGGGAAACTAATAATGCTATAGGATCATGTTTAGTTGCAGACCCATTTACAATAATGCAGAGTGTAGTGCCCATACCGTACCAATTATACCTTCAAAATTCAAATTATTGGACCATTGTACCCTCAAAATTCAAACTATTGGACCATTTTCAAGCCATGTGTCTTGAAAGTTTTTTCACCCGACCATATCCTCAGGGAATCTAAGGGAATCTAGCCATGTGTTACCCAAAAAAGTTTGTGCATTTATTGTTGCTTTTATTCCAAAGTTTAGCCATGTCTTACAATTGTTTTTCAAGCAAAGTTAGGTTGCACACCATTCATTCGATGCCATCCAAAGCAATAAACTATTTAGAAACAGTATTGGTAAATGAATGGACCCAAAAAAATACATTATGAGTTCCTGCTTACATCAGATAAATATCACTGTACATAACTATTAATCAAGAACCTTAAAAAAATGGTTTTTTAATATTAACAAAAATATAAAATAAATATAAATATTACAAAATATAGTCAACAAAATTTAATTATATCCAATTGATTGATTCTTGCTAAAACTATTAAAACTAGATGAATGCATTAAATACTGCCTATGCAGCAACTAAAAAAAGATACTGCTAGAAGAGACGAACAAAAAAAAAAAAGCTACCTCAAACTGGTATATTTTAGTGCATACGCAAGTCTCCAACTGTCGTTTCGTTATCAGAACTTACATGGTGGCCCATTGGAAATTGTTTTGTATTGTGTGGCAGAAAAGCAGACAAATGGATGTCGTGGCCATCAACTTAGATTTTGATTCCCTGACCAATACAGAATTTAAAAACTCTGATAAAGTGGAAGATTAATTTTTCTTTTGTTTTTTTCATCTCTTCTACAGAGGCGATTCAATATTCTTATGTTATAAACATACAAACCAGCTTATAAGTTGGTTGAATGCAGTTTTTCATTTGATCAACCATGGAGAGAGGCGATTCAGTTTTGAGCCATGGACATGAGAGTGATGTGCTAGAGCCACTTGTAGCCAAAGAAGAAACAGTTATATTCGGAGATGAGCAGGATGAAGTGAAGTGTAGTGTCGCTGTAGTATGGGAGGAAATTAAGAAACAATGCTGGATAGCAGGGCCCATGATTTTTGTGAATTTGTTACAATGTAGCTTACAGATGATATCTGTTATGCTGGTAGGGCATTTAGGGGAGCTTGCGCTGTCTAGTGCATCTATTGCTACTTCCCTTGCAAATTTCTCCGGCTTCAGTGTGCTGGTATAATTTACGAACCTTGTTTTGCTTTGGACTCCTTTTTAAAGTTTTAATACTTTCCCGAGATTCTTTTCCTTCTTAAATTCCCAAAAAGGAAAAAGCTTTAGAAAGGTTGAAAAATTAAACCTTTATATCAGAATCTGAACTCTTTTCCTTCCAGGGTGACTAGTGTCCTTAAATGCTTAGTTGCAATGAGTCCTAATATACACGATTCCATAGATCTTGAACTAGCAAATGGCCATTCTAAAGGGTAGGATCATAAGACATCAAATTGCCCTGTTTTATAGATAAGCCATCCCCTGCAACCTATATTTGATAACTTTTTGGTCCTGCAACTCAGTAAATATTTCATAATGATGCACTGTTGAAGCAGATAGCTCTAATGATAAGCAAGTGAGGCACAATACTTGCTTAAAGGTTTTGAAATGGGGCTGCAAGTTAAGTGGACTTGGAAAAATGGGTGACCAAACTGCTTGGAAATGCTGGTTATTGGTTTGAGTCTATGATTGCAAGTGGCCCATTTGAGTTCCAGTTAGATGGGTGAAAAACACAAATTACTACTTACGAGATATGGGTTATTGTATTTGATCCCACAAATATTATTTTGATAATGATGCACTTTTGAAAATTTAAGCATTATGTGCTTAAATTTTATTTGATAAGATCCAAGTACAGACTCAAATCATATGGCAGGCTTTTGTTGTTCTATTTCTGTTTTCAATAGTTTTTGCTGCAGGTAAGAAATTTATCTATACGTCCTAGATGAGTCATTAAATTAACCTCCTTTTCAACTAGAGATGCTTTCAATAGTTTTTTCTGAAGGTAAGAAATTTATCTATGCCTCCTAGATGAGTCATTAAATTAACCTTCTTTTCAACTAGAGTTGCTCAGCAGATGCAAATATCGTTACTAATTTTGATCCTGTATTGGACCTTTGAACCTGAGCTCTAAGTCTTACAAAACAAAATTTAAATTTGATCTCTTAGATACTCACTCTGTATAGGTAACAGAAGTTATTTTGAGGTTGGTAATCTGCTTTTATGAACTTAATATAATCCTATAAAGCAAAATGAATAAATACAAACTAATTTTATATCTGTTATCCTGTGAAATGAACAATAGTCAACCTTTTCCTTATTTGATAAAAGTTTGAGAAGCTTTTTGCAGAAATCTAATAAAAAATAACTTGATTCGATCTGCATACCTGCCACACTGAATTGACCCTAAATATAATTTCAGCAGTTATTATGGTTCAGTTCTTTTTGGAGAGTTTTGAAGTCTACAGCAAGTAAATTGAGAAAAGTGAAGATTTAAGTTTGCTTATAAGTCATGAATGCAATGTTTCATGGAAGACCAAATTTTTTTCTCTTCTATCTGTACAGATGGGAATGGGAAGTACATTGGAAACACTATGTGGACAGGCCTATGGGGCAAAGCAATACCATCAGCTTGGGATTCATGTGCAGAGAGCATTTTTTGCTCTTTTTTGTGTGAGCCTACCGCTTGCTGTGGTGTGGGCATACATGGGCAACATTCTAATTGCATTTGGGCAGGACCCTTCCATATCCTATGAAGCAGGGAAATATGCCAGATGGATGATTCCTAGTCTGTTTGGTTATGCAGCTCTTCAACCCCTTGTAAGATTTCTCCAGTCACAAAGCATTATCTTTCCCATGATGCTATGCTCTGCAATTACTTTGTGTTTCCATGTTCCCATGTGCTGGGTTCTGGTATTTAAAAGTGGATTAGGAAATAAAGGGGCTGCCTTGGCAAACAGCATTTCCTACTGGGTTAACCTGACACTTCTTATACTATATATTAAAATTTCACCTGCATGCAAGAGGACATGGACACCCTTTACAAGGGAGGCTTTGCATGATATCAAACATTTTCTCAAGCTTGCCATTCCATCTTCATTCATGATCTGGTATGCTACTTTAATCTTTTAGCTGCAAAATTCGGTCCAAGTTATCTACATAATACTTCATAGCATTTTTGTGGTTAATATACTTCCTTCTAACCCTTCCCAATATTCAAATTTCATAGCACGTGATGGATATTTTGTCAAATAGACCAGATCCATTTTTGTTCACCATACTATACCACAAGTTGTTAATGATGTACAGTAGATTATATTACAATGTTTTTCTAAACTTATTTTGTTACTTCAACATTCTATGGGTGTCAACAGCTTGCAGTGGTGGTCCTTTGAAATACTTATTCTCTTATCAGGTCTGTTGCCCAATCCAAAACTTGAGACATCAGTTCTTTCAATCTGGTATGTATGTGTAATGTGAAAATTTTAATTACAAAGTGTGATATAACAAGTTCAATTATAAATGAATCTTAATTAGGGTATTTTATTGTATCTGCTTCGTTTAATCTTAGCTAGTTTTGATATTTGGCAGCCTTAACACTACTTCTATAGCATATATGATTCCCTTTGGTTTTAGTGCTGCTGTAAGGTAAGTACATTTTATAGCTATCTAGTAAATTTCTAGTATTTCTGTTAGTCATTTGACCTATTCAAAGAAAAAAAATAAGGATATTAGATCATCAAAGATTTAATCCAAACCATTTTCAATCAAAAAAATTCATATTGTTCACATTGCAGTACACGAGTTTCAAATGAACTAGGAGCTGGACGCTCACATGCTGCCTGCTTAGCAGTGTATGTAGTGTTCTTTATAGCAATCACGGAGGCAGTCACGATTGCATGCCTTTTATTCTCAATACGAAATGTTTGGGGCTATGCTTATAGTAATGAAAAGGAGGTCGTTGATTATGTTGCAAGCATGATCCCATTGCTAGCAGCCTCATCATTTTTGGATGCATTCCAATGCATTATTTCAGGTTCAGATTTACCCTTTATAGTCATATTTGGAGCTACAAACATATTCATCTTGAAGTCATGATAGCATAACACTTTCTGTAGATGTGATGGGTTTTTGAAAATAATATTTCAGGCATTGCGAGAGGATGTGGGTGGCAAAAGTTGGGTGCTTATGTTAATTTTGGGGCATACTACATGGTTGGCATTCCTATAGCTGTCCTTTTGGCCTTTGTACTGCATGTTGGTGGCAGGGTCAGTTACCCTTTCCCCATTGATTTGATTTACAAAGCTCTGAAATTTGTCTTCAATGCTTAGGAAATAGCTGAGAACTCTAGAAAAAAAAGAGAGTTTATCTTACCTGTTATAGTAAGGTTTTTGACAAGACAAATGATAATTCTGAAAATAGAAATGTTATTGAAATTATAATTGTCACTAGACTATTCCCAGCAGCAGTCTGAGAATATAAGTTATTTTCACTGTCATAAGGCATGCTATGAATCAGTCATATGTAAAGGTGAGACTGGTAATCTGTTCATTTCAAAATTGTTCATTCAGAATAGGATTCCAGAAACTAGAAATTGTTAAAGATACATTTCTTGGAATTAAGTCAGTGTAGGCGTAAAACTAGCTTCATATAATATCTCATTGTCTAGATTTCTTTGCTACATAGTTTTAGACTATACTTCATCTGAATCCTAACTACTACGTAGGTGCAAACTATTTTCCATCACAAGCTTAACTTGGTTGTATTCTAACATATAAAACCATAAAGCAATTGCCAAAGTAATCAACATGGAGGGGTTTTGTTCATAATTTTCATAGTTCCTTTCCTCTAGCAATAGTAGAGAAAGTGCACGGCTCTCTGTAGGCTGCAGGGAAAATGCTGGTGTTTACAAATAAAGGAATAGAATATTACTTTTTAACATTTTAATTTGTTGCCTAAGCCAAATTTTCATGGATATTTCAGGGACTCTGGCTCGGAATTATCTGTGGCCTTTTCGTACAAACAATTTTACTATTCCTAGTAACAACATGTACAGGCTGGGAACAAGAAGTAAGTAGCTCCAATGAGGCTCTTTATTCTAAAGAGTTGACCTAAAAATTGCAGCAAATTTTTTCCACCGCAATGATGGTGTATAGGATTGAGGTGAAATTAAATTATATATGGGGCAGAAGAATGAATATCGATGGCACATAGCAGCCTGTAATGAATCTTATTTATGTCCACATGTACATAGCATATAGAACAACAAATTGGTTTGCTCTCAGATACTAAATCTACCATCTTCCTCCTTACAGTGTGTTGATTTGGCCATAAAAAAGAATGCATGCTTTGAATCTAGCTGAATATTATCCATGGATGTAGAAATACACCTACTGCATTGTTTACTCACATGAACATTGGTTGTGTTGTGGATAGGCTAAAAATGCGAGAGACAGAGTATATTCATCATCATTACCCATAGTTACTGATGATATAATAAAGGTATGTACTTTTCATTCTGCTTTTAAGAGAAGGCTGATTTTGAGGAAATTCCTATTGTTGATCAAATAGTAGGAAAATCAATTGGTGCACTGTCATGAATACCCTTAACTTATTGTCATGAATGTTTGTCATCAAACAGGATGATAAAGATTATCGAACTTGATGCTGATAAGTTTTGTAACCAATTTTCAAACTCTTGAAAGCACAAAGTTGATTTTTGGCCGCCTTCAGCTCTAAAATGTGTCAGGGTGCTTCAGCAATGAAACATTTTCCTTATTTTTTTAATAAGCTTGATAGAGCTAGAGCTGGAAAGTGGCGTCAGTTTTGGAGATTGGTCACTTGCAACTTTGCAAGTGAATAGCAAGCACTTTTCTTGGCTGATAAGAAAAACTATGTCAATTCTGATCAAATTCAAATTAATGTTCACAAGGACCATGTAATTCTAGATTATTTTCTTTATGAAACTTTTTGTAATGCCTCAGGTTGTTTTGTTTTGTACTATCATTGAATTTTGGCTTTATTCCATTATTTTTTTCAGCGGTAATGTTTTGTATTTCTCAATGAGATTTTGCATTAGTATCTAGATTCCAGACTACATGTTATGAGATGCACTTATGTCTTATATATGTTTGGATTACTAGACTGGCTCCACTTCTCTATTATGTCTGGTATATATTTGTATTACTAGACTAGCTCCACTTCTCTATTTTCACTATATATGATATAGATGTGTTTACTATATTTGATTCAGCATTCATAGATTTACAAGTGATTTCTAATCTTTATGTCTAAGTCATATTTATCATAGATGATTTCTAGTTTAAATGTGATGATTTATGGTTTCTATCTAGATAAAATGACATGTTAAATGTGATGATTTATGGTTTCATCTAGATATTATGACATGTTGGGTGTTTATTGCACGCACTTGGGCTATTCTTTAATGGTGTAGATGCACTTAATAATTCACTTGAGTATGCTAAGTACAAGTTTTTTCCTCAATGATGATTGTTTCAAAGACAGCGACTTTGGATAAAGCATGTTTGATAACCTCCATCTCACTCAATTGAGTGTGAAATGAGTCTTGTAAATCCGTTGATCTGAATCAATGGTAATTCCAACATCTATATGTTTTGTTTCAACTTGTAAAGTGAGTGAGCCCTTTACATGCGGTTGTTTTTCTTGTCCTATTGCATTTTAAGTTATTCAAAATATGTTTCATATTAAGTAGAAAGATAATTAGTTGCACCTTAATGGAATATCTCTACCACATATTTTAATTTCTAGTGAAAGAAATTAAACTGTAGTTAATTATTCTTTAGAAAATAAAAATTTTACTTGTGGAAAATCAAAGTGCTATAATTGAAAATTTAATTTAATTTGTTTCAATCTAATTTGTTTCAATCTCATATGATCACTAGAAAATATTGTGTTGTATTGCTTGAGAAAATTTAGATTATAAATTAATCACAATGTGTTAGCTTAGTTTATATTTGGTGCTTTAAGTGGGAAAATATTTCATCATTGAAAAAGCTCCTATTTGAAATATTCTTAGTGGGAAATGGGGGAAAAACTAAATAGGGGTCTAGGGAATTATTAAAAGGAAAAGAGAAGGTTTGTTTTTTCTTGGTTTGAAAATCCTCTCCTTCCTCTTTCAAAAGATATTTTTAAGATTGGAAAGCTTAATCAATTTTTTTTTTGGGAGTGAATTGGCTTTGGACTTGGATTGAAGGTTGTCAAAGGTTTATGATTCAAAGAAACTCTCTTCTCTATTATTTTTCAAATTTGAATTTGGAAGGTATTTCTCTTGTTACTTTATGTATGAAAGGGACATTTTTCATTGTCTATGATCACAATGCGTGGAGATATATGGCTTCCTTCTTATAGAATTGTTTCAAATGAATTTTCATACATATTTGTATTATTTTAATCCTAAATGATGTAAGTAAAGAGCTAAGATTATGAAAAACGAATCTTAGAATCCTGAGTGTTGAATAGGATTGTTTAAAATGAATTTTCATACATATTTGTATTATTTTAATCCCGAATGATGCAAGAAAAGAGCTAAAAATCTTAGAATCCTGAGTGTTGAATAGGTTTGTTTCAAATGAATTTTCATACATATTTGTATTATTTTAATCCTAAATGATGCAAGAAAAGAGCTAAGATTATGAAAAACTAATCTTAGAATTTTGAGTGTTAAATGTGTATTGCTGTGTATTTTAGGCATCTAAGGACATGGTCAAAATTTGAGAATTTAATGTGTTTTGGAAGTTAAAAATTCAATGGAGATTTTTTTTTTTAAAGTTTTTTCAAATGAGAGAAATTTTTAAATTTAAAACCATGATTAATTGTTTTAATTTGTAGGAAAATAGACTCGCTATTATTTTAGAATTATGTATCATTGGGCAATGTGTCGTGAAAATTTACATTGTTTTTTGTGTCATGTTTGAATTGTAAATTTGGCAAGTTGGAAACTTAGGATTAATGTATAGAGGGAAGGAGTGTCCTTTTATTTCTTCCTTGGATTCAAAAGAAACACATGGATAGAGCCAAGTGATACATAAAAACCCATTGGAAATAAATAAACCTTGTGATTAGATAAGATAACTACACCATGTTAAAAATATCTTAGAAGAAATTAGACTTCCAGGATGTATACAACATGTCACAAATCTTGGACGCTGATGAATTTTGTTGAGTAACCTTATGCAAAGTAGTATTTCTACTCAAAACTATACATGGAACTGTTGTGTTATTGTAATAGCACTCCTTAGCTTACTCCTAGAATGCTCATCTTATCCTATTACTACATTTATTATTTGACATGTGTTGAGACCACTCACTTGTACATACAAGGCTTGTTGTACCCTCATACATACATGTGTTGTATGGTGTGTTGTTATACATGTTGTTTGGCATGCATGTTTCTATGTTCTCTTTGTTTTGTATGAGTGTGATTCCTACCCATACAATCATATCTTAGGAAAATGAGTGGACCTGAAGGTTCCACATGGTTGGGTGGCATCAAACCACTATTGAGGACTCAAAGATCCTTTGGAGTAGCTTGTAAAATGAGAATTTCATCTCTATTGTTGTAACTTTTCATTTCAAGAAACTTAGCTAAGATGTATAATTAAAAATGTTGGTGTCCTCATATGTAATGATGTAACTATTATTTTTTATTCTCCTTTGTGATGGAATGAGTTGACCATGTAGGTGGGAAAGGAACTATTCTTTATTTTGGCATGTATCTACATTTGTGTCAAACATATATGACATTAGCATGATTTTTATCATATTGGCTATGTGAAGGTAAAATGGATTAGAGCTTGACCTAGTTTCATAATTTGGAAAAATGAGCACACAAATGGAGTAGATGAATATCATACATTATTTAATTGATGATATTCAATTGTGTTTTAAATTGTTTATTAATTGTATCTTTATGATGGTTGTGTCCCTAGCTTTCTTACCATCCCTATTGCACGCATGTGTAAATGCATGAAGAATTGCAATGATGGTAGTTTGAGGCATTTTGATAAGTCTTGTAAATGTTCCTCTTGTCCTACCCATAGTGTAGGTGTGTTATTGTGTCTAGTGCATGCCTATAATAATGGAGGTTAGGTTCACATGAATTCTTTGCTAAATTTGGTTGAATACATCATTGTAAGTTTGAGTTGGTTATAGAAAAAACCTTATTGAAGTCTAAAAGATGGTCCTAAGAAGTTAGTTTTGGAAATTTTCATTTTCTAGTACTTTTATAGGAGTACAATGCACAAATGAGACTATAATGCAACATGTTGGAGTCTAGTTGGTGCAATGGTGTCTTATTCTGTGTTATCATTCTCTACCATTGGGCAATACACACTTCCCAACCTTTTTGGAGAAAAATCCCAAATGGAAGGTGTTCCCCTTGGCCTACTAAATCTTCCTATCTTGTCATTTTTTCTAAAGGTTTTGTATTTATAGGATACTTCATCTTTTTTATTAGGAATCAAGCATGATATTGACTTGTTTTCAAATCTTTTATTTGTGGTATTGTACCTCCTAGTTGACCTCTCCCTTATATAGGTGTTCCTAAGTATAGGGATTGCCAATATCTTGAAGTGGGAATGATGATGGTGTCATTCCCATCCTTCTCCATGTGTTTGTAAGGAAATGAAATCTTAGACATGTGTTTGATCCTCTTATTGGGTGAAGCTCCATCTTACATTTTGGTCAACATGACATATCTCATGATTTGTGAAGTCTTTTTCTTATGTCACCATACTAAATGAAATGGTGTTTTGTTTCTCTTATGTGTCATTATACTTGTTGTGACATCTTGTGCATGCATTAGTGTGCAATGTGACATGTATGCCACACTTGTAAAGTAAGAAAATATTCATATAGTGTTCATTAAATAGTTAATTTCTTGGGAAAAATATTGGGAAGATCATTGGCAATCTTGTTATTATGTTTTGTATCAAAAATCAATAAGTTTGAAAACATACATATTGCTTTGCATATTTTCAATCAAGGTGCATTTTCACATTAAAGATGTCACACTCAAGTAACTAGTATGATTTGATTTCCCATTACAAAGAAATTCTTTTGATAAGTAAAAAATATATATAATAGTGTGATTGCATTAAATGTTGAAATTGAAATCAAAGATAATTCAATGCAAATACCCAATTCAACATTCAAAAAATACTTCAGTAGAGTGTAAGAACAAACAAACAAAATCAAATAAATAATTCAAATGATAATACCTACACAAAGTGCCTAAACCTTTTAACCCATTGGTATGATAATGATGTCATAATATTGTTGTGTGGATTGCCCTTCAACATAAGCATAAAGTTGATAGTAAGATGGATGTAATAGCAAATTGTCTCAAATTTTGTGGATTCTCAAAATTTGTGGAGAGATTTGAAGGCTAGAATGATGGATGATTTATAGATTTCACTTAATATTGATCAATGATGGAGGATGCTTTGAAGGATCACTGGATAGGATTGATTGAGAGATCATGATGAATGTCCAAGCAACATGTGTCTTGATGAAGGGATTGAATAATGAGTTAATTGTTTGCATGAGTGGGTTGGTTGTATGGATGGGTGAAGTGGAAGTGAGTGTCAGTGAACTCGTTTTTATTTGTTAGTTAGCTCACTTAATTGGGAGATAGAAGAATATTAATAGAATTAAATAAGTTTATTACTTTTATTTATGTGAATGAGAGGAAATATGTTTAGGAAATAAATAAAATATTACTTTTATTTATTTTTAAATGAATTAAAGATAGAAAAAAAATTAATTTAATTTTAGAGAAAATATTAGCTAATTAAATAATTGTAATTATAATTATTTGGATATGAAAAATAAATAAATAAATAAATTTAAAATCATTTAATTAATGTGGATAGAGGGAATTGAGAAATTAATTAAATAATTAAAAACCATTTAATTAATATGGAGAGGAAATTTTGATTAAATAAAAAATAATTAAAAATTATTTAATTAATGTAGATGATAGAAAATGATAAATTAATTTTTAAAATATTTTTAATTAATGTTGACGATGGAGAATGACAAATTAACTAAATAATTAAAAAATTGCAATCAATGTTGATAAGGTGTTAGCTATTTAATTAATATGTAAATTGATGAGAAATGATGATCACGTAGACGAAATGTGTTAGTCATTAGGTGTCTAAATCTTGCCCCTCTTTGAGACAATGCATTAATTGTGTTGTTTTAAAGATATATTTCTAGTACAATTTTTTTAATGATGGCATGCCCTAGTGGATCAAGGGATGGAGGTTGGTCACCCTCTCGAGAGATTGGCTGGATTAAAATTTGGTCGAGCTCTCAATAGGAAAATAGGGTAGGTTTAGTGGATATGTGATGAAAAATAGAGTAGGATAAAAGAAAATCGAGGAATAAGGATGTATGGAATGAAGAAAATAGAGAAGATTAAGTGGGTAAAAGTACAAACTTGTGTCACACTTTTATAAAGGAATCAACCAACAAACAAAAAAATTCAACTTCGAATGCATAAAAGTGGTCTTTATATTTTAGATTTCAAAATGATGTAAACACTAGTAGAATTTGGCAAATAAATGACTAGGTGACTAAAAATTTTAGTCACAACAACTAAAAATGACTAAATTCTACTCATTTTTTGCAACTCAGCTATAAATGAGTAAATAAATGACTAATTTGGTTGTTGACTAAAAATTATTTAGTCACACAAATAAAAATGACTAAATAGTTAGTCATTTATTTAGTCACAATCAATTTGAATAAATCATTTACGGAATCAAGAATAGAGCCCACCAAAATACTCTAAGACTTTAATAAACATACTCTAAAACTTTCGTCGAAATCTTATTTTTAGGCATAGCCCGCCAAAATGGAGTTTTCATTATAATAAACATACTCTAAAACCTTCGTTGAAACCTTATTTTCAGGCTTAGCCCACCAAAATGGAGAGTTGTTTTAGTAAAGAATGATAGAAAACCATAAGGAGATGTGCATGATAGGAGGCATATGATTCATTGTTTTTAATCTCATTCCTGCTCTACTCAACAAGGGTTACATTGTTTATGCTACTATTTGTAATCCAAGTATTTAATTGACATATATTTGCATATTATCAAATTCCTTCAGATGCTTTTGAAGTATCAATGTATCATATATAGGGTTTAGAATGATTTCTTTTAATTTTAAAAAATAGATAAATGATGTATTTTCCTGCAATTAGATAATGTGGAGATCTCCTAAATCTACCCCAGCACACTGTCCTCTTTGGCACTATATTCATTGCTCCAACTACTAGGGTTTTGCATGTGACATCTTTAATATCTTCATGATAGTGGCTTTTACAAAGATCTCATTCTTTTCTTTAATCCTTATCATGGTAACCCTTGAGTTCCATAATCCACCTTCAATCTCTTCTAAGAACATTGTTTTAAGCTAGACTGCATAGTATGCATATAAAGCAAGTCCTTCATACATTCCATTATTCCAAACCACCATTCATTGCCTTGCTTAAAATGTTGCCTCCATAAACACAATAGCATGTTTTAAAATCACGGTTGCCAGTGATTGACCATTAAGGTCACTACTTTCATCAAGATACAATGAGATTTTTGTCTTCAAACTCAAGGAATTATGCAAGATAACATTATGAATTGTTTGTTGTGTACGATTTTATTTTCTTACACATTTACTACTTTGCTAATTGCCTTTAAGATTGGATATTGCACCCTTAGCTACAATCTTAAATAGCTCACTCACTATCACTTGAAGATTCCTTTCATGAGCATCCTTCTATAAAATCAAACTATTCCCTATAGACTGCCTACCAACTTACTATAGGGGACTCATTGTTTCATGGTATTGTGGGTTTTAATATCCTTTAACCTTATTGTCACTAATTCACAGTCCACAAGGTATTATTCACTATTTTCCCATCTTTGATGAGTCTCAAAACACTGCTCAAACATACAATCCGCTACCTCCATTATACAATGGCTAAGAAGAAACATTGAACCTATGATTACCATTGTTCCTTCATTTGGACAGTCATTCCCTGATTGCATTTTCCTTGTCTCACACTCCCAAAATCATTTTAAAAACCCTTAAGGTTAGCAAGGAGGTAAGGAAACTCACTATTAAAATCTCTACTTTACTATGCAAGGTTTGAGCTTTATTATCTTGTCACTACTCAGCCTCTTTTTAACTATCACACCTCAAGTGACTTCATTATTCTTACCATAGATTGCATTTACAAATGACACTAAGCTACATAGTGTGCTTGTTATCAGCTACAATCTTTAGATTGCAAGATTTTGTTATTAGATACAATGTCTCAATCTTTTTGGTATTGCAACCTCACTAATCCACTGGAGTTGTCTTGACAAGGTTGTGGTATGATCTTGGATTGTATCCTAGAGTGTGTGGGAAGCTTGTATTTGATCATTACTTGGTATGTAAACCTGATTAGGGAAATGTATCCTATATAGCATAGGTCTTGCTTTAATACTTTCCATAATGGTTATTAGCATATCACATTATTATAGTTTGTGGTAACCCAAGATTGCATTCAAGTATGTAACAAACTTGGTTTGTAGTTTAAGTTGTACACTTTTAAGTGACATTCATAAGGTTTAGAAAATATTGATCACTCTATAGAATATCCCATTAAACATGGGTTGTGCTTGAATGCACTACATAATTAATATAACACAACCACTCTACATATCAACCAGAGTTATAGACTCTTTATTGCAGAAGGAGGTAATCACTCTTAGCTCATGCTATCATTACATCATAACCTGTTAAACTTGAGTCAACCAGAATGCACCTAGTGATGATTGACACCTAATTGTGATGGCAATTATTTGTACATGAATTGTGCTCATATGAGTGCATCTTGTATTTATTATAGCACAACTATGCCATGTGACCAATAGAGTTAAGGATCACATAATTAGTCATAAGAATTTGTTCCTTAGTTGTGCTCTTATGGTGATTCCATTACCATTACAACATAACCCTTTGGACTTATATTTCTCAAATCCTTACATTGCTTATTTTCTCTTTGGATGGATGGCTTCATGGATTTTTTGTGATTTATACAGCTTTTGTTTTGATAGTAAATGACATCAGATTCTTTTTGAAGTTGAAATGATTTATTAATTATGGTTTTATGATGATTTTGAGTTTTATTTAGAAGGGGTTAATATGCGGAATTTTTATGTATAGGAAGAATAGATTGTGATGCAACATTCGGGTATGGATAGTTCAAGAAAAATTGGATTGCTATCAGTGACATAACTAGGTTAGAGAGTACCTTGAGCTAGTGTGAAACAGTTCTAGGTGTTTTTGTTGGGAAGTAGAACCTAGGTGTAGGACTTTCTGAATATCCAACAGAGGAAATTCCTTTATTCTAAAGATAAAATCATAAATATTTTGGTTCAATTAGACATCCAACCCAACATCTTTAATATATGATAGAGAAAGTTCATACTTTCTAAAGATAAAATCATAAATATGTTGGATCAATTTCAGATTCGACAGAGGAAGTTCCTACATTCTAAAGACAAAATCATAAATTTTATTGGTCCAATTGGAGATCCAATTTGAGGTCATGAAGCTCTGATAGAGAAAGTTCCTACATACTAAAGATAAAATCATAAATCTTCTGGTCCAATTAGACATCGAACCTGACATCTTTAATATTCGATAGAGAAAGTTCATACTTTCTAAAGATAAAATCATAAATATGTTGGATCAATTTCAGACCTAACAGAGGAAGTTCCTACATTCTAAGGACAAAATCATAAATTTTATTGGTCCAATTGGAGATCCAATTTGAGGTTGTGAAGCTCTGACAGAGAAAGTTCCTACATTATAAAGATAAAATCATAAATCTACTTGGTCCAATTTGAGGTCCAATTGTAAGGATTTTTCTTTTTAATTATACTCTCTGACATTTGGCTTGATATAAATTGTTAACATTTGAGTAGATAATTCTAAAGTAATATTTGAGTAAATAATTCTATAGTAACAATTGAGTAAATAATTCTACAGTAACAATTGAGTGAACTACGCTCATCTCAAAATTTTCAAATTATAAAGTAACATTTGAGTAAATAATTCTAAAGTAACAATTTGTAACAATGGTATATGAACCATCTTTGGAGCTTCGAATAAATAGCCATATTAAACAATAAAGTTTTAGATGCTATGTAAACTATTGTATCTCTCATATATATGTCTCACAATATTCAAAGATGTGAATTTCTAGTAGAACAACTTTTTGTTCCTACATCTAATGTCCCAAAGTCAAAAAAATTGTGCAAAATTGTTGGTCTTGATTTCTTATGGTACCATGACATTTACACCTACCTTCATGATAATACCATCCCACCCAACCTAACCACTAACCAAAAGAAAACCTTTATCCATCATTCATATCACTTCACCATTCTTGGTGACACATTATTTTGAAATCCAAAGCATGCCAACATATCCCCTTCTCCAAATCAAGATCCTACCGCCCCATCTAGTCCACCTCAAGATCACAGTCCCCCATCCATTCCATCCCATGATCCAGTGCATTGCTTAGATGTTTAAACTTAGAAGAGACTAAAAGTAACCTACAAGAGGTACATGAAGGTGTTTGTGGGTCGCATTCCAGTGGCTATACCCTTGCTAAAAAGCTACTAAGAATAGTATATTATTGGTCTAATATGGATCAAGAGGCACATTAGTTTGTGAAGAAATGTTTATAGTGTCAATAACATGGAGATCTCATTCACACATCAACCCAAGAGTTTTAACTCATTGTAGGAGTTAATGGTTAACTCTACAACACCCCAAGATCACCTACAAGAAAAAAAATTCCATGAGAGAAATGATAGAAATATCATGTTATGATTATGGATGCAAAATTGTTAGATTGATATGACAATGTACATATGATGTCTTTCTTATAAAGGAAAGTTGTGAGACGGGATTAGACTAGATCGTGGCATGTGTTTGAATCTTGTACAATGAGACAACTACCTCAAAAAATATTAAATGACTTAGAACACAAACATTAAATGACAAAATATAAGATAAGATCCAGTGATAACTAATACTATCTAGAAATATTTCCTCCTAGGACACAAGTGTACTTAACATGTAAATAGAATCTAGATAGGTAAAACATCTATTTACACCAACACCCCCCCTTAAGTACAACTTAGGGAGTATGATTATGCAAATGACACAAAGATGGGTCTCGACTATGAGGCCATGTTAGGTACCCATGTACATATGCAAATGCAATATCTCACAAATAGAGAAAAGGAGAAAACAAAGTGGGACAAAAAACCTCCCCAAAAGAGAGATGAAAATAATATGCTCTTAAGGGTATGTGCAAGATCATCATGGAAAAAATAGGCCCTTAAGTGGCAATGAAAATTCAAAAAAATTAGAGCATAAAAATTTGAATAAGTTGTCTATATTATTTCAAAAATATGTAAGAATAGAATCTATAGAAAGTTGAATGTAGTTTATAAACTACTAGGTTTATTTAAAAAAAAATCTATTTGGTGAAAATTTGAAATTTCAATGTAGTAGTACTTAAATTTCATGGAAAAAGTAAGTAGGTGTCTATCTGACCACCCTAACCACAATAAAATGATAACATTTTTTTATAATATTTTAGATATAAGTAGAGGACTCATGGTCTGATGTGATGCATATTTTTTGTAATTTTTTTCCAAGCAAATAATTAATTATGAATTTTTTATTACAACTTTAAAAAAATATAAAACCTTGTATGTCTGACCACCTTAACTTGGTCAAAACTTCATGAAATTCAATCTTTTTTTAATCCTATAGTATGTGAAGCATAGAATGTGATGCGTGTTTTGGATTCAAAAAATGTGATACCATTTGAAATCTCTAGATGTTTTCCAATCAGCCTATCAATTAGGACTTTAGTCGTAATTCTAATAGAAAATGAATAATACTATTTATTAAATTCAAAGTAAAGCATAATTTATATTGGTGGAAAGTTGAGAATCTCCTTTAGAAACCCTTTTCATTTCATCAATTTTGGGTAAAAAAAAGTTGTCAGCCACATGGGAAAAATCTAGAAAAGCAAGGTAAGTTGTTAAACACATTTTTTGTGTTGACTTCTTAGAATTGGCATATCCTAGCCAAATTCCAAAGCAAGCCTAAGGCTAAACCCTAGGCAGTAAGATTTTTTTCAGAAATATCAGATATTCGATATATTTTATATATGTTTTTTAAAAATGTAATATAGTTTATAATATATGATTTAAAAAATGCAATAAATAGTTTATAGTTTATTTTAATATATCTAGTTTATAATATACAATATAGTTTATAATTTAATATATAATATACAACGTATGATAATCTCTTACGAAATTATGTATAATATATTATATATTATATTATTATGTATAATAATTAAATATTATTATGTATAATAATTAAATATTATTTCTATATTTTAGTTAATGTATAAATATTTATGTATATATTACTAATATATAAAATATTTAAATAATATCTCTTTCCCTCTCTCTCTCCCAAGTCTCTCACTCAATCACTCCTATCTCTCTCCCCTCTACCCTCTATCTCTCTCCCACTCCCTCCCTCCCTCTCTTTCACTAACTCCCTCTATCTCTCTCCTCTCTACCCTTAACCCTTAAACCCTTAAACCCTCTCTCTCTCTCTCTCTCTCTCTCTCTCTCTCTCTCGGGTCTCTCCCTCTCCTCTCTCACTCTCCCTCTATCTCTCTCGCTATACCCTTAACCCTAAAACCTTAACCCTTAAACCATAAACCCTTAAACACTAAACCTCTACTATCTACCATTAACCCTATACCATCTATCTCTCTCCACTTCCTCTTTCTCTCTCTCTCTCAAGTCTCTCTCCTCCTCGCCCTCCCCTCTCTCAAGTCTCTCTCGAGTCACTCCCTCTATCTCTCTCCTCTACCCTTAACCCTTAAACCCTCTACCCTCTACCCTTAACTCACTACCCTCTATCTCTCTCCCTCTCTCCTCCCTCTCTTTCATTGACTCCTCTATCTCTCTCCCTCTACCCTTAACCCTTAAACCCTCTACCCTATACTCTCTCTCTCTCAAGTCTTTCCCTCCCACCCCCTCTCCCTCTCTCAGATCTCTCTCTCTAAGTCACTCTCTATATCTCTCTCCCATCTACCCTTAACCCTTAAGCCCTAAACCCTTAAACCCTCTCCCTCTCTCTGGTCTCTCTATCTCTCTCCCATCTACCCTTAACCCTTAATCCCTAAACCCTTAAACCCTCTCTCTCTCTCTCCGAGCCCCTCTCCCTCTCTCTAGTCTCTCTATCTCTCTCCCCTCTACCCTTAACCCTAAAGCCTTATTTAACCCTCTACCCTTACCATTAACCCTGTACCCTTTATCTCTCTCTCAAGTGCCTCTCTCATAGCCCCTCACCCTCTCTCAATTCTCTCTCTCACTCCCTCTATCTCTCTCCCCTCTACCCTTAACCCTTAACCCTTAAACCCTCTACCCTACTTTCCTTTATCTCTCTCCCACTCCCTCCATCTCTCACAAGTCTCCCTCTATCTCTCTCAAGTCTCCCTCTCTCTCTCTCACTCACCCCCTCTATAACTCTCCCTCTACCCTTAACCCTAAACTCTAAACCCTTAACCCTTAAACCCTAAACCCTTAATTCCTCAACCCTAATCCCTTAACCCTATATCGTCAACCCTCTACCCTCTCTCTCTCTCTCCCCCTCTCCCCTTCTTCCCCTCTTACCCTCTCCCTTTCCCCTTTCAATTCTCTCTCTCCCCCTCTCTCTTTCTCTTTGTCTCCCTTTCTATCTTTGTCTCTATCTCTGTCTCTGTCTCTCCCTTTCCCTCTCTCTCCCTTCCCCCTCCTAATTCTCTCCCCCCCCTCTCTCTTCCCCCCTTTCCCTCTCTATGTCTCTCCCTTTCCCTCTCTCTCTCTGTGTCTCCCCATTTCCCTCTCTCTCTCTCTCTCTCTCCCTCCCTCTCTCTCTCTTACCTACCATCCACCTCCTAATTACTCTTGAGTCTATGTGTACAAAAATTGGATAGCTAATTTAAATCAGATATCTAATTTATAACACCAAAAATCTTATCGTTATAATACATTTTAATTTTTTTTCAAATCAGATATCAGATTTTATTCGATATCGGATTTGTGGGCCATAGAAAAGACCCATGTGGGGCATTTGGGCATCCCAACGGACCTTACATTCTATTTATAGGATTTGTAGGTGACAAAAGCATGATTTCAGATAAGAAGAGACAAAGATAAACATTTTGGTGTATCTTCTACTCAAATTTGTCATAAGCAATCATTTTTTTAGCATCTTTTATGAGGTATAATGGGGAGCATCAGTCATCAGAAGCAAAAATGTAAGAGAGAGATTACAAAAGAACAAATTGAAGCATATAGACAAAGAGATAGAGAAGTTCATAGGAAGAGAAGACAAGGTATGTTAAATGTTGGTGAACCTGAGCCCTTTGGTCTTTCAAGTGAAGAGGAAATTGAATATGTTCAAGGTGAAAATGTTGAACATGATATTGAAATCAGGAATGAAAATGTTGAAATGTATATTGAAAATGTTCAAGGTGAAAATGTTAGAATTGAAGATGTTGAACATGATATTGAAATTTGGAATGAAATTATTGAAATCGATATTGAAAATGATCAAGGTGAAAATGTTGGAGTTGAAGATGTTGAACATAATATTAAACCAAGTGTAAATTATGTTTCACCAGATTACATGAGAAATGAAGAACCTTGTGTGGAAGAAAGACATATTCCAAACTCAAGACCTTCAAGAACCCCTAAATGGTTACTTGAAATTGATGAGAGCATTATAAACAATTTTGAAGGCAAGAGGTCAACACGAACCATTCAGTTGTGGACTACACAACTTGTCAACAAATATTTTAGCAATAAGACATTGACTGAGCAATGCAAAAATTTTGTACAATTGCTAAAGATTCAAAAGATGAGACCTTTGCTAGCCAAATTGAAGATTCGTGTGAACAAGAAGATAAAAAAAAATTCTATTATTGTCAAAAATATTTTTAATGCTCTCAAGTCTATTGGAAAAAAAACAAGGAAAAAGATGAGAGAGCTACTTGGAGAGTCATTACAACTGCCCTAGTAAGAAATCAATTGAAAAAGGCTTCCTTTCTGAGACAAACTTGTATTGATTTTGACATAAATCATAAAAATTTGGGAGAACTTGAAAGAAGAGAAAGAATAATGATCCTCTTCAAAATTATACATGGGCTTTTGTTGGGAGGCTTCCACATGTTGACAAAAAGCTAACTAATAATGTAAAGTAGGTAATTCAACAATTTTGGCATGATAACTCTAGAGCATCACCCAATGCAAAGGATTTTTTAAAGTTGAGAATTGACAATTGAGACTATACACCGCATCCTAAGAATTTCTTGGAATCAAGCCAATGTTGTTCAAAAATTTATTGAAACACATCCAAATATGGAAATCTCACAAAGTACTTTTGAAGGTTTGAAGCCATTTTATTGTGTGCCTCTTAATATTCATAATACTTGTTGTTGTAAATACCATGTGGAGTTTTCAATGTACCATGAACTATTATGTTATATATGTTCTACTTTGCATACTAATGAAATGTTGTAGGAGTGTGGTGCAATGCATCTTTCTAAATCATCAAAGGACTTGCTAGATCTATTTTTATGTTCTAGAGATAATGGTTGCATTTTCTATAGAAATGATTGTTTAAATGTGAAGTGCTCACAATGTGGTGGCTTGTCAAAGTTTGTTCAATATTTTCATGAGGGTTCTGAACATGAATTTGGAAAGAAGCTTGTTGAGAAAAAGAGATATGAGATAGTCAAATATACTTTACAGAGTGGAGGTGAAGGTTCTAGATGCGAGTTGGTTACAAAATAATGCAGTGTTGTTGATTTTCTTTTAGATTTTAAGGACAATATTTTCTACAAGTATGCAAGGCATAGCCATAGGTCTTAGTGATAGGAAAAAAAAATAGGATGTGTAAGGACTCTTTTCTAATTGGCACTATTATATTAGTGGTTGATTTTGCAAAAAACTACACATTGCAACCAAAAAATGAGGTACAATCTCAATATTACAATTCCATTTAGATTGTTTTTTTTGTCGTCATAACATTTAGACATGCACTTGATAGTACATAAGAGGATTGAAAGATGATCAAAGAGTATCATTTTTATATGAGTGATGATAGATCTCACTTGTTTGAATATGTCGAACATTTTTTTGATAATTTTTTTGAGTTCTTGGAGGAGCATGATATAGCAGTGGGTTGACATCTCATTTGGTTAGATAACTACACATGTCAATTCAAGAATGCTCATATGTTTTATTGGTTGAGTAGAATGCATGTAGAGATGGGTGTACCTCATATTTTGAGTGTTTTTGAAGTTGGGCATGGGAAAGGGGAGCATGATGGAGCAGGTGCATGTGTAAAGAGAGCTCTAGTTAAGGAGCAGTTGAAGATTTCGAGAGAAAAATTTAGTGATGCATGTTCTATTTTTGATTGGTGTAGTTCAACATTGTCATAGGGAGGGAAACTTGATTCAATAGTGCACATATTCTTTTGGTTGGTTGAGGAGGGTACAATGGGAGGAAAATTGGATTGTCATACTATAATGTAGCATTATTTATAAACCTAAAAGATGCAAAAAACTAAGAAATGCAAAAGGGGAAACAACACAACACCACCTCAAGATTAGCCTAAGTTGAACCTAAACAATGAAAAGATAAAACAATAGATTATACCTTTGTTCAAGTTGATCTTATTGGTTGGCCCTTTGATGTAGCTTGGATGTGTGCTTCTTGATGGGAAATATGATGAAATGGTATACAAATTGATCTAGATTGTATGATGAATGCAATGAAAGATGTGGGTGTTTTGATAGATGAATGCAAAATGGATGCAATGAAAGCTTAATGAGTGTAATAATGGAGGTTGAATGCAAAATGCTTGTGTTTGAGAATGTCTGAGAATGGTAGAGCTTGAAAGCTAAAAATGTGAATGCAAGTTATGAAAGTGAGACAAAATATTCCATTTTAAGGGAAGAGTCTCTAAAGGATTCAATGGCTATGATTTAGCCAACGTGGGAAAGATAGAGGGCTATGGTAAGTTGAAAACACACAAGCCCTCAAATATGTCCATGTCGAAATGAGATGGAAAAAAGAACATGTGAGGTGGAGGTACTTGCAAGTACCTTGAGATTAGGGGAAAATTTTCTCAAAAAGGAAATTCTTGTCCCTATGTGGAAGGATGGTGACAAGTGAGGAATTTTAGAATTCTAAACACTAATCATCATGGGGAAGAGAGAAGTGGTTGGGGAAATAAATGTGAATTTTAAATTCTCATGATTGGAAGTATCTTAAAGATAAGACAAGGTCCTCATAAAAAGAAGTCTTTGTCCCATGTGATTGATGTGACCCATGAAAAAAATTAGAATTTTCCAACAACCTACATGGGGAAGAGAAATGCATTGAATGAATAAATGTGAATTTTAAATTCACATGGGGAAGAGGTCAAGGATTAAAAAGGAAATAACTTATGAAGGGTTGACTTAGAGGACATACCAAAGATGGCATGTGATTAGATTAAGGTTGTGCAAATAGGTGATTAAGAAGATTAATGAAATATTAGAGATAAGTGGCCAAATATGAAGGATGTGACATTAATCCTAATTAAAGGTGTGCACATCCTAATCATGGATTAATTAAACTAATGTAGATTAGAAGAAGATTATGGAGGATGTGAGAAGGAGAGAGAAAAGAGGGAATTTAAAATTGATTTAAATTTAAAAAGGCTAAATGACTAACTTAAATAAATTGATATATTTAGTTAATTTAGAGAGGATGAAAGGTAAAGTATTTAATTAATAAATTAAATACTTTAGAAACCTTAGGAAAATGGGAAATATTAATTAAATAAATCATTTAATTAATATTGATGAAATAGATGAATAAAGGAGACGGGTTTCACCATATGGGAGTGGTCAAATTTGGATGTCTACATTTTTCCCCTCTTTGAAATATTGTTAGAATAATAGTGTTTGGAAGAAAAATAAAATGCAGATGAATCTATAGAGGAAGTGACTAGAAAATGATGCCTTGGCATGGGAGAAGTTGTGTGAGTTACCCAAATGGAGGGAAATGAAAGGAGATGCCTCAATCTCGCAAGAAAATGTCCATGATGGAGGAATGGAGGAAATTGGCAGGGTATGCCCCCTCGAGTGGGCGGTTGGGGAAGAAAAAGGGGCCTCAAATGACTTCTCGATATGAGGAAACAGAGGATATAGTTGGATAGAGTGTGAAAAACCATGAAGATTGGTTTTTGAATGGAGTCAAACAGACATATGGTGCATGAATGGCAACCTTAGGAAGTTAGAGGATTAGTTGAATGAAAAGAGGTTTAAATAAAGGGTGAAAATACCCTTAACTTAAAAAAGTTAAAAAAAAGGAGGGAAAGCTTGTATTTAGTAATTTTAGAAATTACTATTCCTCATTTGCACACCTGGCAGTTGAGTGAGAGAGAGAGAAGAGGAGAAGAAGGAGATGAGGAGGCAAGGATGTCAGATGACTATAATGACAACATCATCCATTGGGGGGATGAGGTATGACAGTTCTTCCACGAGCATGTTGTACCATGTCAAGTTAGGTCCAAAACCTACTTTGTGATTTTAAGCATTTTTTGTTATATTTTTGAGTTTTAATGCATTTTTAAAACATGGGTTTTGAGATTGGGGTAGGTTAGTGAAATGTGTTGGCGGGAAAATTGCAATTTCACTTGTCAGGTAGGCAGAATCACCTATTAGAGGTGGTGGGAAAGGGGGGGGGATTTTCCCAATTAGGGAGGATTTCAGATGACTACAATGACAACATCATCCACTAGGGGGATGAGGTATGACAGTTCTTCCATGAGCATGTCGTACCTTGCCAGGTTAGGTCCAAAACCCACTTTTCTAATTTGAGCATTTTTTGTTATATTTTTGAGTTTTAATGCATTTTAAAAACATTGGTTTTGGGATTGGGGTAGGTTAGTGAAATGGGTTGGGGGCGAAGTTGCAATTTCACCTGTTAGGTAGGAAGAATTACCTATTAGAGGTGGTGGGAAAATGGGGTAGATGTTCCCAATTAGGAGGTAAATTCACCCAAAAAAATAAATAAATAAAAACATGTCTGAAAAGGGTAGGGGGTAGGAGGGAAGGGAAGATTTTCCCTGGGATCAATCAAATCCACTCAAAAATCAAGTTAGTGGGGACATGGGTGATCATGCCCATGACAAGGGAAACCCTTCCTAGAAGAAGGGTGACCCTTCTTAGGATGATTCCACCCAGGGCATGGCCACCCATCCAGGGGGGTCGCTCGCCTCCCGGGCGGGCTCACCCATCTGGTGGGTGGGATCGCTCACCTTCCAAGAAAGCTCGTCTATTTATCGAGGTGGGATTGCTCACCATTGGGGCGGGCTCACCCATCAAGAGGGTGGGTTCACCCACAACCGGGTGGGCATGCCCATCCAAAGGGTGGAAAAAGGGGGGGAGGGGAGTAAAGAAAAAAGAGACTGGGTTGGGAGAAAGAAAAGAAAACAAATTTTGGAAAAAAGGGAGGGAAATTAGGGCTGAGAAATGAAAAAGAGGGAGAGATAAGGAAAAGGAGTAGATGAATGACATAGTGTGTAATATGCATGCAACAGTTTGATAGTTTGCAAATGTGCAAGAGGCAATCATAGGTGTTGGAGGCAACAATAGCAACCATGAACGGAGCAGACCATGAGGCTTTATCACAAGTAGGGTTGTTGCATATGTTGGGATACCTGACTATGAGAGCACATCAGGTGATGTTGATAGCCCTTATAGAGCGATGGAGTTCCTCGACCTCAACATTCTACCTCTCCATAGGGGAGATGACCATTACTCTAGAGGACGTGTGGTAGATATTGAGGCTACCTATAGTAGGCCGCCTAGTGAGTGTGATGACATCATAGGGGGCGGTGTTAGATTAGACCTTATGGGTTCTGTTTGGACGAGATGACCTTCCTGTGCAAAGGAAGGGGTTGGATGTGGACAAATGCCTAGTGTTGGGGGTGCTACCACTACCACTATACCTGTGCAAGTTGATTAGTGGATCGTTGATACTAGATTAGAGTGGGTGCTTCTGCAACCTGAGCTACATGGAGGTGATGCGTCATATCATGGAGGGGAGAGAGGGAGAGTTCACATGGGGTCCCTGCATACTAGTGCAACTATATAGAGAAGGATGCAACATAGACACAAGTTCAAACCCTGCGGGATGAGAGAGATGCATCACAAGCACAAACACAAGTAGTGTAAGGCAAGGGTGGAGATATAGGGGTAGAGGTATAGAGATTACAGGTAGAGGTACAGGCTATGTAGGATGAGAGGGATAGGGCTATAGATTAGGTGTCCCAAATGGGAGCATAGATTGGTCAACTGTAGTTAGCACAAGACGTGTGGGCATAGGAGAGGAGATCTATATGTGGATTATGGGAAAGGTATAGGGCAGAGCGAGATGCGGCTAGGTATCAGGCTGCAGAGTAGAATGAGTACATGCAAGAAGCTAGCTACTATATGATGGTCTACCTCATGACAGTGTTAGATTAGATACAGTGGGTCCCTACCTTCAGCAAAGTGGCACCACAAGTGTTGGCACCATCCCAGTTAGCAGGGACACATACCCACAGATACAATAGCTATAGAGAGACCCCTCCACACAAAGGGGGAATTCCAAACTCACCACAGAGGTCAGATGTGGGTAGCTCATAGTAGAGACGATAGAGGACGGGTGATAGGATACCAGTTTTTTAAAGGTGCAGGATGGGTGTACAGTACAAAGCAACAAAGATTAGCATTGATTTAGAGCAATGTACTTGTACTTTATTTGATGATTACAAAGGTATATGATGGACATATATTTTGATTACATGATGGACACTACTATGGACTATGTGATGGACATTGTATTTGGATTTTTATATGATATGCGACAGTCCTTATTGACATTATGTTATGTATATGTGTGTGTTTATAATTTTATTATGGATGATCATTATAATGTGATGTATGTATACGCTTGTGATGATGTATGTTTATGCTTATATGGATGATATGGATGATATGTATGATGAGTAATGTGTATGATGTAGGATGTGATGGATGATACATGACTTTATATACTATGGATATGGATCTAACAATTTTTGGTGTAGGTGATGATGTATGTAATGTGTTAATAGTATGGATTGATATGGAAATGAATGAATAATGAAATGAATCTAAGACGCTTAGAATAATTGAATTTAATTAATCTAAACAACTTAAGATATAATTATGCACATGAGATGAATGCAATGAACCTATAATGTGACATGGGATAAATGAAATGCCATGTGGACATAGGTGGTAGGTTGACTTTATTTGCAATCATGCTTGCTTTAGCTTATACAAAATAATGTTGTGTGATATGTGAGTGAGATGGCCTAATGCAAAATGAAATGCATCATGAACATGAGTGTCATAGTAATGAGGGTAGATGGTATGTGTATAGTTGGTTTAATGGAAAGTACTTTCCTTGTGATCATTACAATATTAAAGGAAGATGGGTGTGAAATTGCACCTATCAAGAACCATAGGTATCCTAAGAAGAGCAGGAGATGGAGGGATGAATGTTTTCACAACCAAAATCATAGGTCATAGGTCAAGTATGAATGCAATGCAACGAAATTGATCATGAAATGCAATTCTAATGCAATTTTCCATTTTTGGAGCATTGATTTTTTCTATAGCATAAGACACCAAGCACCATGGTATGCTAAACCAAATCAAATTAGCATCTAATGCATAAAACAAACACAAAAGACAAGAAGGCTATCCCAATGCCCCAAAGTCACAAAGACCTTGGTTAGGCCAGGCATTGGGATAACCACAAGCACAAAAGGATGCCCCAACATAACACAAGATCTCAAGGATCTTGGTGGGTACTACGTGGGACAACCAAGAAGAAAGAAACAAAGAAAAAAGATCAAGATAGGCCCCTATGTTTACCAGTTAAAATACACCATAATATGATAGGTCATGGCAACCTTAACAAGTTGTGATAGGGAGCTCAAATGATAAATAAAAGCCAAAAGTATCAAAAGATTGTAATCAATTTCAATATGTCCTTTGCCATAGGATCAAGAGGATGGATGGGGGTGATGAGGTCTATTAGGAAGGATGCATCCTATTGAGACCAAAGGTGTATACTAAACTAAAAGATCGATTATGATGTAGGAGATTCTAGAACTAATTGAATCTCATGATACGAGTGGATCTCATTTGTGAAGAACTAGCTAGATAAGGACATACTTGGAAACACAACACAAGACACGAGACACAAGACACAAGACTGACACACCCTAATGACCTAGGGGCTTGGGGGCTGATCAAAGATTAGCCTTACCTACATGAAAGCACAAAGTCCTTGTAGTTCAAGAAAATACCATGGATAAAAGAAGAAAGAGGATGATGGAGAAAAGCGATGGAAAAAAATGACAAAGACAACCAAAAGAAAGAAAATCCCCAGGGGTGGATCACATGATCGACCTTGCCTATGTGAAAGCACAAGGGCAATGTAGTTCAAAATGAACTAATGACTGGCCAAGAATAACAGTGTAAAGGGGACAATGGAGACCATGATGGATGACCAAACCCAAATGGAAAAAATTCCCTGAGGGTGGATAAAATGATTAGCCTTGCCTATGTGAAAGTGTAGGGGCAACATAGTTTGACAAAGACTAAAAAGATCGACATGAAAAGATGGGATCTAAATGAAGGCTAAAAAAATGAAGGAATCTAAGTGGACACAGAGGACTGACAAGATGACAACACTGATGAAACAAGCTCATGTTAGGATAAAATATCAAGATAACAGATGGTAGATGAAGCTCATCCAATGCTCAACCAAAATATACCAAGTGACTGGATGAAGGATGTAGATGGAAGGATAGGATTGATGGGATGATATGGGATAAGATCAGAATGGATGGAAGCATAAAGTAACTAGAGCGCAAGTTAGATAATGATTATGCCCTTTATAAATGGTACTTGTGGCTAGGTTTTCACCATAGGATGAATTATTTCTCTTTCCTATTTTGGATTTTTTCTAATATTTTGATATTTTTGTATTTTTTGACCATTTTTTACTTTTTTTGTATTTTTTGGATTTGCAGGATAGGATACCCCAACTGACTTAAGTGTAGAACCTTTTCAAGTGCATGATTTAAAGGGATCTTCTAGGGGGTCTCCTTCAAGTGTAGCAAGTTTGTATTCTCCTGACCCGTATTTTAAGGTGATGACATAGGGACCAAACCAATTTGCTTCAAATTTTCCCTTTTTATCTTGGTCCTGCTGAGTATGTTGATTCTCCTTGAGGACTAAATCACCAATGTTGAATTGGTGTGGATGAACCTTCTTATTGTAGCTTCTTTTCAAATGATTTTGATATACTTGAAGATGGTCATACGCTTTGATCCATTGCTCATCGAGGAGTTATAGCTGGCTGAGTCTTGTAACTTGAGCATCTTCATCACTGATAAGATTCTTTAGGGAGATTCTTAATGATGGGATTTCTACCTCAATCAATAAGATGGCTTCAACACCATAGGTGAGAGAATACTAGGTGGCAATGGTAGGGGTGCAGATGGATGTGAAGGTGCCAATCTCAACTAGTATTATTGAACACCTTTGTAAGGATCTTGATAAGAGTTTTGTTAGTGGCTTCCACTTGACCATTACCCTAGGGGTAATAAGGCGTAGACCAACGATGCTGGATGTGGAAGGTTTCATAGAGATGTTTCATGGCTTGGTTCTTGAATGACTTGTCATTATCAGAAATGATGGTGGATGGTATTCCATATCTGGAAAGAATATGGAAGAGGATAAATTTGGAAATCTAAGTACCTATGATTTGTGAGAGTGGCATTGCTTCCACCCACTTGATGAAGTACTCAGTTGTGGTGATGATAAAGGTATGGCTATTGGAGGATGGGGGATATATCTTTCCAATTAGGTCAAAACCCCACTAAGAGAAGGGCCATGGTGCTATAAGAGGTTGCAGATCCTATGCAGGAGGATGCATTAAATTTGTGTGTTGTTGACAAGGAAGGCACTTCTTGAAAAAATCACAAGAATCATGTTCTAATGTAGGCCAGTAATAGCTTCCTCAGAGAATTCTCTTTGCTAGTGCCATACCATTTGAATGGGCCCCACATACACCACTATGTACTTCCATTAACATAGTGTGGGCTTCAGTCTCATTCAGACACCAAAGGAGGGTTCCATCATACCCACAATGATAAAGTGTATCACCTACATTGATGTAATGGGATATAAGTTGGATGAAATATTTTCTTTGGTTGTGGGTAAGATTAGGAAGTAGGATGTTGTCATGAAGGTAGACGTAGATATCATGGTACCATGGTGACATAGGACCTACAATGTCACAAACCATCTCACTTTTTGGGATATCATAAATGGGGATTAAGAGTTGTTCAACAAGGAACTCACACTTTGTTTGATCCTTAGGAATGTCAATTAGGGAACCAATGGTAGACATGGAATCTGGTACCTTGTTTTATACTCTTCAAATCTGGTCAAACTGGATGGAAGTGAAATACTTTTTGAAGTCGTCTACCATGCACTTATAAGGAAATAGCTTATCATATTTTGTCAGAAACTCACTGTTGACCTGTTTGATGATTAATTGAGAGTCACAAAAGACTCTTAGGTGAGTGATATGCCACTAGATTGCAATTCTGAGGCTAGTAAGAAGAGCTTTGTGTTCAATGATGTTTTTTGTGAATGGAAAAGCCAACTTGAATGACTTTGGTATATAATCCCCCTGGGGCTGACGAGCAAGATTCATACCCCCAATCCATTACGTGTGTATGAACCATCAAAGTACAGTGTCCAAGCGGCTGCTTCTGTTACTATAAAGACCCCTTCATCAGAAAATTTCATTGTCAAAGGATAGGCATCTACCAAGGGAGCATCTATCAGCTGATCAACGATTACTTGTCCTTTAATAGCTTTTTGATCCACAAATTCTATATCAAATTCACTTAACAACATGACCCACTTAGCCATGTGACCAGTCAACATTGTCCTGGGTAACAGATATTTGAGTGGATTGACTTTGGAGATTAGCTTCACTGGATGACTGAGCATGTAGTTTTATAGCTTTTGTGAACTGAAAACCATGACTAGGCAAGATTTTTCCATTGGAGAATAGTTGAGATCATATCCTACAAGGGTCTGACTGATGTAGTAGATTACTCTTTCCTTTGAGGATTCATCATGTTGTGCCAGCAATTCCCCCAGTGCCACTAAAGTAGTAGAAATATACAATAGGAGGGGTTTACCTAGAATCGGTGGCATAAGGATCGATGGGTGAGAAAAATATTCTTTGATCTTGTTGAACCAAAGTTGACACTATTGATTCCACTTAAAGGTAGTATCCTTCTTCAGAAGATGAGTGAATGAATGACATTTTCCAACTAATTGAGAAATGAACCGTCAAATGGATTGTAACTTACCTTGTAGGCTTCTTAACTATTAAATATTGTGTGGTGGAAGCATATCCATGATTGCCTTGACCTTCGTTGGATCGACTTCTATGCCTCTTTGAGAGACAATGAAACCTAGTAGTTTTCCTAATGTGACCCCAAAGACACATTTCTTCAAATTTAGCTACAACTTATACTAATCTAGATGCTCAAAGATCTTCTTGAGGACCACAAGATGTTCTTCCCTTGTTCTTGATTTCCCTAATAGATCATCAACATAATCTTCCATTATTATGTGAATGAGATCATGGAATATAACGGTCATGGCTCACTAGTAGGTTGCCCACGTGTTTTTAAGTCCAAACAGCATGACATTATAGTAGAATGTGCCCTAAGGCATAGTGAAGGTTGTTTTATGTTGGTATTTAGGTGCAATTCTGATTTGATTATATCTAGAGAAGCCATCTATGAGGGAAAGCATCTCATGCCCTCCAATTAAGTCTACCAATATGTCGATGTTTGGCAAAGGAAAATCATCTTTGAGACAAGCCTTGTTCAGGTCACAAAAGTTTGTACAAACTCTAATAGCACCATTTGGTTTTGCTATAGGAACTATGTTTGAGATCCAATCTAAGTAGTCAATGGGCCTTATGAATCTAGCTTCTAATAGCTTCTGCAAATCTTTCTTAACCAGTAGAGCTACTTGGGTGTGCATTTTTTGGAGCTTTTTCTTGACAAGTTTGGAATTAGGACGTACATCCAAATGATGTACCACTAAAGTAGGATCAAGGCCTGGCATGTCTGAATATGTCCATAAGAAATTGATGATGTCTTCTTTGAGAAGCTTGGTGATGGAAGAATATTCTTCCTCTGATAGTGCTTTGGCTACATATGTGATTTTGGGATCCTCCTCAGTTCCTAAATTTATCTCCTATGTTTCTCCGATCAAGATGGATGATCATTCAGAGAGATGAGCTCCTACAAGGGGGAGATGAACATCCCCATCTTCTAGTGCCTCATCAAGGTTTTTGCTATCAAATACACCCTTTGTTTTTACTTTTTTTAGGTCAAGAAGTGCCTTGGGGAGGTTTTCACTAGGTGACCCTTTTTTATTTTTCTTCTTTTTACTTATACGGTTAGGGTGTTCATCTTCCCCCAATCCCATGAGATGTACGTACTGACCTATTGATGGAAAGGTATTGATAGGTGCACTACCATGTAGGTACTAGTCTATGAGTTCAGGATGTTGAAGGTATAGGCTAATGGTGCAGATGTATAAGCAGTCGAACATGGAAGAAAGGTCAGTGTGGTCTACATCATCGTATGCGTGTATGATGGATTCCTCCTCGGGTATATCTTCAAGGAGACTATTGCTCTCATAGACTTTGTTAGAGGCACTAGATGATGTTATAGATCCCTTTTTTGTGTCATGACCCAAGCCCCAAGTATCTTGGTCATATTGTAGCCTCAATATGGTGTTTCCTTCCTTGCTCTTTGGTGCCAGGGCCTCCCCCTGATAATTGTACTTCTCTATAGACTTAGAGGGCCAAGGATAGTTCTCTTGGAAATATTATTTCAAAGGAGGAGAGGGGTCAGGTTCATCATGGTAGACCCATTGGCTTATGTCATCTTCCGATGTATCTTGTCAGAGGCCAGGGGAGTGGAAAGTGTTGGTTCCCACATTCTTGGAGCTCAAAGTGATAGTCTTATCTTCTTCCTTTGGTGCACTCTGAGAAGGTTGGCCATAAGTGTGTGGTGAGGGTGGCATAGTTGCCACGGTCAAAGTTGTGCACATTTCATATTTGACACACCCTTTGTCGATGATACAAACTTTGTTAAGGGTGGACTTAGAAGTGGATGATGGAGTGGATGAAGTGGTGGTTGATGTGTTGGCAGATGAATAGGAGGATGATGTATGTGGTGGTCCCATTTCCACTCCAGGACAATAGTGGGAATGAAGAAAAGAAGCTTCTAATGTGCAACAATATTCAAATGGTTGAGGATCTGTGTGTACAGTAACTTCTACCCCATTGAATGGGAATTTCAGAAATTGATGGCATGTGGATGGTACGGCTTGCATGGTATAGATCCATGGAAAACTGAGGAAGTTATAGGGTAGTTCTAGATCAAGGACGTGACATGTAGTGTATTGCACAATTGGCCCAACCTGGATTGGAAGACTTATTTTTCCTTCAGAATCTCATTCTGCATTATCACACGCCTTGATTGTGATGACTTGATTATTTAAATTAGCATGTGTGTATCCCACCTGTTTTATGAATTTCAATGTACAAAGGTTTAGGGAAAAACCATTATCTACCAAGGCCCTTTTTACTTTATTATGGTTTACCAAGACCTCTAGATGGAGGGGATGATTATGATTGGATTCAATGCAGGGCATGTCATTTTGGCTAAACCTTAGTTGATAGGTGGTAGAGAGGAGCCCTACCAATGCTTGAAATTGGGTATGGTCTATTTCATTAGGAACTTGGGTGTCCCGTAAGGCCTTATTTAGGATTTTTTGGTGTGCAAGAGAAGACTTAAGCAAATCCATAATGGATATCTATGCCAAAGTCTTTCCCAAATGGTCAAGAATGTTGTATTGAGAACTCACAGGCTACTACTAGGTGGATGCAGAGGCTCCAGGGAATGTGATGCGGGTTCAACAGGTGGTAACAATACATTGTGGATCCTTTCCTTTTACGTGTATCATAGATACATGTGGTTCCACTTGTTCAATATGCATGACAATACCTTTATAATTGAATGACACATTTTTGTAACTGATGTTGTTGGTGTTGTTATTTTGGTCATTGTTGTTGCTAGGTCCTGGGTTTGAGTTTGATGTGCAAGGACCTTGGTTATGCTTACAGAAAGCATTCTGATATATCTATAATTGAGAATTGGACGAAGGTGTCGTGTTGGCATCCACATGTATGTCACCCTAATCTATGAGATCTTGGATGTATGTTTTCAAACCTTGACACTTATTCAATGTATGCCCTTTAATTTTATGAAACTTGTAATACTCATTTTCTTTAAACCAGGATGGTTTAGGCTTGGATTTGTCAATAGGCTTATTCATAGGATATGTAATTGGGTAATTAGCTTGAAGGAGCCTATGGAATACAACACTCAAGGGTTCTCCTAGTTGAGTGAATTGGAATTTTCTATTCCCTTGGTTATTCTGATGGATTGTTCGGTACAACAAGGTGCCCCCTGTGGCATTGATATGGCATGAGGATTTGACTGCTGTAGAGGCAGATATTATGGTTTATGGGATGCATTGGCTACTTGAACATGTTTGGTGTCAATGACACCATCATTCATCATTTCTGTTTTTTGTTCCAATAACAATTCTTATCCCCAGATGACTTCTCTTTAAAAAATTTAACTAACCCCTTGGAAATAAGGGCTCTCAAGAATAGGACCTTTCTCCACTATTTCCACAAAGGTCATGATGTAATGAAGCCTGAAGTTGTGGGCCATATCCATATTATAGTTTTTGATGAACAAGGTGACCATATCTTTTTCCCTTAATGTGGATTTCATTCTGCTGGATAGAGCTCGCCATCTTTGAAGATAACTTATAAAGGTTTCTCCCTCATGCTAGTTTTCCCTGAAGAGGTTTAACATATTGATATCCTTCTCTAGACTAAAGGAGAAGTGGGAGACAAAATATTTTGAAAGTTGTGCAAAGGACTTGATAGATCCCATCTCGAGACCCATGAACCAATCAAGAGCTAATCCTTGTAAACTCCTAGGAAACAATCTCATGAGGTAATTTCCATTATGCATGACTTCTTGATAGTGGGTGTATAACTCCTGAAGGTGAGCCTTGGGGTCTTTTGTTCCTTTATACTTATCAAATTTTAGAATTTTGAAATGCTTTTGGAAAGGGACCAATGAAATAGAGGGATCAAATGGATAGGGACAAATGTCCTCAAACTTGAATGATTGTTTGTTAGTCCCTACTTGTAAGTCCTTCAATGCAGCTTTGACTTCTTCTAGATCTTTATTGATAGGTGTTACAAGAATTGGATTAGATGGATTAGGCTAATTGTATAGAGGATAGTGCTGATATGATGAGGATGGTGCTGAAGTAGCTGGATTATAAGTGGGTTAAGGTGTGTACAGAGGTGTTTGCTGGAAATGATTGGCGTAAGCGGATTGTAGATTGGCGTAAGGTGGATAGGAGGATGATGGATTTTGATAGTAAGAGGTGGAAGCTTCTTGTTGATAGGGTGGTTGCTATTGATAATATGAAGGGGATGGAGTACCCTATTGGTATTTTATAGCAGCTTGATAGTATGATGACATAGAAGCCCCTTGCAGGTAAGGTGGTGGTTTTTGATAGTAGGAGGTGGATTGAGCACCCTGTTGATAAGGTGGTTATTATTGCATGTAGGGTGTGGATGAAGAACCTTGTTGGTATGAAGGTTGTTGTTGAGCATAGTATGGATTCGATTGGTAATTGTACACAATGTTGGGTTGTTGTGTGACATATGGAGGTGGTTGTGGGTTAGACGACTATTGGTAAGGATTTGTATGTGATTGTGGGGCATTGGTGTAAAGTGGCAGTTGAGTCTGCGGTGAATTCTAGGAGGCCACATGGATATTTGGATTAGGATTGGATGTAGCAGCATAAGTGGTGTACATGCTAGATGAATGGTAAAGATATTGTGTGAGAGGATTGCACTGGGTTTGCATGGGAATGTGTGTATGTTGGGGTGGTTTTTGCTACTCATGGTGGTTGTTGATAAATTGGGTGAGATGGGATGTGATGTTGTGGGAACGCTGAAGAAGCTCCATGGGGTGGTTGTGGTGGCTGTGATGTAGTTTGTGTCACTTGATGTGTAGGAACAATAGTGTGTTGTTGAGGAATTAGAACATTTTTCTACAGAATGATGATGTTCTATTGCAGGATTGTGAATTTTTTTTGGAGGTTGTTGATGAGGTGGCTGAGATGAAACAACAACGATAGTGGTATGTTGTGGCAACACTTACAAGGTAATAGCGGTGTGTTGTGGTGATGCTTCCAATGTAATGGAGTGTTGAGGATGAACGGGGGTTGCTAGAATGCAGGAAAGTTATCTTAAGGTGGCAGTGGTAGATTACTAGTAGGTCCAAGTCCTGGAGGTGGCATCAATGCAAGGATTGGAGTGCCCCCAACGTTGATAGGTGGTTGACCAGGATGTTGAGGTGGAAGTGGTGGAGCAGGAAAAAAATTGTGTGGCATGCCATAGGCATAGGGGTTGTTAGGATGAGGTTGTGTTGTAGAGGTCGTGGTTGGGAAGCAAGGATAACTTGTGACTTGATGTATCATGACATTTCTGAACCTAGGTTGATACCATTTGTCTATAGGTGCACCTTCGGGGACAAGGATTTCTTGGAACATTCTATGAGGTCTGTGGATCTAAAGGTGCTAGAAGAGACTGGGTACCAGTAAATCGGGACATGCCAAAATTAGGTGGTGGTTTTACTCCTTTCATTATCAAGGTGGAAAATATACTATCTCCATGCTCATTGAGGAGGCAATCCATCATCTAAACATTAGCCAGATTGCTTAGGTATTCGTCAACGGTGACTTTGGGTGATTAACCATGTTTTCATCTCTAGGATGTGAAGTGTTTTGAACATCAATATTGGACTGCGATGAAGCACTGTTATTAGGGTCTTGTGGGATATTTGTACCATTATTGGGATCTTGAGGGATATTTAGCTGGGAACCTTGGGATTGTTATTCTACCATTTGCTTCTTAGCTTGTGATCAAGTCTAAACAAGCATGAAAATGAAAAACTACCAAGTGAACTAAGATGTGGTTAAACTCTAAGATTCAATGCAAAGATGACCTAAATGATGATTGGATGATTGGATAGGGATGTGATTGGATTATATTGGATAATCTTGATTGATGAAATGATTGATAAAATAGGATGATTAATGATATTGGATGATGAAAGGGATTCTAAACTAGGTTCAAAGATCACCCTAAGTAACTTAAGACACTGATAGATCATATTAAAGGATATATAGATGACTACGACACCAAATACAACTTGAGATGGAAGTGGATTGATTGGGTTGAATGATGATGACTTCCTTAGGATAGGTGACAATCCTAAGTAGATGTTGTAGGATGACGATTGATGTTAGACACCTAGGTCAATTTGGATAATAACTTCAAATGAAGTACAGAGGATTTGGATTGAGAAAACGATGCATGATATGCAACATAGAGATGCTTTATGATGTTCCTATATGATTTAGATGATGAACAAATGACCTTTGGAGAATGTAGATGGATTAAAATGTAGATAATAGGTGGACAAAAGATGTAAAATGACTGGATAAAGATCAAACTTTCCTAATCTAGGGGGCAAGCTTTCCCAAATCAAGGTCAAAATTGCCTAACATAAAGTCAAGGTCACCCAACTAAAGGTTAAGGTTGCCCAACTTAAGGTCAAGGCCACCCAACTTAGGTCAAGGTCGCCTAACTTAAGGTCAAGGTCACCTAATTAATGTCAAGGTTTCCCAAACCAAGAGTATGGTCACCCAAGTCAAGGGCAAGGTCACCCAACTCATCTTTTGAACTTTTCTAAATCAGAAAAGGGGTCAAATAGACTATCAAAACAGTCAAATGGACTATCAGAACAGGAAAACAGAGTATTAGGATAGGCGAATAGACTCTTGAAATGGGGAAATAGATGCTTAGAATGGGAAAATGGATGTTAGGAATGGGGAAATGGATGTTAGGAATGGGGAAATGGATGCTTGGAATGGGAAAATAGATGCTAGGAATGGGTAAATGGATGCTTGTAATGGGGAAACAGATGCTCATAACGGGAAAATGGATGCTAGGAATGGGAAAATAGATACTTGGAATGGGGAAAAAGATGCTAAAAATAGGGAAATGAATGCTAGGAATGAGGAAACAGATGCTTGGAATGGAAAAACAGACTAACAAATTAGTTGAATGGAAAGTGTGATTGACTATTCAAAGTGAAAAATCACCCAACTATGAGGCAGGATCGCCCAACTTGGAGGCAGAATTGCTCCTCTTGATGAAACAAGAGATTTTGATGAGCTGTTTGACTAACAATGACTTAGATAGAGGGCAAAATTGCCCCAGTTTAGGGAAGGGCCACCCTATTTAGGGAAAGGTCACCTATTTGGTGGAAGATGGATTATTATGATAGAAGAAAATTGGGAAATGACTCAGATAGAAGGCAAGGTCACCCCTGTGGAGGGAAAGGTCACCCCTATTAAGGGAAAGGTCGCCCCTGTCAGCAGAACTAGACTTGACTTGGGTAAAATGGCTATGGAAAAGGACAAAAAACATAGAAAATAGTAAACAAAAGGAAAAGACTGACTTGACTAAACAAAAATTCACTAGTTTTGCATAGAAAATATTGTTCAGGTAGCACAAATCCTAAGATTAGTGAAAAAGGGTATGGCCAACACTATCCTCTAACTAGGCTAAAAAAGGTAAACTAGGGAGTCCTCGATATACAAAAAATACATGAGGCACAACCATGAACACCAACCCGTCACAGGCATGAGTTGGAAGCCCCAATGAGGTACTCAAAACTTGGACCAACTCTTTACGTCTTATCTAGGTATCACCCTAGCTTCAAATTTTTTCCAAACACAACGTGACTAGATTGGGGTACAACTTTGGCTCTCCCCCCTTTATATACCTTGTCAGTACATGTGGTTGGGATCCTCCCTTAGGGTGATGAAATCTCCAAGCAGGTCTCGCTAAAAAGAGATCACTAAATATTTTCGGCTAATCCCTAGGCTCACACAAAGTGCAAGGGGAAATCTTGAACAATCTAGTGCCCCCTAGGTAACACGAAGGACTAAGTGAGCTACAATTTCTCTTCACCCAGGATCGCCAAATGGTGCAAAGAGATTGAATACGTCAATAGTTCACTTTAAAAACGTAGCATGCAATATGTTGACTCCCCCTAATTAGATCTATGTGCCTAACTAGAATGAAAACGAAAAAAAAACAAACTAAATAATAAACTTGGTTTTTACATCATGTAGCTAATATGTTAGAATTTTAACCTCTAGTCTTCGACAAGTATGAGATAGCTACACAAATGTTAGTAAAAATGGGGACATTCAAAGACAAGACAAGTTAGTGGGTCAGTATTGACAAAATAGCAAGAAAAAAACTCTCGAAATGAAGTTTTAGTTAATATTTTTACCTCAGAGACTCCTTTGTTTAGGTCAAGGTTTCCTATCTTAGGGTAGGGTCGTCCCTATCAATGAATAGGTTGCCCCTGTTCAGGAAACAAGGAGCAGATTTGCTCCTATTTCACATATGGGTGATTCTGCAAGGGAAATTTTGCCTCTGTTTAGGTCAAGGTCACCTGTCTTTGGGAAGGGTCACTTAGCTTAGGGCAGGGTTGCCCCTATCAGTTGTGGAGTTGCCTCTATGTAACCTAAACCTATAAAATTTCAACCAACAAAGAACATGAAAGAAATAGAATTGTTTGTGGGTCCTACCAGGCATGCCAAAAATGTAATGTAGTGTTATTTATAAACCTAAAAGATGCAAAAACTAATAACTGCAAAAGGGGAAACAACACAAAACCCACCTCAAGATTAGCCTAAGTTGAACCTAAACAAAGAAAAGATAAAACAAGAGATTATAACTTTGTTCAAGTTGATCTTCTTGGTTGGCCCTTTCATATAGCTTGGTTGTGTGCTCCATGATGGAAAATATGATGAAATGGTATGCAAATTGATCTAGATTGTATGATGAATGCAATGAAATATGTGGGTGTTTTGATAGATGAATACAAAATGGATGCAACAAAAGCTTAATGAGTGCAATAATGGAGGTTGAATGAAAAATGATTGTGCTTGAGAATGCTTGAGAATGCTAGAGCTTGAAAGTTGAAAATGTGAATGCAAGTTATGAATGTGAGACAAAATGTTCTATTTTAAAGGAAGAGTCTCTAGAAGATTCAATGGCTAGGATTTAGCCAACATGGGAAAGATGGAGGGTTGTGGTGAGTTGAGGAAACACAAACCCTCACATCTTGCCATGTGTAAATTTGATGGCAAAAAGGGCATGTGAGGTGGAGAGAGGACATGTGAGGTGGAGGTACTTGCAAGTACCTTGGGATTAGGGGAAGATTTCCTCAAAAAGGAAATTTTTGTCCCTATGGGGAAGGATGGTGACAATTAGAATTCCTCACTAATCATCATGGAGAAGAGAGGAGTGGTTGGGGAAATAAATGTGAATTTTAAATTCACATGATTGGAAGTACCTTAAGGATAAGACAAGGTCCGCATAAAGGAAGTCCTTTTCCCATGTGACTGATGTGACTCATGATGGAATTTAGAATTGCTCAATAACCTACATGAAGAAGAGAAATGCATTGAATGAATAAATGTGAATTTTAAATTCACATGGGGAAGAGATTAGGGCTTGAAAAGGAAAACACTTATGAAGGGTTGACTTAGAGGACATACCAAAGATGGTATGTGATTAGATTAAGGTTGTGCAAATAGGTGATTAAGAATATTAATGAAAGATTAGAGATAAGTGGCCAAATATGGAGGATGTGACATTAATCCTGATTAAAGGTGTGCACATCATAATCATGGATTAATTAAACTAATCTAGATTAAAAGAAGATTATGGAGGATGTGAGAAGGAGAGAGAAAAGAAGGAATTTAAAATTGATTTAAATTCAAAAAGGATAAATGACTAAATTAAATAAATTGATATATTTATTTAATTTAGAGGAGAAGGATGAAAGGTGAAGTATTTAATTATTAAATTAAATACTTTAGAAACCTTAGGAAAAGGGGAAAATATTAATTAAATAAATCATTTAATTAATATCGATGAAATAGATGAATAAAGGAGACATGTTTGACCATATGGGAGTGGTAAAATTTGGATGTCTACGCATACAATCAAAGATTCTTGAAAGATGCATTCATTTTGAAGCTCAAATGCAAGCACATGGACCATTTGGACATGAGAATTGGCTTGTTTTTTTTAAAGTTGTATTCAATGCGAGTGGGATCAATGTGAGTCAAGTGAGTGGGTGGATACATGGGTTCCATAGTATCCAACTCCTTTATCTCAAAAAATATCCATGACAAATGATACAATGGAAAGTTTAGTTGATTATGACTATTTTTCAGATCTACTTTAGCCAAGAGATATTTTTGTAGTTGTTGCATCGCAGGGGAATGAAGAGAGATCAAACTATTGGTTGGCTCGATGTGTGCAGGTAAAGCATAAGCTAAAACAACTAATGGAAGATGATGATGGGTTTGTGTATAGTACAGGTTCAATTGTGGTTGTAGGAACTTGGTTGCGAACATACATGATTAGAAAGAATGGCATACCTGCATTGGAAGACTACAAGAAACACAAAACCATTCTCATGTATTTGCACCTTGTTATAGAAACAAATGTTAAGTTGTTGAATCATCATGCCAAACCAAAGACAAAACAATTATTGACACTTAGTAATATTGATCATGAAGCAATATTGGATACTCTTAAGCAAAGAGATGAGCCTTCAGGCACACTTGAATAGCATATTCAAGAATGAAAGGTACAATGCTTAGGTTCATTATGTTTAAGTTCACTACTGTTCTTTATTTAATACTGATATTTTGTATACTCTTGAAATGCAGGTGTCTTTAATACTGATATTTTGTATACTCTTGCAATGCAGGTGTCTTTAATAGTGATATTTTATATACTCTTGTAATGCAAGTGTCTTTAATATTGATATTTTGTATACTCTTGTAGTGCTTTTTCATGAGAACTCTTCTCATTTAATGATTACAACTTGACTGACCTAAGAAGGTAATATGCACTTTGTCAATGTGATTCAATTCATTGTCAATATGTCATTGACTTTTCTTGATGGAGGTCACATATATTGTTCTCCTTGCCTTCTTGTGATTAATATGATTTCTTATTGTACTTTTAATCTACCTTGCATGTGTGAAAGGGGACCATACCTGATTAGAATAATATAGATTGGTTATTCTAAGCATATTTTATAGTTTTCATTACCAATTCATCATCATTCAAATTGTTTAAAATAATATAGATTTGTTAGTCTAAGCATATTTTCTATTGTGACAATATAGATTTCTCATTTGAACTATATTATGATATGCCTGGCACAATTGATCATGGACCTGCTACAACAATAGCCAGCTCTGATCTTTTGGGAGAGGTATGTAACAAATTACAATAATATAGATTTGTTATTGTAAGTGTCTTTTATAGTTTGTATTACCATTTCATCATCAATTAGGTCATTTAGAATAATATAGATTAGTTATTCCAAGCATCTTTTCTACTGTATGTATTTTAATTGCTACCTTGATGGTTTGTATAGGTGCTTGTCACTTCAGAATGTCAATATGCTACTCTTGTGGAAGACTATGTCTATTGCGAAGGAAATGCATGCTTTATTAATTTCCCCTACTAGGAAATGACTATGTATTAGGGTTGTTTGTTGTATGCCTACATGGAATTTTGTAAACCCTCTATTTGATAACAATTATTGAACTATAATATTATGCATATTGTGTACACTTTATGTGTATTCAAGTGTATACTTTACAACTTGTTTTAATACTTTGTCACTTATGAGTATTCCAATGTTTACTTTATGACTTAGTTGTTTTAATGCGTATACTTTGTATTCATGTGTGTACATGAATTAAGTGTATTTGAGTATTCTAATGTATACTTTATGACCTACATGTTTTAATGCATATACTTTGTATTCATGTGTGTAGTTCACAAATTAAGTGTATTTAAGTAAATGAATCACTTTTTCACTTACTCATGAGGAACAAAACGAACCTTAAACCCCTTTGCACCTTTACATCGCATCCATCTAACCCTTTTTCCATCAACTAAAAAATCATCACCATGGGAAAACACCTTAGAGATAGTAAAAACTAAGAGAGGTTATTGTAGAGGGTCCCAACACGATACCATAGCCTTAGATAGAGAGTCTGTAAGTGTCACAATTTTTAAGAAATAGCCCTTCAAAGATTGTTGTCTTTTAACACTTTGGACTCTTAAGGGAAATCGTCTCTCCAATATAGCTCGAAGTGAGTTGGTGCATTTGGGTGAAAAAGAGGAGCATCCCTAGCATAAATGTATCCATCCAAACGTGTTGGAATAGTTTGTTTGGTTGTACGAGTTGCTGAAGAAAGTTGCAGCACTTTGCAACTTTACACTGCTTGCATTTGATAACCTTTCCCTCAACTAAAAAATTGTCACCATAGGAAAATGCCTCTGAGATAGAAAAAACCAAGAGAAGTTATTGTAGAGGGTCCCAACATGATCTCATATCCTTAAACAAAAATTTTGTTGGCATCACGATTTTCGAGTAAAAACCTGTCAAAGATTGTTGTCCTTTTGCACTTTGGACTCTTAAGGGATTTCACCGATTGAACGTAGCTTAGATTGCTTCAGCCTATTTGGGTGTGAAAGGGAACCATACCTAACCTAAACATACCCATCTAGACATGTTGCAATAGTTGATTTAGTTATACAAGTTGTAGAACAAAAGTTGCAAGAAAAAACAACTTCTATGCTACCAATGGTATGATTACCATAACTTATTCAAATCTCCATAAAGTTTGACTAAACCAAAGGAATTTTAAATCTATCTCAATTATCTAATCATATCACACATGTGAAAATCATAATAAGTCCATATAGACTGTAAAAAAGAAAAAGAACAACACTAGACATTGGAAAAACACAAAAAGCTTCTTCCTCAAAGATGCAAATTCTTATTTTCAACTTCTTTAACCTTGAGGTTGTGTTTACAAGATTTACTTATGCCCTTACAAGTATTTTCTAGCCTCCAACCAAACTCATCTAAATTTTAACAACATTTCAAAAAAAAAATCATTACAATTGAAAAGTTGTCATTGCCAACATTTGACATTTTTTTACATTTTTTACCCAAACGACCCACAAACATCCAATATGACTCCAAATGATCAGTAATTTTCTGAGTTTTGCATTGTTTTATTAGGATTCAGGGCTCTGTACGAATCCATACATGAATATCTCTTTCTAACAGTGATTGGAACAGATGTAGGACTATATTAACTTTGATTTTAATCCATTCTTGTGGAATTACTTTGAGTTTCAAGCAACTTAGAGGTAGTTTTCTATAAATGGGTATGTATTTTCTCAATCAAAGGTTTGAGAGGGTAATATGATGAAATAGGCCATTCCACCTATTGTACTTGTTGTATCTCGGTGGAATGGGCCTAGTTGGAGTAGGTGTAGGTGTAGGAGGAAGAATTTAGTGTAGGAGGAAGAATTTATTGTTGGAAAAGTTATTTCAAGAGGTTTCCCATGCCACCCCTATGGAAACATACAATTTTAAGCCTTAAAAGCAAGGCTAGAAGAGGTGAAAAGAAGAAATTGCTTGAGAAAAAGTTATAACAGGTTGGAAATAGTGTGAGCATGTGAAGTTTGATGAGATAGAAGGTTTGAAAATGCAAGGGAGGTCATTTGTATGTTTGGACATGAAGCCCTAGTTGAGAAAAGAGGGTTTTTGAATGGAAAATTGAGGTTTTAGAGTGTAAAAGTGGGTAAAGTTTGAGGGCAGCATAATTTGAAGGATTCTGAAGCTTGTGTAGGTTGATTAGAGAATGTTTGAAGTGGTTTCAAGGTTGTAAAATGTTAAACTTTACCATTGTTGTCTTCAAAGTTGTTTAAACTATATAATATAACCACAATATAACTAAGCAATATATGATATAATTTAACCATTATTCATTTTTTTTATTGTGAACTATATAATATAACCATTATGTTTTATGCTGGGTATGTGCAAGATCATGGTGGGCCAAAAAGTGACAATATTATGGGTATTTGTAGGGTATGTGGCAGACGACTTTTTTTTCACCCAAGATTAATGAAACAAAAAGGGTTTTTAGAGGAGATTCTCAGCTTTCCACAAATATAAATTATGATTTAATTTTAATTTAATAAATAATTATTATTCATTTTCTATTAGAATTACAACTAAAGTCCTGATCGATAGGCTGATTGAAAAACATCTATAACTTTCAAACGGTATCATATTTTTGAATCGAAACATCGTCACATTCTATGCTTCACATACTATAGGATTAAAAATAAAAATAAATTTCATGAAGTTTTGACCATGTTAAGGTGGTCGACATACGATTTTTTATATTTTCTAAAAGTTGTAATAAAAAATCATAATTAATTATTTACTTGGAAAAAATTACAAAAAAATATGCATCACATCCGGACATGAGTCCTCTACTTATATATAAAATATTACAAAAAATATTATCATTTTATTATGGTTAGGGTAATTGCACACCTACTTCTTATTTTTTTCCTAAAATTTAAGTACTACATTGAAATTTCAAATTTTCACCAAATAGATTTTATTTATTTTAAATAAACCTAGTATTTTAGAAACTACATTCAATTTTCTACAAATTCTATTCTTACATATTTTTGAAATAATATAGATAACTTATTCAAATATTTATGTCAAGTTGCCTAACACTGATTTTTCTGAATTTTTTGCCACTTAAGGGCCTGTTTTTTGCATGATGATCCTGCACATACCCTGCTATTGTACATTGATATTTAACCATTCCTCAAGATTAAATTTTTGAAAAGTTTAAACATGCACATGAGGAACAAATTATTTGATTCTCAACTTTTGCATATCAAATTATCCAATAATCAAAGTGTATGTCCCTATACAAAAATGGCATCAATGCCAAATCAAACAAAGTTTTGCAAAATGTGGCATATTCCATCTCGATATCTATTCAAAATATACATGTCAAAATATCTATCTCAAAGTAAGCTACTGGTAGATCATCAAAATGGAGCCTCTTTGAAGCACTCTTTGGCTCTGAAGGTAGCTGCACAAGAAAAATTCAAACCACAATTGAGGTTAGTTATATTATATAATTTAAAATTGAAAAATTAACATCAAAATCAATATAAATTGAATTATAATTGAACTCTAAAATTGAAATCTTGATTACCTCATATATACATCTCTTCACAAGGTCAAGAGTCCTAGAATATGCCCCTCTCAAAGAACCAATCAAACCAACTTTTGAAATGTTAATCTATATATGTGAACAAAAACATAAAATTGATACAAGTTAGCATACAATTGTCAGTAATAGGAACATATTTACCAAAAACAAAATAAAATAAACACATACCTCTTTAGGCATCTCTTTTTCTTTATATCCATCAGGTGTTTTGATACCTCCTCTTGAGGTGTTTCAACACCCACTCCTTTAGGCATTGTGACACTTGTCAACAAGGAAGTGTAGCTCATAACTGCCTGTACATAAAAATGACAAGTATGTGAAACTACCAATCTATGTCGATGTATATATAATCACTATAAGATCTTAAAAATCTTAATTCAATTGAATTTGAGTTCAATTACCTTTCCCTTATCTACCATTGTGCCTCCATAGTTTGGATAGTGCTACACCTTGCTCACACTATGTGTTCCCTACAAGAGGAGAATAAGATGAACATATAAGTTAATATATAATTTCATTAATGATAATTCAAATGACAAGAAAGTATATAGTAAAAAATGTAAATGAGTGAGTGCAAAAATATATACCATGTGCATGTCGAGGTCAAATGAAATGGCCCCGAGGTTGCTATCAGTAACCTGTGTAAGCTCCTCATCATACATCAACTGTTAAATAGACCATGTAAATAAATATTAGTAATTGATACTATCTCTTATTAATATTCATTTAAAAATAAATGCAATTTATGAATTTACAACTTAAATCTTACCTATGTAACTATTCCAACGTCCCCTCTCTAGCAAGAGAGGAATTTGTAGGGTGTGCTCAAATCTCCTACGTATGATCTCCTATAACATTCACATCATGGAGGTCATAATTAGAAGTGTCCAAAGGATGCTCAAACGGCTATATAAGAGGACCAAAGCATATTTTGTGGCACATAGTGCAAGTATGTGGCACATAGATCTGTGAACTTAAGGAGGATGATGCAGCATGACTCAATCCATTACTAACATCACCATCATGTGGCTGAGCTATTATAGTAGTATGGGAAACAAAAATATCACTCAAAGAGTGAATAGCCCGAATAGTCTGTGTGGCTACATCCTCGATAATATTTGGATGATGTACAGGAAGGGGAGGAGGGGGAGAATATGGGCCCTAGACTACTCTAATTGCCCTTGGTCCATCTTGGGGCATACCTTCACCAACGCCCTGGAAGGGTTTAATGTCAAATTAATTGACATAATTCCCTAACAGAAACTCAGAGTATAGTTTTTTAGTAAAGTAAAATGGTACATCAATATTGTTGTTGGGTGGTTTATCAAAAACTATCCACCAATGATCCCAAAAGTTATCTACATTATTCTTATTCGTGCACCATTTTATAGAAAGTTTTGGTTTATTAACATTAACTGGCAGACCGGTGTAGGGGTTAATAAATAAAGAGTCTATTTAGGATTTTTTTATTTCGAGATCTTTCACCTCTTCATAAGAGAATCCACAGGAGTAATATTTCCTTGTGGTTTCTCACTATGAAAGAATGACATTATGTTGGGTGGAGAGGGTTTCTATATTTTTAATTATTTCTTTCAATGTGTTTTTCATCTAGGATAATCAAGGGATTGTCTTATAAACATCACAAATTCCCCTCAATTGCTCTAATTTTTCACCAATTAACTTGTTATCTCCTAGAAATGCACCCTATGCACTATTATGAAAATTGAGCTTTCTAGAGAAACATGGGATCATTTCAAGGTTCTGGGTCACCTAAAGTTGAAATGAACCTCTGGAGAAGGCCGAATTCCTTTGTGTTTTCACCTAACTACTGATCTTGTAAGGAAAATGGAGAAGGAGATGCATAAGAAAATGAAAATTAAATCCTATGGTGATGCACCTAAACATTACTTGGATTTGAAACATGACTTCATACACTTGCTTGCAATGACTGAAGATAAATTTGTACAACTCACCTCTATATATATTTTTGCAAAAGTGTTTCAAAAATAGGTCTTGGTGCTAGGATTCCTAGAAGGAAAGTTAATTTCACATCTAAAATTTAGTACATCTTTTGACACAATTTGTAACTTGCAAAAACATGCTTTATGCATAAAGGTTCTATAATATGAGACAAAGCTAGAAAAAAATAAACGTTTACCTCAATAAAAGCTTGATCAATCAGCCGACTGAACACAAAAATGCAAAGAGAAAGTAGGAAAGAGCTTCAAATCAATAATAATCAAGGTCTTTACTGAATTTCATCTCCAAAATTGAGTTAAAAAGTTTTCTAATCTGAGAGAGGATTGCCAAAAGTCACAAAACTTCAGAAAATCCTCCGAACACTAGTAGAATTTAGCAAATAAATGACTACATGACTAAAAATTTTAGTCACATGACTAAAACTTTTAATCATGTGACTAACACTAGTAGTATCTTGAAAATAAATGACTAATTTGGTCATTGGGTAAAATCACAACTAAATGACTAATATAATTTAATTTGTATTATGTAAAATATATATTATATATTAATTATATATTGTATTATATTTATATATTAATTTAATTTGTACAATGTAATAATTTATTAATTATTAATTTAATAATCTTATATTTGCATTAAATATTTTTATTAAAGAATATAATATATAATAATAATAATACATTTTTTGGGGCGGCTAAAACATCTTGCACGCAAGAGGTTAGGAGGTGTAGTCTCCCCACCATCCCATGGAGGGCGTGTAGCTCTAAATATATATATATATATATATATATATATTTATATAATATATATATATAATAATAAATATAAATATATTATATATAATTTAATGTCTCATATAAAAATACATTTTGTACTAATTATATATATATATATATATATTTAAATTTAATAATTTCCAATATAATATATAATATATTATAATAAATATAACCATAAAATTATTTTTAAAAAATACATTATATAAAATATAGCATATAATAACAATTTTGTCCTATATAAAAATACATTTTGTACTAATTATAATTTTTTTATTTATATTTGAAAATTTATAATATAAGATATAATATATTATAATAAATATAACCATAAAATTTTTTTTTTTAAAATACATATATAAAATATAGCATATAATAACAATTTCATGTGATGCGACACAATGATTTCCATGTTATTCTCTCTTATTCACTCCATATCTCCTACTCTATTTATCTATCTCTATTTCTCTCTCTTGATCTCCCTCTCACTCCTCTCTCTATCTCTTTATATCTATATCTTTCTCTACCTCTATCTCTTTATCTCTCCCTGTCCCTCTTTATCTTTCTATATCGTGCTCTATATATCTCTCCCTCTCCCTCTCCCTCTCCCACTCTATATATTGAGATATCTCTCCCTCACAACCCCCCTATCTCTCTACCTATCTCTCTTACTTTTTTCCCTCTCTCCCTCTATCTCCCACCTTTATCTATCTGTCCCCATCTATTTCTCTCTCCCTCCTTCCCTATCCCTATGTATCTCTCTATCTCTACCTCTCTCTCCATTTCTCTTCTCATATCTATATCTCTCTCTTTCTCTTCTTGAATATTTATCTCTCCCTCTTTTTCTCTCCTCTCTATCTCCCTCTATTTCTCTCTCCCTTTATCCATATCTATTTGTCTTTCTCTACTCTTTATTTGTTTATCGCTTTGTATCTCTCCCTCTCCCCCTCTCTTATATCTCCTTATATCTCTATCTCTTTATCACTCTATCTCTCAATCTAAATATATCTCTCCCTCTCCCTCTCCCTACCTCTCTCCCTCTCCATCTCCTTATCTCTCTACATTTTTATCTCTCCTTCTCCTTCTCTCTAATATCTCTCTATATATTTGTCTCCCTCTTCCTCTCTCCCACTATCTTCCTCTCTCCCTCACTATCTCTAGACATGTCTCCCTATCTCTCCCTCTCCCTCTCCCTCTTCCAAGACTTGTATATCTATATCTATTTTCCTCTCTCCCTTTATCTTTATCTCAATATATCACCATCTCTCCCTCTCTCTCCACCTTCATCTCTATCTCCATCTCCTTAACCCTCCTCTCTCTCTTCTCCCCTCTATCTCTCCCTCTTTTTATCCCTATCTCTCCCTTCCTCTCTCTCTCTCCCTATTGCAAACATAACATGAGTCTATTGCTAATGGAACTTGATTATCTTCTTCATTTATGGGAAGTGGACCAATTGATATAGTAGACATTAATGACTAGATCGTTTCCTAGATCCTTGTTGATTTGAGAACTTTGTTGTACAAACAACATCAATTGCTAAATTTCCTACCATAGTGCATAAATATATGTAAACAATAGACCATTTTTCCCTAATTGACCATCCACATCTCTTTGGTATACCCAGTGCACACCAACATGTGATTGCTAGTTATGCCGAAGGCATCCCCACGCTGAGGTTTTGCAACCTCTTTTCATGTCAAATGATGGAGATTGCAAGATAGATGATGAACTACAATGAAATGAATCGCAGTTGTTCATCATTTTCCACCACTTTCCCAACTATTTTTGCCCCTTTTCGCAGCTTTCCCCATCCTCCCAACTCTTCCTTGCTGGTATTGACCTTTTGCTTCTCCACTTGCATGAGATTTAATCCCGTTATAGTTCAGTTGTTGCAAAATCCCATTCCCTAGTTGACAAAGAATTTCACATCGCAATAAATTGTTCCCATTTAGAGGGTGGATGTAAATATCTGCATTGAGCATGGTGGTAGGGTTTCGGCATTTTCTTCTAAACTCTACATAGATTTCTCTACTTCTTATATGCTCTAGAACAAGGGATTGGTCCTCAGAAGTGATTGTATGACACATTTAAATTCTGAAGCCTTTCCAGCTTCACCAAAACAACTTGGGTCTTCTATTGTGGCTTGTCCATTCTGCTTGTTGCTTGCAGGTTGAATGCTTTTGCTTTTGAGCTATTTCTAAAGGATAGTTCATGGATTATCATAATGATGCCTACAGAGTAAAATGGTAAAACTAGGAGTCCCTTAACACCTAAGAGTATTATTATATATTCTTTAACTTTGGGAAAGGATAAAAAAGTAGCCGTCAAAATTGTAGCTGCTACCAAGAACAAGGAGGTGGAAGGGAAGGGAGCGTTGATACACAAAATATCAAGAAAAAAAAGTGGGTATTGCCTTTCACATCTCCATTTTGGCGAGCTGCAGCCTTAAAATGCAATAAGGCTTTGATGAGGGTTTTAGAGTATGTTTATTAAAATGAAAATTACGGCCAAGATCCTAATAATGAGCACATTTAGGTCCATGGCTAATCAATGTAATTTGCAATTTCAGTCAGGTTTACAGCGGTTGAAAGATTTTACTCAGCCTTTCTAGCTAGCCCTTTTTGTAGAGGGAACACGCTTTACAAATGCTAAGTTGCATACAACTTAGGAGTATGTAGCATCTAAAGGGTTGCCAGTTCCAAGGAATGTGTTGATCCCTCATACTAAGGAAAGTGTCTTTCATAAAAATTTCAAGGTTCAATCTTAATAGTAAACAATCTAATTAAACCTACTGATTGTGATCTTGTTGTTTGGTATTGTGACTAACATAATTGTACGGGTCATTTTAGCTTGTTCTTGTGATTAGTTAGATGTAATGTAGCTGGCATGCACTCTATTTCCAAAGCTTATCTGGAGCTTGCTTGTGTTTCAGCCATATATATTTTCCCCTTATTTGCATTTCCTCAGAAAATTCTAATTAAGGCATCAAGAATCACAATATTACATTGTGTCACCTGACATATGAATGTGACTTGTCTGTTTCCAAGTTTCGAGGATTATTTTGTTAACTTGATCACTAAGATCTTCTAATGTGTATTTAAAATTTATTTCTATCTCGTAGTTTCAAATCTCTGTTGGGAAATATATTTTATTGCTTTCATGGAAAGTTATGCTTTGTGTAACTGGGCATGGAATGTTTCTAAAAAGAATAAATTGAAGAACCAAATTCTTGTGTTAAATATCCACACTTTCTTTTCAATTACCAACAAATACATTCATTTGGAAATATGGATAGCATTATTATATCCAAATATATTAGATTCTATAGTTTTTGTACTATCCATTTCTATAGAAATTGTCTTTATACAATTACCAGACTGTGGTATGGTAAGAAATGTTTCCTGAACTAGCATCATTACCATTCAGGGTTTTGTTTCAACTGTTACTAACTTGCGATCATTTGTGGTGGGGTATTTCTGCTTTGAATAATTGCATTCTACATGTTATTAAATGACCTTTAACATTTTGGAATGTTTCTAATTAGTGGTCCTCTCTGGAGTTCTCTATATAAAGTTATAAACAATTTTTTGATTATATGAACCCCAATTGTTTCATATCTTTATGTTGTATTTGAACAAGATAGATCCTAAATTATAAGTCTAGGTATCATACCTTATAAGCTCTGAGAATTACTTGTGCAAGGAGAAATACTTGTATCTTGACTGTAAAAATTCTGATGAAATTTGCAGCTATCCACGAGTTGGGCCGTAGAATGTTTCCCAGGCTGATGGGAAATATGGCAATAATTGACTTACGAAGAGCGTGAGTGATAAGTTCTTAATTCTAGGAATTTAAAGTATGCCCAAGACTAGATTTAATTCCTTATTAGAGGTGAAGGGTTAGCAGTTGACAAGACTAGATTTAATTCCTTATTAGAGGTGAAGGGTTAGCAGTTGACTATGGCTTTGAAACTTTATTGGCAATGATTTCTGCAATTTATCTGTAGGAATAGGGCTTTATTACTGAAATTCTATAGAATAGAGTAGATGGATTAGTACCAAATTTCAAGAAATGGATATGAAATTCTCTAACAAGTTTGATAGTTTGCATCAGTTTTCCCTTTTGTTCAAATTCTATTTGTAGTCCCCTCAAATTTTGAATGGGCTTAAATCAATTTGACTAGTTCTCATTTGGTGAGGTTTAATATGTGTGTTCATAAAACATCTAGTAATTGTAATTTATTATTGTATGCAATCCTATGTAGATTTCAAGGCAATTTCAAGGCAATTTATTATTATATGCAATCCAGATTTGTGTTATTTGAGTTTCTCGAGACCGTAATTTTGTTCATGGGAAACCAGCCAGAAAAAGGCTACTTTGCTTGAGTAGATTGAAGCAACAGCTGTAGGAAGATTTTTTTTTTTCACGTCATTTAAAAAAAATTCTGTTGTGGTAGGGTTTCATATTTTTATTGCAAGCTCTACCTGTTTTTTATCCGGCATCTTCGACAACAGGACACAATTATTCATATTTACATGGGAAAATCTCAAATCTTCATATACTAATTACTAAGTCATGACTGTAACCTTGATTGTAGCCAATTGTGTCTTGATCAGTTTCACAAGTTGTGGCCTCCGCTGATGGACAATTTAAAGAAGGTGACATTGTGCTGGGATTTTCTGATGGAGCCATAGAAAGATGAGACAGAAAAAATTGCATTAAGGAGCATAGAAGATGAGACAGAAAAAATTGCATTGTGAATGGAATACCTTGTGTAATGATGTGAAGGTTGAATGGTAGGAGAGCAGATATTACCTGCTTTAGTAATACAGAGAAAGGAAAAAAAGGTCCTTCCAAGGTATATGATGCATGGTGACCTGTTAACCCAACTTTGCTTAGATTGGAGGAAAGCTAACAAAATCTGAAACCACCTTTTACTTGCTGTATACTTACTCAAGGTGGTTAGGAAGGCATCATATGTGCTACATGATATGGGGCATGGGCGTACTTATCCAATAGCCCACCCCTCTCTAGATTTGAATCTGTGTCTCCCCTACCAAAGCATAAATCCTTTCCTATCAGGTCCACTCAGGGACTGCAGAAAAATTATTGTCTCATCGTGCTAGGAATATTGTGAAACTAGCTAAAAGGATAATATTTATATAGATGTAGGCATGGCCACAACAGTATAACAGATTTAGAACTACTTTTTCCTTCAAATAAGACATGGTTGCTCAAATCCGTTCTTAAAAATCTGATTAGAACTATGATAGAAAGCATTGGTACCATGCATTGCAATTTCCAATACCAAGAGAATATATTGGTACCATGCATTGCAATTTAGTATATTGTTGTATTTGCCTACAAATGAACTTTGATATAAGCATTGGAGAACACTATGATGAGAATTTTTTTGTGGCCATTATAAGAAACATATTTTTTAAGACTAGTCGGAGAAAAAAAATCACAACATAAACAATGATCCTCTTACCACTCTTTGGATGGTGATAATTTAATTTGTAGGTGAAGGTGCTAAAAGAAGAATTTGGATTTGATGATGCCTTCAATTATAAATCAGAAACAGACTGGGATGCAACTTTGAGCAAGTAAGGTTTGAAAATTCACATCTCTACTTCTGCATGGATAGTTTAAATAATTCTACTAGCAACCTGTCACAGTTGCAACACTTGATCATAGAAGATTGTAGAGGTTTAAATAACCTTCCTTATTCCACTAGCAACCTGAATGTCTGCAGTACTTGAAAATAGTATGTTGTAGAGGTTTAAATAAATTCCATGATTCCATTGTCAACCTATCACAAATGCAACACTTGAACATAATAGGAAGTTTCAAAGGTTTAAATAACCACCTTGATTCTATTGACAATCTATTGCAGCTGCAGCATTTGAAACTAAAATATTGTCATGGTTTAAATCATAGCAACAAAAATCTTTTGGGGAATAAATCGGCAAACCAAAAGTATAAGATTTCTTGAAAAAATCGGGAAAAAGTCGTGAAAAAATAAGGAAAAATTTGGATTTAAAAAAAATGTAAAAAATTGTAGAACAAGAGATAAAAACTATTTTTTTTAAAATTGAAAGGCATTTCCATAGCATAGAGATATAGAGCGCAAATAAAATGAAGAGTTTAACTAATGAAATGTAGAAAATAATTTTTTGTAGTTTATATTCATATCGCTGATTACATTCATTGCATTGCACATCTTTCAAACTCAAAGCATTACTTAACATTGCATAACTAATAGCTAGATGCTGATAGATGACAAAATTTCAATTACAATATAGCTTTTTACAAAGTCAACCCAAGCAGTTATGCAATTACTTCACATTGCATAACTAATAACTAGGAGCAACTGCCAATTGCACTAGCTTGTCATGGCACTCCATGAGACCACAATTCTTTGAGTCATTTTTTCAAATAGTTCACTACCTTGTCTATGCTACAAAATTTTTCATACATGTCTACCAAAGCATTTTATCAAACAGTTCACTACTTTGCTGCTATGGCTAAAAGCCTAAAACAGTTTTGAACAAGCTACGGATGTTTGAAAAAATCTATCAAAGCATAATAGTAAGCAATAGCATAGACAAGGCAATGAACTGTTTGAAAAGATGCCTCAAAGAAATGTGGTCTCATGGTGATGGAATGCCATGATGAATGCCTATGGCGATGGATTGTCATGGCATTCCATCACCATGAGAACACATTTCTTTGAGGCATCTTTTCAAATAGTTCATTGCCTTTTCTATGGTACAACATTTTTCATACATATCTACCAAAGCATTTTATCAAACAGTTCACTGCCTTGCTACTATGGCTAAAAGCCTAAAACAGGTGCTTTCGAACAAGCTATGGATGCTTGGAAAGATCTTCCTTGCTACTATGGCTAAAAGCCTAAAACAAGTGCTTTCGAACAAGCTATGGATGCTTGGAAAGATCTATCAAAGCATAATAGTAAGCAATAGCATAGACAAGGTAGTGAACTGTTTGAAAAAATGCCTCAAAGAAATGTGGTCTCATGGTAATGGAATGCCATGACAATCATCACCATGAGACTGCATTTCTTTGAGGCATTTTTTCAAACATTTCACTACCTTGTCGATGCTACCACATTTTTTATACATGTCTACCAAAGCATTTTATCAAACAGTTCACTGCTTTGCTGCTATGGCTAAAAGCCTAAAACAAGTGCTTTTGAACAAGCTATGGATGCTTGGAAAAAATCTATCAAAGCATAATAGTAAGCAATAGCACATACAAGGTAGTGAACTGTTTGAAAAAATGCCTCGAAGAAATGTGGTCTCATGGCGATGGAATGCCATGATGAATGCCTATGGCTATGGATTGTGATGAAATTCCATCACCATGAGACCACATTTCTTTGAGGCATATTTTCAAACAGTTCACTACCTTGTCTATGCTACAACATTTTTCATACATATCTACCAAAGCATTTTATCAGACAGTTCACTTCCTTGCTGCTATGGCTAAAAGCCTAAAACAGGTGCTTTCGAATAGGCTATGGATGCTTGGAAAAAATGTATCAAAGCATAATTGTAAGCAACAAGCTATAGTCTCATCATTTTTTTTTTCGCGTGAAAATCAACACAATTTTATTTGCGTTTTTCTATAGGTTTTAAACACGTTTTTTGGCGATTTTGTAGTTTTAAATGGGAAAAAATTGTTGACCAAAAGGTCAGATTTTTTCAAAAAATCGGGGAAAAAATCATCTAGCCTGTAGATTTTTTAAAAATCGTGATTAATCAGGTTTTTTTGCAGATTTTTGTTACTATGGTTTAAATAACCTCCTTAATTCCATTGGAAACCTGTCACAGCTGCAACCTTGAACATAGAAGGGTGTGAGTGTTTAAATAACCTTCCTGATTCCATTGGCAACCTGTCACAACTGCAACACTTGAACATGGTAGGGTGTATAGATTTAAATAACCTCCCTCATTCCATTGGCAACCTATCATAGCTGTAGCACTTGAACATAGAAATGTGTAAAAATTTTAAAGAGCCCCCCTGATTCTATTGGCAACCGGTCACAGCTGCAACACTTGAACATAGAAGACAATAGAGGTTTAAATAAGCTCCCTAATTCCATTGGAAAGTTGTCACAACTACAACACTTGAGCATAGAAGGGTGTAAAAGTTGAAATAACCTCCTTGATTCTATTGGCATCCTGTCACAGCTGCAACACTTAATCATAGAAGATTGTAGAGGTTTAAATAACCTTCCTTATTCCACTGGCAACCTGTCACGTCTATAGTACTTGAAAAAAGTAAGTTGTAGAGGTTTAAATAACCTCCCTGATTCCATTGTCAACCTATCACAAATGTAGCATTTGAACATAATAGGAAGTTTCAAAGATTTAAATAACCTCCTTGATTCTATTGACAATCTATTGCAGCTGCAGCATTTGAAACTAAAATATTGTCATGGTTTAAATAACCTCCTTGATTCCATTGGCAACCTGTCATAGTTGCAACCTTGAACATAGAAGGTTTTGAATGTTTAAATAAACTTCATGTTTCCATTGGAAACCTGTCACAACTGCAACACTTGAACATGGTAGGTTGTATAGATTTAAATAAGCTCCCTCATTCCATTGGCAACTTGTCATAGCTGTAGCACTTGAACATAGAAATGTGTAAAAGTTTAAATAACCCCCCCTGATTCTATTGGCAACCTGTCACAGCTGCAGGACTTGAACATAGAAGACTGTAGAGGTTTAAATAACCTTCCTGATTCCATTAGCAACCTGTCACATCTGTAACACTTGAAAATAGAAAGTTGTAGAGGTTTATATAACCTCCCCAATTCCATTGTCAACCTCTCACAGCTGCAACACTAGAATATAATAGGAAATTTTAAAGGTTTAAATAATCTCCTTGATTTCATTAGCAACCTGTCACAGCTACAACACAACACTTGAACATAGAAGGGTGTGGACATTTAAATAAGCTCCCTGATTAAATAACCTCCTTGATTCCATTAGCAACCTATCATAGCTACAACACTTGAACATAGAAGGATGTGGATGTTTAAATAATCTCCTTGATTCATTTGGAAACCTGTCACAGTTGCAACACTTGAATATAGAAGGGTGTGTACATTTAAATAAGCTCTCTAATTCCATTGGAAACCTGTCACAACTGCAACACTTGAACATGTTAGGGTGTACAGATTTAAATAGCCTCCCTGATTTATTGGCGAGTGGAAAACAATGAGATTAGGGCTAGTTTGGAGGAGCTTCTTAACAACTCAAAAAGGCAGGAAGATGAGGTGGCAAAGGTGCCCCTCAACTACCACAAGGATGACCTCATACCTACATGGTGTCATAATTTTTCAATTGAAAGAAAATAGTTAAACATAAGAATGAAGAAAAGAGTTGGTGTGGGGGAAGGGGCACAAACTACCCTCATCCCCCTTATTGGTGGGCCCTCCACACTCCGTATCAAAATTTATAGTTTTTTCTATTTTTAGGGATGTCTCCTAAAAACAACAGGGAGTTTTGGAGACTTCTTAACTGTCCCCAACCTTTCTTCCACACGAGATGAGTCCCAAGTGTTTGGAGATGCACTTCCCACTTCCACTGTTTAAGTGTTAATAAGTTATATACAATTGGGGGTAAAAAATATGCCATCTTCGGTACCTAATTTTTCAGAACCACCCCTACTCTCTCCTGTACCCATATCAGTTCTTGATGGTATCCAGGATTTGGTTCTCCTTGGAGAAGTCCCTTAGGAAACTATAAATGAAAACAGGAAAAACTTAACCTAAACTAACCCAACTTGTTTCTACCCTTGTTCCTCCAACCCTCTTGCACGCAGGCCACAATTTTTTTTAGCATTTCCCATACTTCTTTGTGGTAAAATAGATTTTAATTTGTTATTCTTGTGGAGATCATTCATTGCTCTTTCACTCTATTCCATTGACAGTTTATCTGTACTCTTCAAGTTTTGTCATGCTTTATCACTGTGTTGAACTGATTTAATGTGTATTTTACTAATTTTGTTGTGCTCTATTAGTGTTCCAATTATAGTTTAAGCATATTATATGTATTTTTCAAGTTCAATATTATGATATAATCCAAATATTTCATGCCAAAGTCTTGCAAATGAGAATTCTATAGAAAATTTTTACTGATTGGACATGTATAAAGGTGTTTATTCATTCACAAATGCAAATATGAGTTTGAAGAGAAGCTGGATCAGAGTTAGCATAATTATAAAGATTTATTAAAATTCTTCTTTGCTAAATTGTCATCTTATTTTATGAATTTAGAATGAGTACAAGCAAGGGATCAATGCTTGGAACTTCGATCTCGAGGACTTAAAAGCTCAAGCTGCTCTGGTATGGAATATACAGTCCTCCTGACAACTAAGTGGGAAGTCTGGTGTAGTAATGCATGTTTGCTTTCATTGTATTGATATATATTTAAGTATTGATAAGATACTTTTTGTGTCTTTCTTATTCTGTGTCCATACCTTGGTCTAATTTTGTTGCCTTATACATAGATTAAAGATGATGACAAACTTTCTGCCACAAAATATGAGGTGGAGCCTCAAATGCCAACAAAGAAAAACAAGGACCAAATTGATAAACCATCATATATTCAATCTCACGTGTCCCCCCTCACACATAAATATGAGACTGCTGAAAAGGTAGGGGGGCTTGTTTACCATAACTAATAGGTAATAGTTTTGGAATAGAAGGCTACAATAAAATACTTTTATGGAAGAGAGTTTTTACCCCTTGACACTTGATAATTGGGTTATGAATGTGTAAAGATTATCATTTTGTTAATTGAAAATGATAATCTAGAGGCCACAAAAAAAATTTGTAACACCACCGAGTTTACAAGATGGAGGCCATGTGACATGCTTTCAGCCAGGATCTTTGACATCTACTTTACCACTTCGGTGTCTAAATGGTCTCTAGTATGCAATTTTTGTTTTCAAGCTATCAATTTCTTTTCATTTTATTTTGAGTATAATACAAGCACAATGGTTCCATTTTTTTAATAAATAATAAGTTATGTGGAAGCCAAATAGAGTAATAATCTATATCAATAGTGGGATCTTTGAGTTTCCTCTGGACAAATAATATCTACATATGGTTTGTTTGTTGATATTATAACTACTTTATAATTTTGATTTATAATCATTTTTAATTAGATTTGTAGCCATTATTTAAAGAATACATTTTGGATTAGAGGATGTAACTGAAATTGGTTTTAAAATTAGAGATCTTAATGGTTCTAAGCTTCAATAGAGTAATGACTAGTTTACAAAGTATAATTGAAGTCATAAGGTTTTTTCAATGTAAATTTTGCAAAGGGAAATTTGATATCATTGATGATGATTAGTGTGATAGCCCAACATGGAAGGAATGCCAATATACCAAGTCTGAATCTGGTAGAACATAGGATATGCAAATCCAGAAAGGTAATGTAGAGAAGTTTAAGAATGATGATAGAAAGTTGAAGCTTCTTGAGGATGGAATCTTTGGTTCAACACAAGGTCGTAAAGTATTGAGTGGTCCACTTGTACCAGAGCATGTGCAAGCATCTTACAGATTACGAGTTGGAGATTTTAATAGGCAAGATTCAATATTTTGGTTTTTGGAGCTTTTCACTAAAATAGTAATATTTTATTTGTACGTAAGTGTAGGGGAGTGGATCTAACATTCAAATATGGACTTTCTACTACCCTGTTGAGTGAATTCCTGGTATTTATCAGAATGTAAACAGTATTTGTCATATTCTTCTTACTGAATTATTTGTATTTACCATCCTAGCCTCACAAGATCCTTTTCATTAAACAACATTTGGGAACATTGAATGTAAGAGGAATTGTAAAGTATGGATTGGGTTGTGAGATGCATACAAATTTATGATAAGATCTATTCTAAGGACATACGAGTAAGTGGATCACATCTTCAAATCAAGGAGATTGATTGTGCCCATAAAGTTCCTTGAGCCACTTCCTACTTTGGTAATTTGCAGCTATTAATCAAATTTCTTTTTGCTCTTTGTTTTGGACACTATGGAGGCCTACAAAGTGGCATAACTAAAATTTGATGTTACGATTTGGAAAAAATGTGTGTTACATGGGGATCTGTCTTCCCTATTTCCTTAGATCTGTCCTTGGTGACGATCATGGGACACAAGGACAACATGGGATGTCCCTACCAGGGCATATAATTGTGGATGCATTGCAATCACTAGACACTTGGCTGTATCTAGGATGACCTGGGACATCCAAGATGCCCCTCAACTACCACATGGATGACCTCGTATCTCCATGGTGTCGTAATTTTTTAATTGAAAGAAAACAATTAAACATAAGAATGAAGAAAAGAGTAGTTGAGGGGGAGGGGGCACAAACTAGCCTCATTCCCCTTATTAGTGGGCCCTCCACACTCCTTATCAAACTCTAAATTTTCCCTAGAACTAACTCATAGTTACATTTGGATCCACTATTGGTCGATGTCTCCTTGGACGAATCACAATTTTATATAGGAATTGGTTCAAAGGTAAAGGCCAATTTTGATAGTGACAGCCTAGATAAAGCTCAACTATAGGAGGTCTAGTTGTATATTTGTATATCTATAATATTACTGGCATGCCTCTTGTTGGACATTTTGCAGCCTTTGGGCCTTTTGTCATTATATACTTCAAATTTTCAATGAAAACAATGACTTTTTTTTTGCTGCTTTTTTTGAATCAATGAATATTGAGCATTGGATCTCCAATTTGATGCATTGTGTTTATGTTTAATTTTGAATCTTGATGTCATGTACAACTAGGCTTCTAAAATTTTACATATACCTGCATTCACACACACACAAATAATTTTTTTGTTATATTGCATAGCATTTCTGGGAAGGGGATGACAAGACATGCTTCAAGGATAGCAGTCAAAGATGCCGGTTTTTGGGGATGCCACATACACCAATATACCAATTTTTGGGGATAGCCTAAAAGTGGTGTAGGGATGGGGACTGCATGAAATGTTGGAATGTTTATTTGATATAATCATGATTTGAAGCAAGATAGTTTGCATGCCCTCTGACCAATAGTAGCTATAATAGTAATCATTGGCAACCTGTCATAGATTTATTGGGAAAGCTCAAGCCATGTAACCAATGGTAGTTGTAATAGTCATCATCAATTTATGGATACATTGGCCATTTGTATTAAATAATACATTACTTTACATCTTTGGTCTATTGCCAGATTATTGATTAGTTCTGCCATTTTTGGTACAGTGTTATATTTTGATGAGAATGGTGTGCTATAGTTTAAATTTTATTTTTTACTTAGTCCATCAAAAAATTCACAGTTATATTATTGATTCTTTTCACATCACAATATCTATACATTGCTATGGGTGTTTATAGCAAAGGAAATGTGTTCCTCTTGGGATTCTAAGTTATAATGAGTTCTTTTTTTGTATACCATTTCACAACAAGCAAAAGGTTTCTAGCTACAGCATGGATTATGAGCATGGCACAGCCTTCAGACATGCCATGTGAACCCTCTGAGGAGGAGTTTTGTTTGTGTCTGAGAAATGGATTTATTTTGTGTAGCTTAATCAATAAGGTTCAGCCAGGAGCAGTGCCAAAGGTGGGAGCATGTTGTTGACATTAGCTAGTTAATTTCATTTATCAACATTTCATAATTTTCCAATTGACTTCTTGCTTTTCTACTTTATTATGTTGATAATCATGATGATAATGTCTACATAATTGGAAAGCATTTGGTTAAAAATATTCCATCACTTTGTCCTAAAGGCTAGCCTTTATATACTTATCAATATTTTGAGAATGTCAGAAATTTTCTTGTAGCTGCTGAGGAGTTAAAGTTGCCAACATTTGAAGCTTCCGATTTAGAATAAGTGAGCATGCTCATTCCAATATTATTAGATTCTAAATAATTAGTTCTCTATACTTTTGTCTAATAATGTTGTTTCTTTAGGGGAGCTTGCAACTAGGTTTTACAACAAAAATTGTAGGTTGTATTTTGGCTTTGAAATCTTACCGTGAATGGCCATGAATGGAAGAAATCTAGAGTAAATGGTTCTTGGAAGTACACAGGCCTTTTGAAGTCCCCTATGCTTCTCAAAAATGCAGGATCCCCTCAATTTACCTCTTCTTGTATGGTTGCAAAGGCCTTTGAAAACATGTCAAATCCAATAGATGGTAGCATGTGGAAGAATTGCAAGCAGTTAGATCTTTTAGGATGTGAAAAGCCTAAATTTATAGATGTAGTGAAGGTTAAAGAACGTGTTCCTAAGATAGGGTAGATTCAACAAGATGATGTTGAACATAGACTCATTGAAATCTCACACTATAGAGGTCATCTTCATGACCTATTTGTAATGAAGGGACTAAACTCCATTATCTCATGTTTTTCATTGTTATTTCATGTTTTGCAATGCTTGAATTGAAATATAACTGAACATTCCTAAGTACATGATGGGTTATTGCATGTTTATGGTTGTCAGACCTAATTGGAGCTTGGCTAAGGAGTTTTGTTATAGGCATTGAGAATTCAAAGGAAAACATTAACCATAATCTTTCTGAACCACTACAAGCTACAACACTGGTATGTAACTTTGTTGTCATCCATATTTTTTGAAATTGTCATTGGAGCTTACCATTAGTGCTGATTTATTTCAAAACTGTAAAATAAATAAAAGCATTTATATAGTATATATAGGTTATTTTGTAATGTATGCCCTTGCAAGATATGCCCAAATGGGTTGCATATGTGTTGTTTGCATTTGTAACAAGATTCTGGTAAAAAAAAATGTACATTTAATCTCATCAATGTTCTAGATCACACTCCATGACCCATTATTAGGATAATTTTCTTTAATCTTGATAATGGATCACTGAATATGATATGGATTGTTAATGATATTAAATGTTATTTTTACCAGAAGCTTGTTTAGTATATCATAGACTCTGCAAATTTCATGTTTATTATGTTTGCATGTGTTAATTTTTAGTTGGTTGTATGGTGTTTTCCTAGAGTTGGGGAATGCATTTAACAATTATAGGATAAAGTTGTCGCAGGTCTAGCATAGTTTTAATTTCTATCCATTAGCCTTTTGTACAAAGGAGACAGGAATGGCAATTACTTTGTGTAGGTCTCTGGAGAACTTACAAATGTGTCTTTTGAGTGTGTGGACCCAAATGGTAGTACAGGTGGAAAGCCAGTTCATTCACTCCCTTATGCTGATCCAAATAAGCCAGGTATTTAATTTTTATGTTTTTTATGCTATAATTGGATATATGCTTACATTAGATGATTGTAAAGTTTAGGGTAGTTTTGAAGGTCATTCCCAAGTGGGAAACTAATTTGGTGTATCAAAGTAATTTTGCTCCTCTCCCTATTTGTTTCTTATCTTTGTCATAATAAATACATTTTATAGGATCTATTGTTGACAATCATACAATTCTTTTTTAAAATTTCTTGTTCCTTTTTTAATTGTACCTTCCATGTTCATCTTAAAAAACTCACATCTTGGATATTGGACAATTGAAATAAGATTTATTATTATGTTTCTTATGCTCTAATAGGATATATGCTTACATTAGATGATTGTAAAGTTTAGGGTAGTTTTGAAGATTACCAAGTGGGATACTATTTTGGTGTATGAGATCTTCCTTGTGGAAGCCCACAAGGGTCTTATTTTTCTCATTTATCTTATATGTTGTTCAAAAAGGCATAAAATTCTCCCCTTAAAGACTCAAATTTTTTTCTTCTCTATTGATTACACATGCCTTCATTCATACAACTTTCTCAGGTTGTATCATTAGGTACACTCAAGTTTTATAAAATATTCATTTATTCTTGCTACGTTAAAACAAAAAACTTTGTTTTCTGTGTTTGCAATATGATGCTTTAGTTGAAGCTTTGTAAATCATTGCCAAGGGTTATGGCCATTGTGTTGAGATGTGGACTCATAGAATTGACAAGCCATTTTTTTCCTTGGACTCAGATTTGGTGCAAAAATTTAGTGCAGACTTGGAAAACCAAAAAAATGATTAAAAAATAGTGAATTTAATAAAAAACTGACTATATTGCATCTCATATCAAAATAAATTCAGACACACAAAATAATCAATTGGATCTACCATACATGTGTAGAAAACAAAATAAATAAAAATTGACGTGAACAGTATACTTGGATTCTAATACAAAAGAAAAATTGTTTTTTTGGTACACATCACAAACAATGGATTTCAAAATCCATCCTAATGGTACTAGCAAAAAAATACATAAAAAATAAAACTAAGGTTGAGAGAAGCCACTCAGCCAACATTAGCTTCAAGTTATTGGACCATGCACCCCTTTGAGTATGTCAAAAAAGCAAGTGCAACCATTCTATCCTCAGAGATCTAATCAAATAGAGAATCATACTCCAACTTAATGGGGGATAAATCTTCATTTGTTGCTAAAACTCTCTTGTGTTGGAGGCATATGTTGTAATGCATATATACAAGGTCATTGAACCTTTGAATTAACAACCTACTACACTTTTGGAGTGTATGTTTTCAAACATAGTCCAATTGCACTCACAACTTGAAGTTCTACATGGTTGGCTCAAAACTTGGATGACACTTTTCTAAAGATTAGGCACTGAGTGCAAAAATTCTCCCACCATGCATATTAAGGATAACTATTTCCACATTTGGGGTAGGTTTAGTAGGATTGAATCAACATAAATAAACTAATTTAAAAATCCAAGAACTTAACTTCAATGATTTGATAAACAAACCTTCAATGACTATTAGCATTCCTTGTAGCCATGCTTATGGGAACTGTCAAAAACAACTTGAGTGGCAGACCTCTTTTTCTGACTGTGATCATTATTTTGGATGCCCCTTACAGGGTTCTAAAACATAACAAGAAATCAATATATGTTCATTTGGAAAAATAGACTCCAATATGACTATCCACGTAGCAATTTAGGCCTAATAAGGATTGAACTAAACATGGTTTATTGAATCTTCTATGTCCAGGTTCAAGCTTACTTACTCAATGCTTCAAACAACCTTTGTTTGACTTGCTAAAGCTTTAAAATCCATTAAAAGTTCTTTTCCACGCGTATTTTTGCAAACCCTAGGTCTTAGGCTTCTTAAAACTTTGTTTTAGCAGACTGAGACACAAATTTGCATTCAAAGCTTCAACTCTTTGCACATATTCCTTCACCTTATGGTCTATAACCTTTGAAATATGAATCTATATGCAACAAGGAGTTTACACACCAAAAATTGAGAGCTTTCACCGGATTAAGTAGAAGAAACACAAATTCTAAAGCCATTGTTTACCCTAACATGGGTTTTGACTTGTCTGCAATAAAATTACAATATCTTCCTTCATACTTGATAAAAATGAATGAAACAAACTGGAAAATAAAATAGAATCATGGATTTATCGATTCCCATGACTACCCCTTAATAACATGACTGTACTTATACATATAGATGGTGCTAGATCCCAATTACTTAGTTTCTTGAATCTTGAAGCTTTTTCTGAATTTGGGTTTTAGAAGTTTTCATGTACACATGACACTGAACTCCCATCGGTGTCTCAAGTTCCCATATAGTGAATTCCTATGTTTCTCAAATTCCCAAATCCTAAACTGTACTTCATAATTATTCTTACTCATGGTGATGCAACCATGTTTCTTAGTTTCCTAGATTCTCAAATGTCAAATAAGAGATTATACTTAAGTTTTTATATAGAGTTGGAACTTTCAAGTACACAATAACATTGTATTCCTATAACTCAGTTTTCCAAATTTTGACATCCTATGTTTAGGTTTACTTTGAAATTTGACTTTTTTGTCACTTCTTTCTAAAACTTACAAATTTCCAATATGAACTTAATAGATCATCATAGGCTTTCTTCTAAATTCATTCATCAATTTTTTTTTGCAAAATTCCTTCAGAAACTTGTATAATCTGCAAGAAATTCATTTTAATGTTGCAACACTTTTCCTTCTTATGTGAATTCTTTAAAGATATGGTTTAATTTTGCAACCTATTAACTTTATTGGTAACTTTTTTGTAGGATTTTGCAGCTCTTCAGTTTGATTTATCTTTAGAAGCTACTACCCTTCCACAACCTTTGTGGCTTGATGAAACCATTTTATGGATTTTTTTTTCCCAGCCAAACCCCTCTTTTTTAACAGTCATGATATTTCCAAAGCCCATAGTGATTGTCAAAATGTAACTGTTTTTCCTCTTCCTGATGATGGATCACAAAGTGTGGTCCAAAAAGTTGGTTTTAAAAATATTGATGAATAAGTTTTATTAGTTTTGGACTTGGTATTGTGATCCCTTTATGTAATGTACTCAAGGCCTGAGGTGTGACAAAATCCCTTATATTAAAGTAATGCAAAGAAATTGAAAACGCTTGTTCAAATAAATATAGTTTTCACTATATTTGTTGTAACTAAAAGAAAATCATTCAGCATGGATATAAAATTGCTTCAATGGAATGCAATATAGTTGTACACTTATTCATATACTTCCCTGCCCTATTTCAAAATAATGTAACCAACCCCACCTCCATACTCATATCCATCTTTTCCTGTACCAGGGTTATGATTTCATAAGGATGGAAGGATGCAATTGTGGCTGAGACAAACAATGCAAAGGGTGTCAGCTATGGTATACTACATTGTCACCTCACAACCATAAGAAAAAATCATCCCCTTTGACCCAGTAGTAATCCCTTTGGCCTAATACTATAGGCGTTGTATTCATAAAACTTATTTGCATGCCATTTCTTAGGGACTATGGGAAAAATTTATGTTCAATATATTATGCAAGTAAAAATAGATAATTCTTATTACATAATTCACAATGATAAAGAAATTCCCAAAATTTATATAAGAAAATCTCAATACCATAGTAATTGTAAATCTACAAAGTAGGCTACCATCTATTCCCTAAAATCTTTTCTTAAACATATTTCCCACTGCTACATTTTGGCTTCTAGGGTCTATTTTGTATGAGTTATGTATAATTTTGTACTTTGTAGTTAAGGTTGTTTTACTTGAATCCTAGTTGAATCATTTGTTTCTTAACATTGCATATTTCTTAACATCCAATTCACTTTCTACATAGCCCAATAATGGAAGCAATAAAAATACTTAGAAAATGTATTTCAGACTTGTACATGTGGATAATGAGACAATGTAATGAGTAGATATGAAGTGTTTGAACTCAGAAAATGATACAATGACCAAGTAAACACAATATATGTTTCCAAAATATGCTTCAACACTAACCTACATTTACATTCATTTTTTGTTCATTTATTACATAGACAACAAGAATCCCAACTTGGTTTAGATGTTGGAGTTGAGACAGTGTTGTCAACGACCTAGTAATAGATTTTACCCTTGAATAAGGGCAACGACCAAACTTCTAAACCTTCTTGAAGCCACATGCTTGGATGGTGATGGTCATCAACTCTGCTTTGTCTTTGCCACTAAAGCAAGTCCATAGAATGAAATTTCTCTATCTTAAAATGTAAAAGCATTTTTGCAAATAGTTTGTAAGTTTGCATTTCCAATACCTTGTATACCTATCAAACATGGTTTTCTAAATGTTGAAATAGTTTCATTCCCAGTTAAAAAATTCCCATAAGAGAAACAAAACAAAGGTCTTTATATTGATGTTTAATAAAAAACTATGAAAGTATTGCTTTTGAATTCCCTGAAATGCTTTTCTTTCTTGCAAAGCAGTAGATTTTGAGGTAGGAATGGAATTTTAATAGAGTGTTTGTTGTTTCCTCTCTTTAATGTGATAATTTTGTATTTTTCCAATGGTCATGTATCTGGATTGCCTTTGTTAAGTTTTTGAGAGTGGGAATCCCAATGCAAAAGAAATAGTCCTTTCAAACATGGCAACAACTTTTGATAAGATTCTGTTATAGTTTGAGGTTTGCTGCTTCAAATCCTCTCTATGTAATTTTTTATGCTTTAGTTCCTAAATGATGTAAAGAAAAAACAATTAACACATTACACTATATTTACTAATTTGAACAAATGCATAATTTTTTCTATTTCTTCCTTTATTTTAGGATCCTTTCACATTTTCTAATTATCATAGAGCAATACAGGAGCCTTTTGATTACTACATGTTTGGAAAAAATTACATTCGTCCATTGATGGATTTCAAGTATTGTTGTTGTGATTCCCAAGAAGGTTTTAGTTCTTGTTTTTTAATTTGATAGGATTGGTTGTATCTCATAGGAGGGTTTCTGATTGTAGATTTAAGTAGTATTTGATCACCCCTAATAATATAGAGGTAGATTATTTTTCCTCATGCTTTTTCCATTGAATTTTTTTCTATTAACTATGTAGTTTTGACAAATGAACAATAACGTTATTTTGATTTCTGAGACTAAAAATGACATCCTTGAGTAAATTTTTGAATGTAAAGGAGGTTGTTTATATTTTAGGCTTGCTAGGGGAATTGGATTGCACAACAAGAAAATATTTCTAAATTAATTTAGCTCTAACTCTATGGGAAAGATGGTAGTTTGATGGACATACACAATTCTACCTATATGGGAGTGATGAGAGCTAGATGGAACATCTAAGGAGGTTCCAGATATGCTAGAGGAAAGCTACGAGGAAACTAAATTGATAATGTTTGATTTTATTTTTCTTTCTTAGATGTTGAGTCTAATTAATAAGTTTAATGTTGTGTTGCAACTTGCAGTTGAGTATGTTGATATGATAAAGGCTAGCATTGTCGATCCTCTAAAAGTTATCAGAATTGCATTAATTGATGCAGAAAGGTAAAACTATTTATCTTTATTATAATTAGTGGAACTTGCAACTACAATATCTGATAAAAATCTACTTCCAAATATGTTTTTGACATGCAAATTTTGAAACCTTATTTTTAGGTTGCAGCTCCAAATTGGAGAAGTAAAAGGTGAATACCAACGATGAAGAGTTTGGAGGAGTTGAAACCAATAGCGGCGGGAAAGTTGTGGATTTGCAAGGGGATTAAATGGGTCGAGCCCCTATAGGAGGTCGCTGCCCTTCCAAAATGACTATAGTTAAGGAAGGGGAAAACAATATAAGTATATGAAAATAGGAGTATTCTGTTTATATAGTGTCAGTAAGTTGTACAGTGTCACTAAGACATTGAATGTAAGCAATGAAATTTTGATTTGCCAATCAGGTTTAATAAAGTAAATTTTTAGAGTGGTTTTTTCTCCACTCATAAATACTGTGTTGTTTATGTTTGTGTTTGATCAATCATATTTGTTCAAGAATTTTAGCCTACATTTCATGGTGCTTCTTCAACATTTGAATATCTATGATACTTGAAGTTTATATGCATTAATTTGTGAGGATTAATTAGGTTAGATTTGATTTGTAATGACTAAAGTAATGACTTACATGACTAAATTAATGACTAAAGTAATGACTAAATATATGACTAAATAAATGACCAGTTAACAACAATCAATGACTAAATTAATGACTAAATATATGACTAAATTAATCACTAAATATATGACTAAACAAATCACTACCATGACTAAATAAATGACTAAATTAACGACTAAATCAATGATCAAATCAATGACTAAATAAATGACTAAATAAATGACCAAATCAATGACCAAATCAATGACTAGATAAATGACTAAAATAGTTTAGTCATAAATTTGGTCGCGTTATAAATGACCGGCAATAAACTACTAATGATCACGTGACCAAAATTAGTCATAGATATGCAATTTTTAGTAGTTTATTTAGTCATATATTATTGTTTTTGTACTAGTGGAAGAACTCTCCAAACTCCCTTTACAAAGAGGCAAAAAGCCATATATACAAAAGAGTGTTGGCCCCTACCCTAGGGCTTACAAAAATATCCACGCTAAGAAAGATCTGCCCTTATATCTTTTAATGAAATTAATCCTACATTCAAGTGTATCCTTGTTGTCCATGTCAATGGAGAGTCGCTCCAGGAATGGCCTCCTTGATCTTTTGCAACGCATTTACTTCTAGCCTCCGTGTTCACTTTAGAACCTCCTTGAAGAGCTGCTTGGAAGCCTTTATCATTAATGTCTATCCACCCTTTCTAATTGACATCCCAGCTATCCCTGCAGTCTCTGCCCTTCTGTTTACCGATGACTCCTCCTGGATATCGAACTAGTCAATCACTTATTCTTAGAGTAGATCCACGTTTCTTTCATTCTATTGATCTTCTTCGCAGGGGGAGTCAAACAGTCAAATGGCTCATGGTGTGTCCTTAACTCCCTCTGATTGCTCAAACTCATGCCACGTAGATTTCCAAATAGTTAGAGGTCCTTTAGACAGAATCGCATGTCGGTGAGACACTAATCTTGTCTCCACGATGCGATTAGACTCTTCAATAGTTATCGACATAGCTCATGACGATCAAAAAGACCATATAATGAGTTGAAAAGTCACATCGATGTAAAAAAATTTCTTCAAGACTATCGCTGTCGGCCATACAGCATATCGAAGTCAACTCTATGGCCAGGAGTCTTACCGATTCCAAATGTCCATTTGGCGAGACCCTATCGAGTTGGCAAGACCTCATGTCGAAGGCATTCCACTTTCCTCGAGCTTTGATCATTTCTTTCAATGAGACTCCCATATTTTGGAAAGACCTCTCACCAAGCTCATAACACATAGCAAAGGCACCCTTCTATCGGCAAGACCTTTGTCATTCGGCTAGAGATTATATCGATGTAATTCTCTCTCGGCGAGCTTGCTTCATCTCGGTAAGACCCTACCTACTGGGAGAGACCTCATATCGATGACGCCTTCCTTTGTTGAGACCTCTCTCTTTTGGCCAGACATTATGGTGAACACAAAACATCTCCTCGACACTAATTTCTCTTTCGGTGAGACCCTATCAGGTCGGCGAGACATCTTGCCGAAGGAAAAACACTATACCGAGACCCTTCATTGGTCGGCAGGACCTCATGCTTTCGCCGAGACATCATGGCGACTATTTTTCTTTTGTGTCGAGCTCACTTCTTTCGGTAAGACCCCCAGCGGTCGGCGAGACCTCATATCGAGCTCAAAAATTTCATGGAGACTTTTGCTTGGTCGCCAAGACATCATGACGAAATCCTTTCTTTCGCTGAGAGCATACTTCATTTTAGGGAGACATCGCTTGGTCGGGAAGAACTCTTACCGAAGTCTTCATTCCTTGGCGAAGGCTTCTGCTTCAGTGAGACATCATCGGTCACCAAGACGTCATAGTGAACTCTTTTCTTTTCAACACCAACCTGAATGACCCTCGGTGTGACTTTCGTCTATCAGCAGGACCTCATGGCGAAGGCTTCAACTCTTGACGAGCTCAGAACATTCTTCTGGGAGACCACCACTTGTTGGCGAGACATCTTGGCAAGCCCAAAACCCTTTGCCTAGAGCTCCATTCTTCCGATTAGGCATTAGTCAATGGCACCTCCATTGCTGAGACCCCACCTCCTCGGGTAGACCCTTCACCGAAGGCATAACCCTATGCCGAGAGCTCCTTGGTGAACCACTGTTGGCATGACCCTTGCTAGTTGTCGAGACATCATAGCGATAGCCCCAACTTTCACTGAGACCATTACTTCTGTGAGGCCTCCTTCCCTTAGCAAGAACTTATAGCGATGAATATGTTTGGCTGACTGGGACATTTCAAAAATGAATAGAACCCTTGTTGGTATGCAAGACAACTGGAAGGTCTTACCGACTTTCTCCTTGGAGGAACTTTATGCCAAACTTTGATTGAGGTAGAATTTAAACTAAGCTCCTTGAGAAATACATCAGGGGTATGATTTAATCATGCACAACAATGTCTCCACTTGGCCTTTATGAACACTTGAAACATAGATTGCCCTACCTAATTGAGCCCGTGTTGAAAATTGGATAACATTTTTGGCGACCTTTGCTGGATGTTTCCCTGCTAAGCATGGAAACCAGTAGCCAAAACTTGTCCATTGGGCATGGAGTCCTTGGGGAAAAATTAGAAATAGATCAAGAGCAGCTTGGACATGCCCACAACTACCTGAGACTTATAGAATAGGACAATTCCCTGGAAACTTATTGAAAACAAGAAAATTATAGAGAGGAAACTATTTACTATGCTAGGACAACACTTAGGGAATTGAAAAATTGCAACTAAACCTACCCTACACTAACCAGTAAGAAACTAGTAAAAAAATGATTTATAGGATGACTGAAGTAGCTGCCCTTTCTCCTCAATATGCAATGACTCTTAAGCTTCAGGATAGTTGAGTAAAAATTATACATGGAAAAATGTTTAACTAGATGATGCATTGCCTCTTGAAAGAGGTGAACAAGCTCACTTACCTTACTAAACAAATCATATGTATTGTCAACAATAGGAGGATAAGTGAACTGAACATATTCTTGCTTAGCTACCAGTGCATCCTTGATAACATCTTCTATTGTGTCTTTATGTATGGGTGCAAGATTGATCATTGGTGTTGTATTGAACTCCATCTGAGCTAGGTACCTAATTGGACAACCTTTGGTAAGGGTAAAGCTTGAACTTTTCTTGCTTATTTCTTTCTCATGAGTGGCCTCTTTATCACTTGGTTGGCTGAAAAGGTGAAATGCTTGTGGCTGGCTTGGTGAAGAAATAGAAACCTTCTTAGTATGCTCATCCTCTCCAAAATGAACATTCGTTCCTTCAATGGAGAATAATGAGAAGGCTTCTTCCAACACATTTTCAATCAATTCATCAATCTCTAGCTCATTCATACTCCAGAAAGGAAGCTTCTTATAATTCTTATCATTACTAGAAGAATTACATTTCGATTCAGGCTTGTTTTCCTCAATAAAGGAAGGAAGCAATTCTAATGGTGATGAAATATCAAGTTCTTCTGCACAATAGAATGGAACTTCCTCTAACCAGATATATTCTTGAAAAATAGGTTCATGAGGCTCCTCCTGTTGCTTCAACAATTCCACAAGTTGCTACTCAAGACCATCATAACCCTCAACTTCTTCTGATTCTTTGCTATCCAATGTTGAGCAAAACAGTTCAATAATACATGTGGACAACTCTTGAAAAGGCTCAACACTGGCTTCCTCATCTAGAAAACGCCCAAAAACATCAAAATTCTCACCCTGGAGGATAGAATCAGGTTCAATTTCAGGTGTTTCTTCCTGAATTAAGCCTCCATTGTCTTGTTGGTTGCCATCTATCATTTGCTATTGTTGCTTTCTATATTCCTCCATAGCTAGATGTAACAAATTTTGAATTCTAGTCTCCTCCATGGTGAATGAACTAACTTGATCACTAGGTTGCTCTTGTTCTACAAAAAAACTCTTTTCTTTGGAACTCCCCTCAAGCTGCCTCTTTTGAAACTCCTCCATTAGTTGGTGTTGATAATCTGAGTAAGCTTGAGTATTATGTACTTGAGCGGATAGCAGCTTCATTTGTTCTTCTTTAACATTTATTTCTTGTTTAAGGCCTTCCTCGCACTAGATTCTTTTTTCCACTCTCCCTTGATCATAAAAGTATACTTTATTAGCCATTTCTTGTTGCTGCATAATGGTACCTTTCTACACCTTGATATCAACCAACATCTTCGATAAGCATGCAGGCACCTTACTAATATCATTAATCATCATATTGTGAAGACCTTGACTTAGATCCCACAATGTATGGTCAATCTATTGGAGCAAGTTCAATATGTTATGGTATGGATGTTTTTGAGGCTTATTCTATAAATAATCGTATTGGCTAACATTAGAAACCTCCTCTTGGGGTTGATTTTGATCAAATATGGATTGAAAAAAAGGCCGGACCAAAGTGGGATGGTGGGAAACATGATTTAAATGTTGATTAGTTGTTGCTAGAGGGGAAATTGGACTAAAACCAAAATTAGGGTTGGTTGAATGTGACTGATAAGGTGTAGGAGCAAGATGCTCATGATGTAGAGGGTAATAGCAAGCATGTTCATGAATATTTGACATCTTTTCATTCAAAGAGCTGGAAAACTCAAAACTAACATATTCTTTTGAGGCATATCAACACTTGTGCCTGTGAAACTAGAAGATTTGAGTTCGAAGTTGCCAGGTGTTGTTCAAACTACCTCCAAAGCTTGAATGATACTGAGGTAAACAAAAAATCTCTCAGTATGTTGAATTTCTTATTAATGCACTGGCTTTTCTGCTACTTCCCAAACTCAGAGTCACTAGATATGATTAAAAATGACCTCTAGAAGGCTATTAGCTTAGTGTCAGCATATCAAAATAGCAAGACTTAGGAGTTTACTTCTAACTGGGTCCCACCGGGCGTGCCAAAATTGCTATCTCCTAGAAATGCACCCTATGCATAGTTATGAAAATTGAGCTTTCTAGAGAAACACGGGATCATTTCAAGGCTATGGGTCACCTAAAGTTGTAATGAACCTCTAGAGAAGGCCGACTTCCTTTGTGTTTTCAACTAACTACTGATCTTGTAAGGAAAATGGAGAAGGAGAATGCATAAAATAATGAAAATTAAATCCTATGATGATGCACCTAAACATTACTTGGATTTGAAACAAGTCTTCATACACTTGCTTGCAATGATTGAAGATAAATTTGCACAACTCACCTCTATATATATTTTTGCAAAAGTGTTTCACAAACAGGTCCTGGTGCTAGGATTCCTAGAAGGAAAGTTTATTTCACATCTAAAATTCATTACATATTTTGACACGATTTGTAACCTGCAAAAACATGCTTTCGGCATAAAGGTTCTATAATCTGAGACAAAGCTCGAAGGAAATAAACATTTACCTCACTAAAAGCTTGATCAATCAGCTGACTAAACACAAAAATGCAAAGAGAAAGTAGCAAGAGCTTCAAATCAATAATAATCAAGGTGTTTACTGAATTTCATATCCAAAATTGAGTTACAAAAGTTTGCTAATTTGAGAGAGGACTGCCAAAAGTCACAAAAATTTAGAAAAGCCTCTGAAGAACTCTCTGAACTCCCTTTACAAAGAGGAAAAAATCCATATAAACAAAAGAGTGTCGGCCCCTGCCCGAGGGCTTACAAAAATATCCACACTCAAAAAGATCTTCCCTTAGATCTTTTAATGAAATTAATGCTACATTCAAGTGTATCCTTGTTGTCCATGTCGGTGGAGAGTCACTCCAGGAATGGCCTCCTTGATCTTTTGCAATGCATTTACTTCTGGCCTCCATGTTAACTTTAGAACCTCCCTAAAGAGCTGCTTGAATACTTGGAAGCCCTTATCATTAATGTCTATCCACCCTTGCCAATTGACATCCCAACTATCCCTGCAGTCTCTTCCCTTTTGTTTACTACTGACACCTCCTGGATATCAAACTGGTCAATCGATTATTCTCAGAGTAGATCCACGTTTCTTTCATTATGTTGATCTTCTTCGCAGGGGGAGTCAAACAGTCAAACGGCTCATGGGGCATCCTTATCTCCCTCTAATTGGTTGAACTCATGCCACGTAGATTTCCAGATGATCAGAGGTCCTTCAAACAGAATCACATGTCAGTGAGACACTAATCATGTCTCCTTGATGCGATTAGACTCTTCAGCAGTTATTGACATAGCTCATGATGATCAACAAGACCATATAGTGAGTTCAAAAGTCACGCTGATGTCAAAAATTGTCACCCAAATTATCACTGTTGACCAGACATCATGTCAAAGTCAACTCTGTGGCCAGGAGTCTTAATGATTCCAAATTTCCATTCAACGAGACCCTATCAGGTCGGCAAGACCTCACACCGAAGGAATTCCGCTTTCCCCGAGCTCTGATCATTTCTTTGGATGAGACTCCCATGTTTCAGAAAGACCTCTCACCGACCTCATAACACATACCGAAGGAACCCTTCATTTGGCAAGACATTCGTCATTCAGCTAGAGGTTATATCGATGTCATTCTCTCTCAGCGAGCTCACTTCATCTCGGCAAGACCCTACCTGGTCGGAGAGACCTCATATTGATGATGCCTTCCTTTGTCGAGACCTCTCTCTTTCGGCTAGACATTATGGCAAACACAAAACATCTCCCCAACACTAACTTTTCTTTTGGTGAGAGCCTATCAGGTCAGTGAGACATCTTGCCAAAGGAAAAACGCTATACTAAGACCCTTCATTGGTTAGTAGGACCTCATGTTTTCACCGAGACAACATGGCGACTCTATTTTTCCTTTGCGCCGAGCTCACTTCTTTCAGCAAGACCCTGACGGTTGGTGAGACCTCATATCGAGCTCAAAACTTTTTCCAAGACTTCTGCTTGGTTGCCGAGACATCACAGTGAACTCCTTTCTTTCGTCGAGAGTGTACTTCATTTCGGGGAGACATCACTTGGTCGGCAAGACCTCTTACCAAAGTCTTCATTTCTTAGCAAAGGAATTCTGCTTTGGTGAGACATCATCGGTTGCTGAGACATCACAACAAACTCTTTTCTTTTCGATGCCAACATGAATGACCCTCGGTGTGACTTTCATCTGTTGGCAGGACCTCATGGTGAAGGCTTCAACTCTTGATGAGCTTGGACCATTCTTCAGGGAGACTACCACTTGTTAGTGAGACATCTTGGTGAGCCCAAAACCCTTTGGCTAGAGCTCCATTCTTCTGATTAGGCATTGGTCAATGGCACCTTCGTCGCTGAGACTCCACCTCCTCGGGCAGACCCTTCGTCGAAGGCATAACCCTATGTCAAGAGCTCCCCGGTGAACCATTGTCGACATGACCCTTGCTAGTCACCGAGACATCATAGTGAGAGCCCCAACTTTCACCAAGACCCTTGCTTTTGTGAGGCCTCCTTCCCTCGGCAAGATCTCATAGTGATGAAAATGTCTGGCTGACCAGGACATTTCAAAAATGAATAGAACCCTTGCTGGTCAGCAAGACAATTGGAAGGTCTTGCCAACTTTCTCCTTAGAGGAACTTTATGCCAAATTTTGACTAAGGAAGAATTTCAACTGAGCTCCTTGAGAAATACATCAGTGGTATGATTTAATTATGCACAAAAATGTCTCCACTTGGCCTTTATGAACACCTAAAACATAGATTTCCCTACCTGATTGAGCTCGTGTTGAAAATTGGGCAACATTTCTGGCGACCTTTGTTGGATGTTTGCCTACTAAACATGGAAACTAGTAGCCAAAACCTGTCCATTGGGCATGGAGTCATTGGGGAAAACTTAGAAATAGATCAAGAGTAGCTTGGACATGGCCCCAACTACTTGAGACTTATAGAACAGGATAGATCCCTGGAAACTTATTGAAAACAAGAAAACTATAGAGAGGAAACTATTTACTATGCTAGGACAACACTTAGGGAATTGAAAAATTGCAACTAAACCTACCCTACACTAACCAGTAAGAAACTGGTAAAAAAAAACCATTTACAGGATGACTGAAGTAGCTGCCCTTTCTCCTCAATATGCAATGACTCTTAAGCTTAAGGACAACTGAGTAGAAACGATACATGGAAATTTTTTTAACTAGATGATGCACTGCCTCTTGAAAGAGGTGAACAAGCTCACTTACCTTACTAAATAGATCATATGTACTGTCAACAAAAGGAGGATAAGTGAAATGAACATATTCTTGCTTGGCTACTAGTGCATCCTTGATAACATCTTCTATTGTGTCTTCATGTATGGGTGCAAGATTGATCATTGGTGTTGTATTGAACTCCATCTGAGCTAGGTATCTAATTGGACAACCTTTGGTAAGAGTAAAGCTTGAACTTTTCTTGTTGATTTCTTGCTCATGAGTGGCCTCTTTATCACCTGGTTGGCTAAAACGGTCAAATCCTTGTGGCTGGCTTGGTGAAGAAATAGAAACCTTCTTAGTATGCTCATCCTCTCCAAAATGAACATTCTTTCCTTCAATGGAGAATAATGAGAAGGCTTCCTCCAACACATTTTCAATCAATTCATCAATCTCTGGCTCTTTAATACTCTAGAAAGGAAGTTGCTTATAATTCTTATCATTACTAGAAGAATTACATTTCGATTCAGGCTTGTTCTCCTCAATAAAGGAAGGTAACAATTCTAATGGTGATGAAATATCAAGTTCTTATGCACAATAGAATGGAAGCTCCTCTAACTAGATATATTCTTGAAAGATAGGTTCATGAGGCTCCTCTTATTGCTTCGAAAATTCCACAAGTTGCTGCTCAAGGCCATCATAACCCTCAACTTCTTTTGATACTTTGCTATCCATGTTGAGAAAAATTGTTCAATAATACATGCAGACAACTCTTAAAAATTCTCAACATTGTATTCCTCATCCAGAACACACCCAAAAACATCAAAACTCTCCCCTTGGAGGATAGAATCAAGTTCAATTTCAGGCTTTTCTTCTTAAATTAAGCCTCCATTATCTTGCTAGTTTCCATCTATAATTTGTTGTTGTTGCTTTCTATATTCCTCCATAGCTAGATGTAACAGATTTGGAATTCTAGTCTCATCCATGTTGAATGAACTAACTTGATCACTAGGATACTCTTGTTCTACAACAACTCTCTTTTCTTTGGAACTCCCCTCAAGCTGCCTCTTTTGAAACTCCTCCATTAGTTGGTGCTAATAATCTGAGTAAGCTTGAGTATCATGTACCTGAGCAGAGAGCAGCTTCATTTGTTCTTCTTTAGCATTTATTTCCTGTTCAAGGCCTTCCTTGAACTGGATTCTTTTTTCCACTCTCCCTTGATCATAAAAGTAGACTTGTTCAACCATTCTTGCTACTGCATAATGGTACCTTTCTGGGCCTTGATATCAACCAACATCTTAGATAGGCATGCAAGCACCTTACTAATATCATTAATCATCATATTGTGAAGACCTTGACTTAGATCCCACAACATATGGTCAATCTATTGGAGCAGGTCCAATATGTTCTGGTATGGATGATTTTGAGGCTGATTATATAAATAATCGTACTGGCTAACATCAGAAACCTCCTCTTGGGGTTGATTTTGATCAAATATGGATTGAAACAAAGGCAGAACTAGAGTGGGAGGGTTGGAAACATGATGAAAATTCTAATTAGTTGTCGCTGCAAGGGAAATTGTGCTGAAACCAACATTAGGTTGGTTGAATGTGACTGATAAGGTGTAGGAGCAAGATGCTCATGATGCAAAGGGTAATAGCAAGCATTTTCATGAATATTTGATATCTTTTCATTCAAAGAGCTCAAAAACTTAGAACTAACAGATTCTTTTGAGACATATCAACACTTGTGCCTGTGAAACCAGAAGATTTCAGCTCGGAGTCGCTAGGTGTTGTTTGAACTGCCTCCAAAGGTTGAATGATACTGAGGTAGACACCAAATCTCCTAGTATATTGAATTGCTTATTAATGCACTCACTTTTCTACTACTTCCCAAACTTAGAGTTGCCAGATATGCTTAAAAATGACCTCTAAAAGGCCACTACCTCACTATCAGCATATCAAAATAGCAAGACTTAGGAGTTTACTTCTAACTAGGTCCCACCGGGCGTGCCAAAACTGTTATCTCCTAGAAATGCACCCTATGCATAGTTATGAAAACTGAGCTTTCTAGAGAAACATGGGATCATTTGAAGGCTGTGGGTCACCTAAAGTTGAAATGAACCTCTGGAGAAGGCTGACTTCCTTTGTGTTTTCACCTAACTACTGATCTTGTAAGGAAAAGGGAGAAGGAGAATGCATAAAAAAATGAAAATTAAATCCTATGGTGATGCACCTAAACGTTACTTGGATTTGAAACCTAACTTCATACACTTGCTTGCAATGATTGAAGATAAATTTGCACAACTCACCTCTATATATATATTTGAAAAAGTGTTTCACAAACAAGTCCTGGTGCTAGGATTCCTAGAAGGAAAGTTTATTTCACATCTAAAATTCATTACATCTTTTGACAAAATTTGTAACCTACAAAAACATGCTTTCAGCATAAAGGTTCTATAATCTGAGACAAAGCTCGATGGAAATAAACATTTACCTCACTAAAATCTTGATCAATCGGCTGACTGAATACAAAAATGTAAAGAGAAAGTAGGCAAGAGCTTCAAATCAATAATAAAGAAGGTCTTTACTGAATTTCATCTCCAAAATTGAGCTACAAAAGTTTGCTAATCTAAGAGAGGACTTCCAAAAGTCACAAAACTTCAAAAAAGCCTCTGAAGAACTCTCTGAAATCCCTTTACAAAGAGGCAAAAAGCCATATATACAAAAGAGTGTCGGCCCTTGCCCTAGGGCTTACAAAAATATCCGCACTCAGAAAGATCTTCCCTTAGATCTTTTAATGAAATTAATGCTACATTCAAGTGTATCCTTGTTGTCCATGTCGGTGGAGAGTTGCTCCAGGAATGGCCTCATTGATCTTTTGCAATGCATTTACTTCTAGGCTCCATGTTAACTTTAGAACCTCCCTAAAGAGCTGCTTGAATACTTGGAAGCCCTTATCATTAATGTCTATCCACCCTTGCCAATTGACATCCCAACTATCCCTGCAATCTCTGCCCTTCTATTTACCGATGACACCTCATGGATATCAACTGGTCAATCGCTTATTCTCAGGGTAGATCCACGTTTCTTTCATTTTGTTGATCTTCTTCACAGGGGGGAGTCAAACAATCAAACAACTCATGGTGCATCCTTAGCTCCCTTTGATTGGTCGAACTCATGCCACATAGATTTCCAGATGGTCAAAAGTCCTTCAGATAGAATCACATGTTGGCAAGACACTAATCATGTCTCCCTGATGCGAGTAGACTCTTTAGTGGTTATTGACATAGCTCATGACAATCGGCAAGACCATATAGCGAGTTCAAAAGTCATGCCGATGTCAAAAATTGTTGCCTAGACTATTGCTGTCAACTAGACATCATGTCAAAGTCAACTCCATGGCCAGGAGTCTTACCGATTCCAAATTTCCATTCAGTGAGACCCTATCAGGTCTGCAAGACCTCACACCGAAGGCATTTCGCTTTCCCTAAGCTTCGATCATTTCTTTCGATGAGATTCCCATGTTTTAGCAAGACCTCTCGTTGAGCTCAGAACACATACAAAAGGCACCCTTTTGTTGGCAAGACCTTCATCATTTGGCCAGAGGTTATATCAATTCCATTCTCTCTCAACGAGCTTGCTTCATCTCGGTAAGAGCCTACCTAGTTGGAGAGACCTCATATCAGTGATGCCTTCCTTTGTTGAGACCTCTCTCTTTCAGCCATACATTATGGAAAACACAAAACATCTCCCCGACGCCAACTTTTCTTTCGGTGATACCTTATCAGGTTGGCGAGACATCTTGCCGAAGGAAAAACACTATACCGAGACCCTTCATTGGTCGGCAGGACCTCATGCTTTCACTGAGACATCATAGCGACTCTATTTTTCTTTTGCGCCTAGCTCACTTCTTTCAACAAGGCCCTCGGTGGTCGGCGAGACCTCATATCAAGCTCAAAACTTTTGTCGATACTTCTGCTTGGTCGCTGAGACATCACAACAAACTCCTTTCTTTTGCCGAGAGTATACTTCATTTCAAGGAGACATCGCTTAGTCGAGAATACCTCTTACCGATGTCTTCATTTCTTGGCAAAGGAATTCTACTTCGGTGAGACATCATCGGTCACCGAGACGTCATGACAAACTCTTTTCTTTTCGACGCCAACGTGAACGACCCTCAGCGTGACTTTCATCTGTCTATAGGACCTCATGGCGAAGGCTTCAACTCTTGATGAGCTCAGACCATTCTTTGAGGAGACCACCACTTGTCGGGGAGACATCTTGGCAATCTCAAAACCATTTTCCTAGAGCTCCATTCTTCTGATCAGGAATCGGTAAATGACACCTCCGTCACTGAGAACCCACCTCATCGGGTGGACCCTTCACTGAAGGCATAACCCTATGTTGAGAGCTCCCTGGTGAACCACTATCGGCATGACCCTTGCTAGTTGCTGAGACATCACAGTGAGAGCCCCAACTTTCACTGAGACCCTTGTGTCTGTGAGGCCTCCTTCCCTCAGCAATACCTCATAGCAATGAAAGTGACTGGCCAACCGAGACATTTCAAAAATGGATAGAACCCCTACTAGTTGGTAGGACAATTGGAAGGTCTTTCCGACTTTCTCCTTAGAGGAACTTTATGCCAAACTTTGACTGAGGCAGACTTTCAACTGTGCTCCTTGAGAAATACATCAAGGGTATGATTTAATCATGCACAACAATATCTCCACTTGGCCTTTATGAACACCTGAAACATAGATTGCCCTACTTGATTGAGCCTATGTTGAAAATTGGGCAACATAACTCTTCAATTGATGGGCATGGAGGTGGTAGAGAGTTTAGTATTTTTGGGTTTTGATTCTCAGCCATAATACCTGATTGAAGTTCAAAACTAATTAATCTAATTGAAATTACACAATATAAATGAAATTATTGTAAAAAACCCTAGTTTTTAATAAAAATCCATAAAAAACTAGTTAAAATTATACAAAACTAATACAAAAATAGATTAAAACAAAAAAAAACCAAAAACTTACCTCACAAATTAGATATTAGCTCAAATTTGATATTGGATACACCTCACATTGTTGTCACTATGGCTTGAAATGGTTTAAAAGTTTTAAAATGGTTTGAAATGGCCACATCTAGGTATATATTACCTGACACAAATCAGATATCCAATTTGTATCGAATATTCGATTTGTGCCACATTGGCTTAGGCATCGCTTTGGAGCAATGTACTGACAACCAACCCAAAAAAAAGTCAACTTGGTATTTTCGCATTTTTTGGCAAATACAAAATGCTACTTTTTTCATATTGCTACTTTTTGGCCCATCATGATCCTGGACATACCCTCAATTAACAATGAGAAGGAAAAAACCCCATGCAAGGAAAATGATTCCCCCATAAGAGAGACGGGGAGAAAGCGTTCAACCCTCCTCAATGACATAACTTGCTACAAAGAAACATTGGAAGCACATTGGTGGAGTAACATTGGAACCTTAATCAAGGAAAGCAAAGGAAAGATAATTCTAATGCTAGAAACATTGGAAACTCTCAATTGTGGAATGTTGGAATCATGATAAAGCAATAGTAGTTCCAATGCAAAGGAACACTGGAAAACTCTCAATATGGAGCAACCCCAAAATTTGAATTAAGAAACAAGAGATAGAAAATTCTAGAACTGAAATGAAGTACAAAGATCAAAATTACACCTTCCCAAGAGATAGTTGTGTAAGGGAGAAATCGGGATCATAATACAATAATTAAATTGATGAATAGAAACTAATATAATTAAACAAAAAGATGATCCATTCCCATTACTCATGAAATGAAACTACAACATTAAAGAAATCAAGAATGCAATTGAAATGAAAAAATGACAATGAAATCCAAACAATATAGTTTTACCATCCCGTTTCGAAGTGTGTTTGTGAAGATGTTGGGTTGTTCGTATCAATTCGATGTCTCCATTGTGCATGTAAAATCTTGAAAAACATGTGTGTTGATCAAAGATATGTGCTAAAGCTTTTTCAAAATGTTGGTTGTGATTCCTAGATTACTTAGTTATGCAAATGATATTGATTCAACAATCCTTTTTTGAGAGGAAAGATGGTTGTTATTTAGAATTTGTGTTTTAAAATGAATGCTTGAAATCATGTAGTAGAATAGCTTGATCAACGGTTGAAAATCATTGAGAGGATTTAGAAGGGCATAATTTCAGTGGGATTGAGGAAATAGATTGAATAATTTGTGGGATTGAAGAATAGATTGATCTATCAGGAAATAGATGGATTAGTTAGCCAATTAGATCTAGCAATCAGTGGTTCGTAATTTGCTCTATCATGAAAGTGGGTGAGGATAATTAATTAATTGATTTAATGAATGAATCTTTTTGAATTTAACATGCAAATCAAGTTTGACTTTCACTAACAAAGTTTTCTTTATTTGATTTGATCTTTGATGATGATTTTGAATAATTAATTTAATTATTCAAATTTAGGGGAAAGTGATTTAATTAAACTATTATGTTTTTAATAATTTAATTGACTTAGGGGAATAAAGTGAATTAGCTACATAATTAAATAATTGATGTTATTTAATTAATCAAGAGGAAAAAAGTTAGATTAGGACTTTATTAAATAAATAAAATTTATTTAATTGGTCAAAATTGACGAAACAGTGAATTAATTAAATAATGTATTATTATTCAATTAATAGAGGAAATTAGGGTTTTTGATGCAATTGATGTGAAATGCAGTGATATTAAATGATAATGATGTTGATGATGAGAAAATATGATTTAGGATGTGTGATAAATGTTAGGTCATTTTTACATGTCTACATTTTTCCCCTCTTTGAGATAAAGTACTGGTTGCTTTGTTTCAAAGATTTCAGTGTTAAGATCAAGATTTGAAAAATTTAATATGCCCCACTATGCCTTGTTAGTCAGTAGAATGATGGTATGAATCTGGGCTGCCCCCTCAGGAGGTTGGCCAAAAATATTAATTTTGAGGTTGGGCTTGTGACACTATTTCATTTTGGTTCAAATGCATAGAGGATGAAAAATTAAGCCTATAGTTCTCTTGCTGATAGTTTAGATGTTTCTAGGAGGTCCTAATTTCAACCTAAGAAGCTTTCCTAGGTAAAAAAAATTAGGGTTTTGAGGGTTAAAATAGCTAATTAGGGTTCAAATTACCTCATTTTTAGTTTGAGCCTATAGAGAATTCTTGCCTCTAGATTTTGTGATTTGTTGATTGTTGAGGAGCTATGGCAGATTTAGGGAGTACCACATTTTGTGGATGCGATTCACAAGTTTGGATGGCCTCTGGGTGTCAATTCACCAGTATGTACCCTTTCATTTCTCATTCTCATCTTTTTGTGTTTGCATAATTAATGCCTGAAGTCCAAGTAGTCGATTGAGCTAGGTTTAGGATTTTTTCGCTTTTGCATCATTTTTCTCACTTTTGATGTTTGTAAATGGGTCGCATTTGATTTTCTTGCTTACATTTGCTCAAATTTTTGCTCTTGACCTAAAATTTTGCTTTTTTTTTTCTCCTTTGCTTGAAATGTGCACATTTGATGTCATTTTTTTCTTTTTCAATTTTCCCTTGATTTGCTATTCATTTTTTGTGCAATTGTTGAAATTTTTTTCTTTTGACCTACAAGTTCACTTTTTGAATTTTTTTATGTATTTTCCATTTGTTATCACATTTAACTATAAATTGTTTGTGTTCACTTGTTTTGTGCACTTTTTCTAAAAAAAATATTTCTTTTGATAAAAAAGTTTCGCTTTTGACTATTTTTGGAATTTTAAGGTAATTTGTTCATCATCTTAGGTTTGTTTTGCATTTTCATGTTAGTGTGATTAATTAATTAATTATTACACTAGAATAAGTTAACTTAGGTCATATATCATTTAGTCCTAGGTTGCATTTTTAATAAATCATTTAATAATGGGGTTATCTCCCCTTCCTTGTTTGTAGGGATAAGATTCCTTCTAGAAGATGAGTTGTCTTTCTAGAACTTATCTCAACATTTAATAATTAACTAGATAGGGCTCACATGTTGTTAGATCATGACACATGGCAACATCTCATGCATCTTAGGTTTTCTCTTTTTCCTATATAATGAGGCATTTTGTTCATTTGTAACATATCAATAATATCATCAATATAGAATCTCTATTATGCATGCCTAGTTGCAACACTTTCTATGTAGTTGATTATCTTTCCTGGCAAGGTTCCTCCATTGAAGACTCTGGAGCTTCAGGGATTGTGCATCCATAATCTCAACATGGTATCAAAGCTTTTCTAGTGAAATTTCAACCCTCGATCAAGAAAGTTGGTGTGCGAGATTCTTTGCAGGCTTGAAGGTTTCCATTGGAGGCTACTTGACTCCACTCAGGGACCAAGCTGATTTTTGAAGTAGATAGAGTCAGATCCGAGCTCACCATTGTATTCAGAAGGCCTTGAGAATTGCCTAACCATTCATGAAAATTAGATTCATCAACCTGAGAGCCATCATAGGTATTTGGGTTTGCAAAATCAACCGTACTATCTATACAATTTGCAGTAAAAAAAATCATCCATATTTTTTTCTTGTTGACAAATCTATATATTGAAAAGGTTTGATTTTTAATTGCTACATGCAAAAAAAAAATTTAATTCAAGGGGTACATGCTTTTTACTAGAGTTATGAACCAGAATACAACCATTCAACAATACCACCCCAACGGGGTTTGAACCTTGGTGGCAAGAACAACAATGCCACCTATAAACCATAACACCATGCCAATACCGGCAATTGCTACATGCAATATTAAAAATCAAATATATCATACTTTTTTTTGGTTGGCTTGTTCAATCAAAATCTATAGACTTTGTTTTTTTTTGGCATATTAAGTGGCTAAGGAGGTACTATCGTCAGCCAACCATCACATCCATCCAGCCGTTGACCATTCAAAGCCCAAGATTCCTTTTCTTTGCTAGAATCTGTCCCATCACTCGGCCGTTGGGTCATCCCATCCATAGTGATTTCTCAACCAGACTAGTCTTCATCCGCCAACCATTGGATCTCCCACTGTCATACGTTGATTTTGTTGGTCTTCATCCTTGCCACCGCTAGAGTCTTCTATGTGTGAGCATGGTCCTTTTGTTGGTCATTGTGCTATCTCATCGGCTCCATCTTCTCTTTTACCTGTCACATCTATTTTTAGATCCATGGTATTTGTTCTATGGTATGAAGAGTTTCAAATTGCAGGTTTATATTAAACTAGGTTTTTAATTGCCATGTCGGTTATTTTTATTTTATATAAACTTTATATTAAAAGCAAGGCCGACATTGGTATAGCCCATGGATAAAGTGAAACGACCTGGGCATATATATGACAGAATGTGTGTTCCACAAGCAGCTTTTTTTCCCTCACTTTTGCATGTCTTCACGTCAACAACTAAGAGCTAGCCCGAAGGTGGCTTATTTTTTACTCCTCGTTAGCCTGCCAAGTGCCTAATATAGGCCTTTTTTTATTTTATCATAACTTTTCACCAGGGTATCAAAAATTGACAAAAAAAATACCATTGGAAAGGGAATTCCAATCACTTTGTAGTGCTGACATCCACTCTACAAAATTTTAAATGTAGGAAATTATATAGCCAACTAAAGTCAAAACCCTAATTTGGACATAAAGGCTCATATCTTCGCAACCATTCATTAGATTTCAGTGATTTTAGCATCATTAGGAAGGTGATTCAGAGCTTTTTCTCATTAGTCCATACCCCTTGATTAGTTTTAGCTCTAGGTACTCTTGCATTGATTTTTTCAGTTTGGTGCATTTGTTTAGTAACTTGGATAGCCTGAAGCTAGGGAAAAGTTTTTTTGATCTGGGTAGCATCACTTCAATTGTGCATCATCTTTGGAAGCTTCTATTTTCTATTGAAGGTCATTTGTCTTTGATTTTTTGAAGATAGGTCCTCATCCAAGTGAAGGTATTCATGAACTTGCCTGGAGTTGTGACAGATACACTGTATTGGAGATTATTGCTATGCAAGTTAATTGTGATGTTTTGAATACTATTGATCATTGTGATTTTCCTCACATCCTTTGGACTAAGCTTTGGGAGATATATGGAGGATCAGACACTCAAGCCTTCCCCAATGGTCATGATTTATAATTTCATTCCTTAGATCAAGTACCCCATGATGATATTGTTGTGTAGGAGGTTGTTTTCCTTGAATCTTCAGAAGAGGTTGACAAGGTTGCTTCAGGTGCTTCTTCTCCATCAAAGATAGTTGGTATCCCTTCACATTCAGTGATTCCTTGTCCAGATTCATTGATTGATGCTTCCACTATCATCACTCATCAAGAAACATTCAGTTTTCTAGACTTGACATCACATGATGGCTTCATTTCAGGTATTATTGACTTGGCTACTTCTATAGGTTTGGAGGACATTCTTGAGGGGATATCACTCCTCTATTCAAATCCGACTTTAGATATTTTTCTTAAGTCTCCTCATCGTTTTGTCTCAACCTTGATTGGAAATCCAGAGACTATCTTGGAGGCACTTGGTTTCTCTTTAGAGATTTCATATCCGAGACTTCTTCCCTATCATTCTATTTAGGATTTGAGGTTTCTTCAGCATCAACCATTAAATTTGTTTCTTCCTAGTAGGAGACTTGTGGTTTGGAAACATTTGTTGCTTTAGACTTATTTTAGTGGTTTTGAGGACACTTCATTCAGGGGGGGCTATCAAGTCTCCATCACATCCATCACATCATTGTCTTTGGATATTGTTCAACATTAGTTTTTGCATTGTCCTGGTTTGTCACCCTCTTCATTGATTGTGGCATCTTCATCTTCAGGCAAGGAGACACATGAGTAGAGTTTAGAAACATCATCGACATCCACATTCATCCTTCCATCCTTCAATTCCTATCTGGAATGAGAAGTATCCCTACACTTGCAATTGGTTTTGTTTCTTCCACAAGGGAGACAAGTTGTTTTTCAACATTGGATCATGTTTTGTCTTCAGACACTTACCATCTCTGCAGGTGATATCATCTTCTGGGGGGCTATATAGTCTCTCTATTTCCTCCCTATGGGGGGATATTGTATTGTATCCATGTGACAGATGGAGTCCTTGGGGGGTATTTGGGAGTCCTCCATCCTTCCCATCCTATCTCACTTTTTTTCTGCATCATCTCCTTTTTGGAGAGGGGTTTTGTTCCCATTGGGTTTTCCCCTTTTCAACAGTTGTGGGAGATTTTTTGCATCTTTATCATGTGCATGGGTACCTAGCATGGCATCATAGCTGGAACCCATCATCATCGTCATCATCTATGTATAATTATTGCATTTTCCTCCCTAAGTTGAACTTATGGGGGGTGTTAGTGTAATTAATTAATTAATTATTACACTAGCATAAGTTAACTTAGGTCATATATCATTTAGTCCTAGGTTGCATTTTTAATAAATCATTTAATAATGGGGTTATTTCCCCTTCCTTGTTTGTAGGGATAAGATTCCTTCTAGAAGATGAGTTGTCCTTTTAGAACTTATCTCAACATTTAAAAAATTCCTAGATAGGTTTCACATGTTGTTAGATCATGACACATGGCAACATCTCATGCATCTTAGGTTTTCTCTTTTTCCTATATAATGAGACATTTTTTTCATTTGTAACATATCAATCATATCATCAATATAGAATCTCTATTATGCATGCCTAGTTGCAACACTTTCTATGTGTTTGATTATCTTTCCTGGCAAGGGTCTTCCATTGAAGACTCTGGAGCTTCAGAGATTGTGCATCCATAATCTCAACATGGTATCAAAGCTTGTCCAGTGAAACATCAACCCTCAATCAAGAAATTTGGTGTGCAAGATTCTTTGTAGGCTTAAAGGTTTCCATTGAAGGCTACTTGACTCCACCTAGGGACCAAGCTGATTTTTGAAGTAGATAGAGTCAGATATGAGCTCACCAATGTCTTCAGAAGGCCTTGAAACCCAAGGATCATCTGTCCATTCATCAAAATTAGATTCATCAACCTGGGAGCCATTGGTGGTATTTGGGTTTGCAAAATCAACTGTACTATCCATACAATTTGCAGTAAAAAAACCATCCCAATTTTTTCTTGTTGGAAAATCTATATATTGAAAATGTTTTATTTTTAATTGCTACACGCAATATTAAAAATCAAATAGATCATACTTTTTTTGGTCTGCCTGTTCAATCAAAATCTACAGAATTGGATTTTTGTTGGCATATTAAGTGGCTGAGGAGGTATTGTCATCAGCCATTCATCACATCCATCCAGCCGCTAACTGTTCAAAGCTTGAGATCCCTTTTCTTTGCCGAAATCTGTCCCATTGCCTAGCCGCTAGGTCATCCCATCCATGGTGATTTTTCAACCAGACCAGTCTTCATCTGCTGACCACTGGATCTCCCGCCATCATCCATTGATTCCGTCAGTCTTCATCCTTGCCATCGCCAGAGTCTTTTGTGTGCAACTGTGGTCCTTTTGTTGGTCATTGTGCTATCTCATCGGCTCCATCTTCTCTTTTACTTGCCACATCTATTTTCAGATCCATGGTATTTGTTCCATGGTATGAAAAGTTTCAAATTGCAGGTTTATATTAAATTGGGTTTTTAATTGTCATTTCAATTGTTTTTATTTTATATAAACTTTATATTAAAAGAAAGACCGACATTGGTATAGCCCACAGATAAAGTGTAATGACCTGGCCATATATATGATTGAATGTGTGTTCCTCAAGCAGCATTTTTTTCCTCACTTTTTCATGTGGTCACATCAACAAGCAAGAGCTAGCCCGAAGGGGGCTTATTTTTTGCTCCTCATTAGCCTACCAAGTGCCTAATATAGGACTTTTTTTCATTTTATCATAACTTTTCACTAGGGTATTGAAAATTGACAAACAAGATACCGTTGGAAAGGGAATTCCAAGAAATTTCCAGTGGTGACATCTATTCTACAAAATTTTGTATGTAGGAAATTCTATAGCCAATCGAATTAAAAACCCTAATTTGGACATAAAGGTTCGTATCTTCGTAACCATTCATTGGATTTCAGTGATTCCAACGTCTTTAGGAAGGTGATTCGAAGCTTTTTCTCATCAATCCAGAACCCTTGATCAATTTCAGCTCCAGGGACTCTTGCATTGATTTTTTTAGTTTGGTGCATTTATTCAATAACTTGGATATCCTGAAGCTTGGGAAAATATTTTTTGATCCAGGCAGCATCACTTCAATTGTACATCATCTTTGGAAGATTTTATTTTCTGTTGAAGGTCATATGCCTTTGACTTTTTGGAGATAGTTCATTATGGGGCTTTCATATACTCCTTCTTTGGTTATGTTGCACAAGGGAAACTATAAGAAATGGTAGGATGGGATCAGACACCATCTCCAATCACTTGATTTATTGGCTCATCTGTATGGTATAGTTCCTCATCCAAGTGAAGGTATTCATGAACTTGCTTGGAGTTGCAACAGATACACTATATTGGAGATTATTGCTATGCAAGTTGATTGTGATGTTTTGAATACTATTGATCATTGTGATTGCCCTCACATCCTTTGTACTAATATTTGGGAGATATATGGAGGATCAGACACTCAACCCTTTCCCGATGGTCATGATTCAAAATGTCATTCCTCAGATCAAGTACCCCATGATGATATTGTTGCGCAGGAGGTTGTTTTCCTTGAATCTTCCGAAGAGGTTGACAAGGTTGCTTCAGGTGCTTCTTCTCCATCATAGATAGTTGGTATCCCTTTACATTCAGTGATTCCTTGTAAAAATTCATTGATTGAGGCTTCCACTATCATCAATCATCAAGACACATTCAGTTTTGTAGACTTGACATCATAGGATGGCTTTGTTTCAGGTATCACTGACTTGGCTACTTCTACAGGTTTGGAGGACATTCTTGAGGGGATATCACTCCTCTATTTAGATCCGACTTTAGAGAGTTTTCTTGAGTCTCCTCATCATTTTGTCTCAACCTTGATTGGGAATCTGGAGACTATCTTGGAGGCACTTGGTTTCTCTTTAGAGATTTCATATTCGATACTTCTTCCCTATCATTCCATTTAGGATTTGAGGTTTCTTTAGCATCCACCATTGGATTTGTTTCTTCCTAGCAGGAGACTTGTATTTTGGACACATTTTTTCCTTCAGAATTCTTTTAGTGGTTTTGAGGACACTTCATTCAAGGGGGGCTATCAAGTATCCATCACATTCATCACATCCATCACAACATCGTCTTTGGATATTATTCAACATCAATTTCTGCATCATTTTGGTTTGTCACCCTTTTCATTGATTTTGGCATCTTCATCTTCAAGAAAGAAGACACATGAGCAGAGTTCAAAGACATCATTGACATCCACATTCATTCTTCCTTCAATTCCTATTTAGAATGGGAAGCATGCCTACACTTGCAGTTGGTTTTGTTTCTTCCATAAGGGAGACAAGTTGTTTGTCGACATTGGATCATGTTTTTTCTTCAGACACTTACCATCTTTATAGGTGATATCATCTTCTGGGGGGGCTATATATTCTCTCTATTTCCTCTGTATTGGGGGGCTATTGTATTGTATCCATGTGATAGATGGAATCCTTGGGGGGTATTTGGGAGTCCTCTATCCTTCCCATCCTATCTCACTTTTTTTTTTGCATCATCTCCTTTTTTGGAGAGGGGTTTTGTTCCCACTGGGTTTTCCCCTTTTCAATAGTTGTGAGAGATTTTTTGCATCTTTATCATGTACATGGGTACCTAACCTAGCCTCATAGCTAGAACCATCATCATTATCATCTATGCATAATTATTGCATTTTCCTCCCTAAGTTGAACTTATGGGGGGGGTGTTAGTGTAACTAATTAATTAATTATTACACTAGCATAAGTTAACTTAGGTCATATATCATTTAATCCTAGGTTGCCATTTTACTAAATCATTTAATAATGGGGTTATTTCCCCTTCCTTTTTTGTAGGGATAAGATTCATTCTAGAAGATGAGTTTTCCTTCTTGAACTTATCTCAACATTTAATAATTTCCTAGATAGGGTTCACATGTTGTCACATGTTGTTAGATCATGACACATGGAAACATCTCATGGATCTTTGGTTTTCTCTTTTGCCTATATAATGAGGTATTTTGTTCATTTGTAACATACCAATCATATCATCACTATAGAATCTCTATTATGCATTCCTAGTTGCAACACTTTCTATGTGGTTGATTATCTTTCCTAGTAAGGGTCCTCCATTGAAGACTATGAAGCTTCAAGGACTGTGCATCCATAATCTCAACATTTCATAGCAAATCCTTAACATCGTGGGTTGTATGGTTGTGGGAATTTCTTAATCTGCTTCAGTTGAGGGAGTGATGACCATGTGATTTGTTTGATTTTATTGTAGGTTTCTAGGTATTAGTGTGAGATGTGTTAGATGTTGTTAGGTTGTGGCACATTTGATATATGCCTACCATTAGATGTCATAAAGTTATGATGACCACTCTTATAGAGATGTGGCACTCAGAGACCTCGTCCTTTCATTTACCTACTAGGGAGGCCACCATCACCATTGAGGATGTGTGGAGGATCCTCCATATATCCATTCACAGAGAGCTTGTTACATATTATGTTCGACAAGGTACTCATGCTATGCATCACATACTTGGTGTGAGACATCTTGAGGTTTGCTAGGTAGAGATGGACTTGTTTGATTTTGCGGGTAGTGTTGATCTTGTTTCATTTGTTCTTTGTGGTTTAGTCATGGGGCTCATTATTCTTGGTAGGAGAGGTTGATAGTTTCTCATTTTTTGGGGTGTGTGTATCGAGCAGATGTTCAAGCACAGGACTAGATATGCATGGGGTTCATGTCTCCTTTCCCATTTATATAGAGATATGCATGAGCTTGTGTATCATGGCGGGAAATCTATTTCTATTGGTGTATCTCTTTTGCATGTATGGGCCTAGGATCACATCCTAGTTACTCAACCTTATGGTATATTGGATCATATTGTTGGGGATCCATATTCTTAGCATTATGGAGATTTTTTTCACTATACATTATCTATACAACTTCCCTATTGGCACCGTGTTTTTGATGATATTATAGGTGTTGTATGGAGACCATATATGGATTGCAAGACATGGCTTGATGATCAGGAGCAGTTGGTATATTACAGACAAACTAGATGGCTCATTGGTCATGTTCATTCTCTACTAGAGAGATATCTACTTGATAGGGTTTGCAGGCAGTTTGGAGAGAGACAAGGCCAATTCCAAATTCCTATGAGGCTTGTTTTAGCTGGACTACTAGAGAGGTTCATGTCTAGGGTCTATAGGTTGATTGTGATCTTGTTGTGGTAGATTTTAGAGCTCTTTCCCCATTCGGGTGGGGTTGGCCAGTGGGTTTAGTAGATCCTGGTACTACCTCTAATTTTGATCAGTGGTGGGTGTGACACATTCCATTGAGATATATAGATCTTGTTGGTGTTCTTGCAGTGGGTATAGCAAGCATTACCTGCCATTGTGGGTAGAGACAACATGTTGATATCAATGTTGAGAAACTTTCCAGGGCAAGGTAGGATGGTGCATAGGGTGATTTGATGTAGGTGGACTAGGGACAAGTTCTAGGTCCTCCTCCACCACCTAGAGATGGAGGTGTACAATTAGCATAGATGACAACCATGAGAGACGTAGAGGTAGGGTGATGACAGGATGCAGAGGCTCAAGTTTCTATACTAACAATAGTGAGAGACACAAATCGACAAGAGAGAGAGATGGGTTCAGGGTAGAGTGAGACATAGATATTGGGCATCATCTTGTTATCAAGACACAGTTATAGGCTATTACCACTGAGAGGGATAGTCTTAGGATAAAGTGTGATAGTCTCTGTACTGAGTGAAATCAGTTGCTACAAAGGGCAACATATTATCAGACCTTGTATGATGCCTTCATTCCTCAAGAACAATGATGACCATGGTTTGGAGAGCCTAGTACTACTATGGAGGCTGCATCCGATGGACATTTTGTAATACAATCCGATCCACCGCCTAATCCTTAGAGTCCTCCTCTGACCAGGAAGCAGTTTATTTGTACTTGATCTTTTATGATGTTTACTGTTCAGAGACTTATATTGTAGACATTATTTTGTATATATATTCATTGGACCAGCTGAGGCATTGCATATATCTATATTTTTATATTATCCTATCACACATGTTTCATTGGTGATGTACTTGATATTATCAATTTTGATGATATATATAAGATATGCATGCTTTGATTCAACTTCGTTATGTGTTATTATAATGATTATGGATGACAATATATGATGATGTATGTTTATACATATTTTTGTATTTTTCTGATGTATGCATATAATATGGATGGATGATCGATATATCATTATGATATATAATTTTTTATTATGTATATGATGGGTGTATGCCTTATACATGAGACATGGTGTTTAATTGCTTTGTTATCATCATGATATGTATTGATGACATTGTGGATGTAGGATGGATATAGTACTAATGATATTGTGATTCATGATGGATGTTTGATGATGGATAGAAATTTTATGTTTTTAGTAATTTGATGACTATTCTTTTGATTTTCTTGGAGACTTCACATTTTTAGCAATCCTTTTTGATATAGCAAACAAATACGATGAACTAGGGTATTAATAACCAAGGAAACTTTGTATCCATTGCGTGGACATTGACTTGACATACAAAGAATATTATCGCTCATACCAGACATACAAAAACTTCATTTAAAATATATGGTTGGGTTGTGTTAAAAATTTTCAGACCAGTTACACAAAGAGGTATGAAATACCTAATGTACAACTACTACATGTATTTTCTTAAAAGAAACTTCCATACACTCAATAAAGCAAGTATTCACCATGGTAGTATCACAAAATCGTCTTACAAAAAATAAATTGAAATGATTCCCAATTGCCCCCATTCCTTATTCTCTAAATCCTTATGGACATCCTTGAGAGATCCTTGGAATGAGTCAATAAAATAAATCAAAAAGATAAGACTATAAAAAGATAAAAAAAAGTTGTAGTATCACTTGTCATATTTTTTTTGAGGTTTTAGGCTATTTATCCATTATTGATGATCATATCTATTGTAAGAATGGATTAATTAAGGAATAGCTAAGGATGTTGTTGGTGAATTGTCAAAAGATAGGTAGTTAATACTTTGTCCTTGTTTTCGTCTGTTTGTAATCAAATCTTTGTGATTATTTTCTTGAAATTTCTAGCTTTTGGTGTTTTCTTTGTTTGTTTGTTTTTCAAATGGTGAATTTGATGATTTGGTTTATTATGGATGAAAATTTTATTGCGGATAGTGATGATGGAGATACGACTTTTTGATTTTTTGAGTTTTATGATGTTATTTTTGTTGTTTTCAGGGGACTAACCTAGGGCCTCAGGGGCTCATCAAAGGCAAGCCTTGCCTACATTGTACACGTAGAGGCTCATAGTTTTCTTAGTTTGATAAGAACATGTTTTTGATCTTTTCTATTTTTAGAATGTTTTTGGATTTTGAAAATTTTTGACAGTTTTTGGATTTTGAATTTTTCTGAATGTTTTTTGGATTTTAAAATTTTCTAAATGTTTTTGGATTTTGAATTTTTCTAACTAAGTTGAAATAAAGAATGATAAATACCTAAGGGGGAGTGACCTAAGGCATCGGGGGCTAATAAGCCTTGCCTACGTTGTACACATAGAGACCACATAGTTCGACCGTTTTGACTCAAACCATAACATGTTTTTGTTATTCAAAGAATGTTGATAACTTAGATTGATATTCCAATTATGTTTCTATAGGATATGTTGTGGGAAATATACTTGAACTATCCATGAGGTCCAAGAAAAAGTTGATATCTTAGAATTTTGAATGAAGGAATAATCCCAAGTTTTTTTTTTTATTTTGTTGTTTTTTGGATGTTTTTTATTTTTGATAGTTTTGACCATGATGGAACACACAAGGATTTAATCCACTACTTTTTTTCGAGAAGTTTCCCCCAACTCAAGACATGACTACCTTCTTTAGGAGATTGACATTAATGGTGCAAAAAGGTTCAATACTCAATCAGTTACCAATCCATGGTTGGACACATGTTTTATTATGGTATGGATGGGAAGATGCTTCAAATAGTATCGATAGATAACGATGTAAGTATTATTCAAACATAGTGATTTTATTTTAGGTTTTCACTATAGTACCTATTCTAGGAACTCCACAAAGTGGTTTCCACTAAAATAATGTTTTATTTCTCTTTACCTTTTTCATGATTTTTGATTTTTTTTCTTTTTTATCTTTCTTTTTCTTTTGGATTTTTACCCTTTTTCCTAGGGTTGTAAAATTCTTTGAAGATTACCATGGTAGTTTGTTGGTGGTACACCTTGTTGTTGGGATGAATTGTTGATTGGGAAGGGTACCATGTGGCACATATTATTGTTGGGATGAACTATTTTGAAGGTTAACCTAATAGTGCATTGGTGATACACCTTGTTGTTGGAATTGTTGATTTGGAAGGGCACCATGTGGCACACCTTTTTGTTGGGACAAACTATTTTTAATGTTACCTTGATAGTGCATTGGTGGTATACCTTGTTGTTGGGATAATTTTTGGATCATGCCATGAGTTAGAAGACATAAATCAAGTTTTTATTGTAAAGCAATATGTAAGTACTTTCCCCCAGTGTCTAGCAATGTAGGTGTGGGCTATCTTGTGATAGGATAACATGTTTGGATAGAGTATCCCCTTTTGGACAATGCCTCATGGCTTAGATAATGTTAGATAGGATAGGATCAATAATAGTGAACCATTTCAAGATGCTTTCCACAAGCAAGTGTAAAGTGTACACCAAACATTTGCCAAGATCAAGGTAAGTTGGATCTGGATAAAAATGGATTGGGTTTGTTATGGATAATTTGAGATGCTTCCACCTGAAATGGTGTATGTAGATGCTTGATTCTACACATGATGCCTATTTTCTAGGTTTTTATCATGGTAATTTTCCAAAGCACCACCTTAGTTTTTTTCACTAGAGGAAATTTTTTCTCTTGACTATTTTCTGGATTTTTTTGTTTCTTATTGATTTTTGATGTCACACAAAATGCTTGTTTACTAGGTTTTCATTATGGTGACAATTTTTTGCTCATGTTGAACCACTTGGTGGTGCTAATGTAGATGTTCCTAGTACTAATATGGTTTTTGTTGTCATGACGTGCAAATGATATCCTACTTGGAGGAGTTTTTTTGCTAAAATACATGCGCTTGAGTGTAACCTTTGGAAATTCTCATCTTCTTTATTAATACCAGAGTTAACCTTACCTTGATGCACACATCGTGATAGAGTGCCCTTACAATCCTTATGATAAAGAGTTGCTAACAATGCATGGTCAATGTGAGGGTTTGATATCATGGATGGCGAAATGCATTGAGGGATATGATATTTAGATGGATTGGTTGACAGTTTGGAACCCTTTATTTTCCAAACTTTGGATGATAAACAATGATGGGTGGATATGGAGATTTGATTTTGACCAATGTCTTGATATACCTTGTAGGTTTCTCTTGAAGCTTTCTTTTGCATTGCTAGACTTTTTTTATGGAGGAACTTCCCTTTTTGATTTTTCCCCATAGTTTCTTTGACTAATGGAGTTTGATAGGGATGATTTTCTTTCTTTTTCTTTTATATCCATTTGTATTTTCTTTGTCCATTTTTTTCTACTGATTCTTTTGCTTCAATGAATCATTCCTTTCTTTGATATAAATTTTTCTCTTGTTGTTGGTTCCAATTAGAGGGTGGAAAAATACATGGATGATGATTCATGATATGAATGGTTATAACATTGGTAGTGGTTCCATCATAAAGACCCTTTGTGCTCCTTATGTTGTTGTTTGCATTAGATAAAGTTTCCCCCAATATTATAGAGGTAACATTGATATGTTTAGATTCCTTTATTGTCGAATAACCAAGACCTTGATGCTTAGGATTTTAAATAATTTGCACTGGTGTTGGGATACCCTATTCATGTAGGCTTAATCCTCTACCTTGATAATGCATCTATTGAAAAAATTTATTTGCAATAGGATATGATTTATCTTAGAAACAAGATATTAATCCTTCTCTACTCTATTGTGGATCTTCAAAGGTGATAGATTCTTCATTGATAATATAGGTTGCCTTGAAAAAGTTAAGTGGTCCAAGTTTATAAGTGATAAGATCCTCCATATGTGGGATAACTTCTTTATTGATATCTTTGGCTTGATCTTGTGAAATATCAAGTTTTAAGACTTCTTTAAGAGGTTTTGATGATTTACTATCCACGTAAAAGTCTTCCTCATGATTCATTTTTGATATGCCTTCATAGGATTTTTTTGATTCACAACTTCTATATAAGTCTTCTTCATGATCCATTTCTAATATGTCCATAGATTCTTCTATGCTTTGATCATGTGTAAAGATGTTAAGAGTAGGAGAATATTGTTCCTTTGTAATGATATCAAGAGTACGAGACTTGTTTTGAATGAAGATAATCTACATGTCCATTAGGAGTAAACATCTCATGGGTAGGTGTACATGTACTTGGTGTATGTATTTTTTCTTCTTTTGGAAAACATTAGATGTCTTGGAAGATATCTTAAGTCATTGTATTATTTTTATGATAGGGATTCTTGATCTTGAATTTGTGTGGTATTATCTTTGATATGCTTTAGTTCATGCTCTTAACATGAATCAATTTTGAAGAAGGGAATTTTGGTAAAGGATCCTTGGATTTCCTCGAAATGTGGACATATGGGTGATAGCTCTTGGCTTATATTTTTTTGAATTGGGTATAAGTGTTGGATTAAGAGTCTCTTGATCATCAATATGTACTACCATGAGGTTGGATGATGTCAACATATCTTGGACTGAATCATTGCTACATTTGGGTGATTGATTTTGATCATGCTTGGGATTAAATTCTTGATGTAAGTCATCTTTCTCATTGGATGATGTAGAGTCATTGTCAATGTGATCAGTGGTAGATGGCTCTTGATCATTGTTTTTAGCATTCAAGTTTGAGATATTGTCAATGTTGTCATTGGTAGATGTCCCTTGAATGTCTTCTTCAATAGTTATTTCTCCTTGATCAATTATGATGCATCATGACCTTTTACTCCGTGGTATTTATAATAGACCTTGTCATCATACCATGGGAATTTGATGCTAGGTTCACCACTTCATGGTGGTTTTGGAAGTGTGATAAGCTTGGAATCGACTAATTGGTTTAACAAACCCTCAATTGGCTCCCCTAAATAAGTGTATTTGCATTCAATATTGTGGTTAGATTGTGAGGATTGTTATGGTGGAGATGATTTTTTTGTTTGAGATGGATTTTCTTGTTGATTTTGAGATTGATGATCTTGATGATGTTGTATTTGATGATTTTGATGTAGATACTCCTGATTTGGGGGTTGATATTATTGCTGGATTTTATTTTGATGTTGGGTGATCTAATTTTTATTTTCTGACCATTGATGTCGTGTATTCACTTGATTTTTTGGAAATAGACTTTGTTGTTGATACGAATGAATGTCATGATATGTTGATATTGTGACCCACTTTTTGGATGGTGTCCAAATCATTGCTGATAAAGTTTTTCAAATTATTTTTCAAGTGCATTTAGCTCAATTTGTTGTTGTAGACTTGTTTTTCCTACTTGATGTTATGATCCTTGATAAGAGTGATTTGGGTAATAGATTGATCTTGACATGTTGTTGGGATGTGTAAACCTTTGAGACAAATTTTTTTTTGATTTGTTGGCTATGATTTTTTATTTTTTTATGCTCAAGAACATAAGATTATGAGTGATGTTTTGAAGGATGATACCCATATTTTGGATACAAATGTGGCACAATACTTGGACCAATATTTAGCTTCATTTTTGGAGGATATGTTGTTGCTTCTGCTTGCACTAGTTGTGAGGTGATAAGCAAAGGTTGAGGTTTGATAAGTATCTTAAAACTAGGTTTGATGTTTGATGTGTTGATTTGGTGAATTTTTTTGGAAATGATGCCAACTTTTGGGATTCAAAATGTTGAAAAACCTAGATTGATATCTCACTTCTTTTTTCTAAAGGAAATGTTATGGGAAATTTACTTGAACTAGCCTTGAGGTTCAAGAAAATGTTGATATCTTAGCAGTGTGAGTGAAGAAATGAGCTAAGTTATTTTTTTTTACTTTGAATCTTAAACCTAGATTTGAGGTGTTTGATTTTGTAAATGGATGATGTACTGATGTGGATTGATGACTTGTTTTGGGGTTCTAACTATTTCTTTCTTCAAACGATTTGAACTCAATTTTAGATATTTCTGATTTTTAGCAGAACATAGAGAAAAAGTAGTAGGTTTGATGCAAAAGGGGTTGAAAAGGTCAACTACAACCAAATTATAATCAAGTGTGGCTAGATTAGAAAGGAAAATTCAATAAGATTTTTCAAGTGTGGCCTTTATATTAGTTTTTTTTTTACTAGCAATTTGTACAAGAAAAAGTGAATTTTTTTGTCAATTGTGGCAAAAAAAAAATCAATTATGGCTAGTTTATGTCAATTGTGTTCAATTTTTGCAAAAGTGGCATATTTTTACTAGTGACTATTACAAGGCAAAGAGAAAATTCAAGTTGTTTTAGGTCGACTACGACCAATTTTAAGTCAAGTGCAATAATAAAATCAACAAAAGCGATATTCTATGCAGATTTATTTTCTAATTTCTGTGTTTGGCAGTAGATTTGATAAATTTGCAATTTTGAGTGACTTTGTTTGATTTGATTTGAGATTTGGCAAGTGATATCATGCAACACAACAATCAAAAAACTATTTGACCCTAAAATGTCTACAACTGTAAGCACATTTCTTTCCACAAAATCTCAATGTTTGTGGAAGTTGAAATGCTAAAGTAATAGTTTCCAATGTTTAATTTTTCCTTAATGTGACCCTAAGTATTTGGAAACCTTTAAAGATATTTATTTAAGATATCCTTGAGTGTAAATATAGGACTCTTTTCAAAGGATTCACACTAATTCAAAAGGGTTTGAAGTTTGAGAACCATGTTAAATGTTTGTTTTGATGTGTTCATTTTAATTCAAGCACAATGTTTGATGTTTTAAAGTAACTGAATAGATTTGGAAAATTCATGAAGACAATTTACACCCTAGGGATAAACACCTCCTTATAGGTGGGCTTAGCTCATGCCCTAAAGGGATGGTTTTAGATGCAACAAATGTAGAGTGTTTTACACTCAACCATAAGTCAGACATGGTAAGTAACTTCTTAGAATCAAAGTTTTGATCCACCACTTCAGAGAATGTTTTGGTTTAAAAGGGGTAGTTTCTATAAACATTGGTTCTTAATCATGTTTTGGAATAACTAGTGTCTATACATGTGATGATTCACTCAATTAAGAGGTTGCCCAACACTTGCGAGTTTTTATGTATCACACGAATACTAGGGGAGGCTTTCGTTGGTATAGAACATCCACACTAGGTGGGTGAGAAATTTCCTTACACCCAAAAATATTTATATAGCAAACCAAAACAAAGTACCACTTGGGTCGTTCCCTCTCACAAGTTAGGAGGCAGGCCCTTTAAAGGTATGCTTTGAAATTTAAGCAAATGGTGTGAAACTCAAGATGATTTTTGTCACCCAAGATCACTAAATGGCACGAGGGGAGAGGATAGACATCTAGTTTTCCAAACACAAAATACACAGTATACACTTCATCACAATATTTTTTTTAAGTTCACAAAAATGAAAAAAATAAAGAAAATAAAAGATAAAGTAAAATAAAAATAAAATTATGTACAAGATAGCAATTTTTTTGTTCTTTTTACATGCACCAAAATGAAATATTCTAGATTCAAACAAAAGATAGCAATGTGAAAGACACAAATTTGATTTGTTCATTTTTAAGCACCAACCAAAGTGTTTTTTCTAAAGCCTTATCTTAATGATCAACAAAATAAAATATTGTGTTCATCAACAAAACAAAAGCATTGGTCAACAAAAATCAAACAGTTTTTAGAGCACCAAAAAGGAATTATTTGTTCTATAAATCTTTTGAAATAAAATCCTTTTTAGAGCACTAACTAAAAGCATTTGTTTGTAGGGTTTTTTTTATAGCACCAATTGAAAATATTTTATAAGCTAAAAAGCTTTGAAGGGTTCTTTTTAGAGCACTAATTGAAAGCATTTATTTGTGGGGTTCTTTTTATAGCACCAATTGAAAACATTTTCTAAGCTAAAAATATTTGAAGAAAATTAAAAAACTTCGACTGTTTGCCTTCCCTACAATGAAAGTGTTAGTAATATTTTTTGTAAACTCATGCCATGCTCTTGCAAATCCTACATAAAAGATGTGAGCACCTTTCAAACACTCAAATCAAGCCAACATTAGTGTTAGAAATTGAAAAACAACTTGCAACTTTTAGATACAATTTTGATAGAGAATTTGCGAAGAATTTATGTAGAAGTGGTCCCTATCAGAAGCAATTGAGAGAAAAAAGATCAAGTGTGACCTTAGTGTTTTAAGCAAAAGTGGCCCAAAATGTCAAGTATGCCTTTGTAATTTTTGCAAAAGTGCAACAAATGTCAAAACTAGCCAAAAAAGGGTTTGATGTGGCTAGAACGTGAAATTAAGTGCATGAAATTCCTATAGCTTTTGCGTGAATTTTTTTCAATTGCATTTCCAAGATCTACAACTTCAAAATTTTCTCATAAATTGTTAGTGCTAAAGAATGTGGTCCCACCAGGCATGCTAGAATGTGTAAGGGAGAAATAGGGATCATAATAAAATAATCAAATTGATAAATAGAACTAATCTAATCAAACAAAAAGATGACTCATTCCCATTACTCACGAAATGAAACTAAAAAATTAAGGAAATCAAGAACATAATTGAAATGAAACAATGACAATGAAATCTAAGCAACATAGTTTTACCATCCTATGTCAAAGTGTGTTCACGAAGATGTTGGGTTGTTCGTATCAATGAAAAGTCTCCATTATGCATGTAAAATCTTGAAGAACATGCATGTGTTGATCAAAGATATGTGTTGAAGCTTTGTCAAAAGGTTGGTTGTGATTCCTGCATTACTTCATTGTGAAAATGATATTGATTCTCCAATCCTTTTTTGAGAGGAAAGATGGTTGTTATATAGAATTTGTGTTTTGAAATGAATGCTTGGGATCGTGTAGTAGAATATCTCGATCAATGGTTGAAAACCGTTGAGAGGATTTAAATGGGAATAATCTATACATTTTGATTACTTAATTAGTGTGGTTGAAGAAATCATTTTGGGTGTTCAGTGGAATTGAGGAAATAGATTGAATAATCTGTGGGATTGAAGAATAGATTGATCTGTTAGGAAATAGATGGATCAGTCAGCTAATCAGATTGAGCAATCGGTGGTTCACAATTTGCTCAATCATGAAAGTGGGTGAGGATAATTAATTAATTGATTTAATTAATTAATCTTTTTGAGTTGAACGTGCAAATCAAGTTTGAATTTCAAAAATAAAGTTGTATTTATTTGATTTGATTTTTGATGAAGTTTTTGAATAATTAATTCACTTATTCAAATTTAGGGGAAAGTGATTTAATTAAACTATTATATTTTTAATAATTTGATTGACTTAGGGGAATAAAGTGAACTAATGACATAATTAAATAATTGATGTTATTTAATTAATAAAGTTAGATTATGACTTTATTAAATAAATGAAATTTATTTAATTGGTCAAAAATGATGAAAGAGTGAATTAATTAAATAATGTATTATTATTCAATTAATAGAGGAAATTAGGGTTTTTGATGCAATTGATGTGAAATATAGTGATATTAAGTGATAATGATGTCGATGATGAGAAAATGTCATGTAGGATATGTGATAAGTGTTAGGTCATTTTTACATGTCTACAATAGTATATCCAAGTGATCAATTAGAATGTGAATACACACAAACCCAAATAAAAGATACCTAGGGTTGAACCAGAAAAAGTGCATTGATGGCATGATAGATCTCAATATATTTTCGACATCACAAGAATCGTGAAAATCGAAGATCATGGAAAAATGTTATGAGTTCAAGAGCCAAAACTAAAGATCTAACTTCAAACAATAATAAATGTCTCCAAACAACAAAATTTTGGAAAATAATCTACACCATTGTAAAATTGATGAACATAACTTTTTTTTTATATCTCATTTTCAAAAAATAGTCTCTTAGATTGTAGGTTATGACATTTAAAAAAACACCCGATCAGTCATTATCTCTCTAGGAACCCCATACTATGTGAAAATCTCCTTATAAGGAAATTATGCAACTTTATTATCTATTACATGCTTCATGTCCTTAACTTCTACCCAGTTGCTTACATAATCAATGCATACTAAGATATAGGATTTACCATTTCATGGAGGATCAATGGGTCCTACAAAATACAATCCCCATTTGTCAAATGGAGTGATTACTACCTAGGGTAAAGGGGCATCTCATTAGATTTGGTTTGTCATCCCATTCTCTGGCATTTTTCACACTTCCTTGTATATTTTCCTACATCCTTGTGGAGTGTGGGCTAGTAATATCCTATGTTCAAAATATTCATTGATGTCCTCTTGGCCACAAAATTACCTCCGCAGGGTTCATTGTGACATGCATGCAAGATATCACATGTCTCATCTTCCCTCACACATCTCCTCATGACATGGTATGGTCCAGTCTAGAACAAAAATCCAACAATCCATGGGAAAGGAAAAGATTTTTCAATGATCACCCTTCTTTCTTTTGGAGAGAAATGAGGAGGAACTCTCCCTGTGACTAGATAATTAGCTATGTCAGCATACTAGGTTGTATGCACACTGATGGAAAATAAGTGCTCATTGGGGAAAGAATCGTTAATGACTTGATTGTCCCCTAATGTAGTCAACCTTGAAAGAAATTTTGCAACATTGGCCTTCCCTGGTTTATCCACAATGGTTATGTCAAACTCCTACATCATCAATAACAATCTTGCTAGCCTACTTGATGGTTGCATGGCCAGTGTGCACAAAGATCTAATAGCTTGTTATGTAGTGTCTAAATTTTTAAGGGCATAGACCATTGCCAACATTTCTTTTTCTATCATTGCATAGTTGAATTGATTAACTCACTGCAGATTTTTGCTGACAAAATAAATATCATTTTCAATAGCTCCTTCTTTCTATCCTAAGACTACTCCTATAGCATATTTTGATGCATCTGTATGAATGTGAAAAGGAAGCTCCCAATTAGGACCTTTGAGTACAAGAGCATGAGAACTAAAGCTGCTTTCAAGTCAGAAAATGCCTTGTCATAGTTTTCTATCCATTGGAATTCAACATCTTTAGTTATGAGATTGTACAATGGTGCTACCATTTTTCTAAATTCTTTTATGAACTACCTATAATACCTTTATGTCCTAATAAACTCCTAACATCTTTTTGTTTTGCGGGTAGAGGAAGATTGGTGATCACCTCAATATTTGCAGGATCTACTTGAATTACTTTGTGAGAGATGTAGTGGCCAAGGACTACACCTTCCTGCATCATCATGAAACACTTTTCACTATTTAAAGATAGATTGTGTTCTTCACATCTCTATAGGAACCTTATGATATTTTCCAATGCTTCACTAAAATCAACACCACAAGTAGTAAAATCATCCATGTAAATTTCCATGCAATCATGAGTGATATATGAAAATATGCTAATGACTACCCTCTAAAAAGTTGTAGGTGCATTGTATAAGCCAAATGGAAGTACTAAGTAGGCATAATTCCCTAATGGATAGGTGAAGGTGGTCTTCTCCTAGTCCTTAGGTGCAATTTGGATCTAGTTATAGCTGCTGAATCCATCTAGAAAAGAAAAGTATTGCTTTCCTACAAGTGAATCAAGAACTTGGTCTATGAAAGGTAGGGGAAAATGGTCATTTTTGGTAGCAGCATTGAGTTCCCTATATGTTGGATGTTATGATTGTGTTGATGATATGTGGTTTTCATTAATGTCAACACTATTAGCATTAATGCATTAGAAGTTGCATATGTCAAGGATATTGAGAAATTGTAATGGAATAAGTTGTAGGTTGTCAGTGGTGAGGTGAAGTTCAATCTATTGGTGAGTTATATACATTGATGATTAGAGGTTGTGGGATAAATGGTTTGTTTTTTATTGTATCTAGTTTATCCATGCTGAGTTTTAGAGATTTGTATGAAGTTTTTATCGAGTTATGAAGATTTATATTCTAATAGTTTTTTTGTTTCTTTAGTTGGTGTTCCTCATTGAATATGATGTGATTTCAATTAGTTCAATTGTTACAAATTCTTCTTTGGTAATTAATGAATTTTTTGTATGTTTCTATATCATGCTCTATTTGTGTTGCACATCCACATTGATCGTTGTGCTCGTGGTTGGCGATTTTCTCTTTCATGTTCTTGGCCAACATGGTGTTTGTAGCATGTTGTGGATCTTTGAGGAGTAATTAATTGAAGTGTTTTAATGTTGGAGATGTTTATTTGGGTCCTCACTAAGTTGTGGCCAGCCGTGGTTGATTCGCATTGATAATTGTTGTTGTTTTGGGCCGACAATTTATATTCGTTTTATTATTTTTTTGAAGCTGACATGTAGCAATGAAATTTCTTGTTGCGGATATATAAGAGCAATTGTTTATTTGATTTGAAAAATGCTCATGTGTGTGCATGTGTGAATAAAGTCCTAATCATTTGAAGGAAGAGAAAATTTTGAAGAAGAGTGAAGAAGTGTTTATGTGCTTAACCAAAATCATGATCAAGAATTAGCAGATGCTATTCTATTAGTTCAAATCCCTGTGGATGTAATCTGAATCTTTTTGTAAGACAATGTGTCTTCCTTTGGGCAATTAGCCTTTTTGTAATTGGGAAATGAGCTCTAGGAAGTGTGCCTGAATGCATGTGAATTCCCCATTTTATTCTTTATACTTTTAATAGGGTATAATCTTGTGGACTAACCTCCACTATGGTGTTTCCCATAACAGGGTTTCCATGTAAAAAATATTGGTTTTATGTGTGTTTCTAAGGTGTTGATGATTTATGCTTTCATGGTTAATAATCAAATTTGAGAATGAGGTTAATAAAGTTAATAAGTTTTAAATTTATGAGACAACTGATTCACCCCTCTCTCAATTTTCTACCCTTGTGTTGCCAACAACTGGTATCAAAGTAGATTCCTTGGAAGAAGTTTAACAACTTGAGGTGATCTGGGATGATGAATTACAAGAGGGATAGTCCAATATTTGATGGAAGAAATTATTCTTTGTGGAAGACTCGAATGGAGTGTCATTTGAGATGCATTGGTGAACCCTTCTGGAACATTACATGTAATGTGTATGTTATTCCTCAAAATGGTCCTACTACTACTACTGCTGGGATTAGAGATGTTGAGTATAATATTAGGGCTAAGGAAGCATTGTTGAGTGCTTTGAATGATTCTAAGATGACAAATGTTATGGATCTGAAGATTTCTTATGAGATTTGGAAAAATTTGGAAACCTTGTATGAAGGTGATGCTAATGTGAAGATTGCTAAGTTGTAGAGTTTGAAAGGGAAATATGAAAAGTTAAGAATGGGTGATGATGAGAAAATCACTATTTTCATGCAAAGAGTGATTGAACTTGTGTGTGGTATCAGATGTGATGGTGGATAGATAGACAAATCATAGATTGTTGCTAAAGTGCTTAAATCCTTGTTTGATTCATACAAATTCAAAGCTAGTGCTATTGAAGAGCTCCAAACTGTAACAAATGTAGCTAGAGATATGTTGGTTGGTAAGATTACTACTTTTGAGTTGAGTGACTTTGGCAATGCCCTTCCTAAGGTTGAATCTACATTTAAGGCTACTACTTCTAGAAGAGATAAATAGATATATGATCTGGGTGAGAGTTCATCTAGAAAGACATTCAAGTATGAGGATGAAATCATATAGATTGAAGAAGAAAGAGAGCTGGAAGCACTTATTGTCAAAAGAGTACTAAGAGGAAAAGGTAAGTATGAAGGAAAATTCCCTCTTAAATGTTTTTCTTGCAATTAGATAGGTCATTTTGCATCAAGGTGTCTGGAAAGAGCTCCTAAACCACGACATAACAAGCCTATATTTCAAAGGAAGTGTTACTATGCTGCTGATGAAGGTGTGACAAATGAAGAATATAATAATGGAAATAGAAGTGATGATGAATGGGTATTAATTGCTATTAAGGAAAATAATCTAGTGGCTACTGAATCTGCTACTTGTACAAATGTGGAGAAATCCCTAGCTACTTGGGTTAAAGAGAAAGATGAATGGGTGATTGACAGCGGATGTTCACATCATATGATATGAGATAAAAGAAAGTTTGTGAGCTTGGAAAAGTATGATGGTGGTGTTGTAAGCATAATACTGATGATTTCCTATATGCAGAAGGTCTGATGCATAATCTTTTGAGTGTTGGTCAGATGGTTGATAAGGGATACAATCTTCAGTTCATGGATGGAAAGTGTAGAATATTGAGTTCCAAAAATGTGATTGCATTAGGTACAAAGACAAAAGATATTATCTTTCACTTGAGTGCTGCTAGTAAAAGTTGTTTGATTTCTCAAGTTGATAAAAGTTGGTTGTGGCATAGGAGAATGTGTCATGTTAACTTTGATAATATTGTCAAGATAAGGTCTACTAAGGCTGTGTGAGATCTACTTAAGTTGGTGAAGCCTACTAATGCCATATGCAAGGAATGTCAGTTAGGAAAGAAAACTAGAATTTCATTTCAGAGTAAATAGCATTGTTCAAATGAATGGTTGGATCTTTTGTATATTGATTTGTGTGGTCCCTCTAAGGTTAGAAGTTTACAAGGTTACAAGTATTTCATGTTACTCATTGATGATTATTCTAGAATGATGTGGGTTACTTTCTTAAGGGAGAAAGCTAAAGCTCTAGAGAAGTTCAATATCTTTAAGGCTATGGTTGAGACAAAGATAGATTTGAAGATTAAATGTCTAAGATCAGATAGAGGTGGTGAATTCACTTCTGGTGAATTTAATTATTTTTGTGAATAACATGGAATAAATATATAATTATCTACACCACGGACCCCTCAATAAAATGGAGTTGTGGAAAGGAAGAACAAAACAATTGAAGAAGTTGCTACAATAATGATGTTGGAAGGAAATGTCCCTCATATCTACTAGAGAGAAGCTATGAGTATTGTTGTGTACACACTCAACCATGTACAAATTAAAGGTGATATTGGTAAGACCTCTTTTGAGCTATGGATTGGTCATAAGCCTACTATTAGATATTTCAAGATTGTTGGAAGAAAATGCTATATCAAAAGAGATGAAGATATAGGAAAGTTTGATGCTAGGAGTGATGAAGGTATCTTTCTGGGTTATTCTACTAAAAGAAAGGCCTACTGGTGTTACAATAAGAGATTGAGGAAAATGGTTGAAAGTGAAAATGGTAAGGTTGATGAAGACTTAGGTACACCATCTAGAACCTATGGATATGATTCTAATGATCAGAATGACGGTACAAACAAAGGAAATAAAGTTTAGACTTCAAATCAAGTTCAAATCATTCCGACGAATTAGGAAAATCAAGAGGAAGGATAAATTAGTGAAAGTGCAAAAGAGAGAACACAATAAATTGAAGTTGAAGAACATCCTAAGAAGACTCTGAGGTATGTAATATTGAATCATTCAAAAGATTAGATTATAGGTGATAAGAACAAAGCTTTCTAGAATAAGAGAAAGATTGCAAATTAATATTGTTTTATTTCAAAAGAATGAACCTACTAGTGTGAATGAAGCATGTAAAGATGAACATTAGGTTGAAGAAATGAAAGAGGAGCTAAAGCAAATTGAGAAAAATGATACATGGATTCTTGTTCCCAAACCTAAGGATAAACATGTAATTGGAACTAAATGGGTCTTTAGAAACAAATTGAATGAGAAAGGTGAAGTGGCAAGAAACAAAGCAAGACTAGTGTGTAATGGATATTCTCATATGGAAGGTATTGAATTTGAAGAGACTTTTTCCCTTGTTTCCAGAATTGAAGCTGTGAGATTGTTTCTTGCTTATGCTGCTTACAAGAACTACAAGGTTTATTAGATGGATGTCAAGTCAACATCTCTCAATGGTGAATTAGAAGAAGAGGTATATGTTGAACAACTTGATGGATTTCAATTGACTGATAAGGGAGATATGGCATGTCAATTAAAGAAAGCTTTGAATGGACTCAAGGAAGCCCCTAGAGCATGGTATGCCAGATTGGAAAAGTATTTGTTGAAGCTTGGATTTAACAGAGTTATTGTTGATAGTAATTTGTATTTCAAGAATGATAATAAAGATTTGATTGTTGCATTTTTTTTTTGATGATATCATTTTTGGAGGAGATGATGGGTTGTGCATGAAGTTTTCTAATGAGATACAAAGTGAATTTGAGATGTCAATGATTAGTGAGATGAAATTATTTTTGGGATTGAAAATTACTTAATTAGATAAAGGGATTTTTATATTTCATTCCAAGTATGTGAAGGAATTGTTGAAGAAGTTTGGTATGAAAGATTCAGAGCCAGTTGGTACACCCATGGTGACTGGATGCAAGTTGACAAAAAAAGATGATTCTCCAAAAGAAAGTTAGACTAAATACAAATCAATGATTGGTGGATTGCTTTATTAGACTCAAACTAAGCCTGATATCATGAATTTTGTATGTATAGTTGCAAGATTTCAAGCTGATCCTAAAGAATCTCATGTGACTACTATGAAGAGGATTTTCAAATACTTGAAGGGAATAGTTGATTCTGGTTTGTGGTAAACTAAAGATGACGATCTTACTTTGAGTTCCTTCAATGATGTTGATTGGGAAGGAGATGTGAATGATAGAAAGAGTACCGGTGGTGGTGCATTTTTCTTGGGAAAGAAGCTACTTTCATGGTTAAGTAAGAAGTAGAATGCCATTTATTTATCTACTACAAAGGAAAAATACATTGCTACTACTAACAATTGTATTCAATTCTTTTGGATGAAGCAAATGTTGAAGGATGTCAGAGTTATGTATGATGAGCCCATTGCTATGTTTTATGATAATTCAAGTGCAATAAACATTTCTAAGAATCTGTAAAGAGGGTGAAGCCACAATAGTGGTTTACAATTTGGAGGAAGGAAAATTAAGAAAAAATGACCCCATGGCAAAAAAAATGGTTTTGGGGGTTCAAATGAACCTACAAGTTGACCGAATCCAAAAGGGATTTGCTTGAACTAGGGTTCGAGCGAACCCATTAATTACTAGGCCCAGATTTCCCACCCAAAAAAAAAAGGAAATTCTTATTGAAGGGTGGTTCACTTGAACCAGGTTCGAGTGAACCCTAGTTCATACGAACCCCCTTTATTCCTCATTCTCCCCTCGAAACACAAAAAAAGCCTAAATTTTTACGCTTTGAAGCTCGAGTTGAGGATGAAAATGGAGGAGTCTTCACAAACCCAATTGAAATCAGGTAGTCCTTGGAACAAGCTAGCCAACAAATATAATTTTAATATGTTTTGGTTTTATTATGTATTTGTTTTTTTAGTTTTATTAAACATAGGTTTTTCATCAAAAATGAAGGTCTCTATTTTGCACATGTGGAAAAATAGCAGATTATAAAAAAAAAATGAAAAATATGAGTGCACCAAATATTGAAGTCTTTGATCCAACCAAAAAAAAAGAATTTCGATATATACAAAAAAAGTTACGAGTTATATAGTCATGCTATGTCTAAATTGTAATTGGTTTGAATTCAAAACTTGATTAAAGAAAAAATATTCAATAAAAAACTATCTAACCAATTGGAAGCACTAGATATCAAAGTTACAAATCTAAATTTAAAGAATTATAATTTTATCCTTCATGGAAAAAAATTTATGCATTATACGGTGTGTGTCACTTTTTAAAAATGTTGTTTTCTGAAAAAAAAACTAGTTTTCATGGGAGATGGAAAAAGAAGTGCAATCTAATTCCAAAAAAAATGAAAAATATATTTTTAGAATCTACAAACAAAATGTGATGAGACTCTAGTTGTCATCATCTTCAAATTCGTCACAGTTTAGCCGTTATAGGTGCCTGAATGTGAAGATTTATTTAGAAATAATAATTTTAGTGTCTAGTTTGGCCAAAAATTGTAAACCACTATTGTGGGATCGCCCAAGACCAAGCATACATCTATCAAGTTTCAATTTTTGAGATAGAAAGTGAGTGAAAAGGAATTCAAACTGGAGTATGTGTCTACTAAGGAATAGATTGCAGACATCTTTACAAAGTTGTTGCCTAAGGATACTTTTGAGTATCTTAGAGGGAAGTTAGGGGTGACTACCCCTCCTAATCAGAACTAAGGATGCATTGATTTGCATCATTATGTGCTTTTCATAGTTATATCTTGATCTAGATTGATGTTGTGGTGGTTGCTACTCAGGGGGAGTAGTTAGATGTTCAAATGTTTAGATATGTAGTTTAGAGTTTGTGTGGAACTTAGAGATATTTTTCATTGATGTCAAAGGGGGAGAAGAGTAATGTGAAAAAAGTTTTGGGGAAGAAGAGCCTTGTGGGGAAGAAGATCATGTGAAAGAGTTGAGGAGAAAATGAGTCAGAACCTAAGGGGGAGTAAGTGTTAAGAGATAGTTGCGTTGATGGTGTTTTTCACATCATGTGTTGTCCTCAATTCCAAAGGGGGAGATTGTTAGATGTTGTGGTTGTGTTGCTGATATATGGTTCTCATTTATGTCAACACTATTAGCATTAATGCATTAGAAGCTGCATATGTTGAGGATATTGAGAAAATTATAATGGAATAAGTTCAAGTTGTTAGTAGTGAAGTGAAGTTCAATCTGTTGGTGAGTTCTGTACATTGATGATAAGAGGTTGTGGACTAAAGGGTTTGTTGCTGAGTGTCTCTAGTTTATCCACATTGAGTTTCAAAGATCCACATGAAGTTTTGATCAGGTTATGAAGATTTATATTCTGATAATTTTTTTGTGGCTTCAGTTGGTGTTCCTGATTGAAGATGTGATTTTAGTTAGTTCAATTGTTGTGGATGTTTCTCTAGTGATTCATGATGTTTTTGGATGTTTCTAGATTGTGCTCTATTTGTGTTGCACATCTGCATTGATCGTTGTGCTTGTGGTTGGCGATTTTCTCTTTCGTGTTCATGTTTTTCATGTTCTTGGATGACATGGTGTTTGTAGCGTGTTGTGGATCTTCAAGGAGTAATTAATTGAATTTTTTTCATGTTGGAGATGTTGATTTGGGTCTTCACTAAGTTGTGGTTGACCTTGGTTGATTCACATTGATAACTATTGTTGCTTTGGGCCGACAATCTGTATTCATTTTATTATTTTGTTGAAGTCAACATGTAGCGATGAAATTTCTTGTTGTGGATATATAAGAGAAATTTTTTATTTGATTTAAAAAATTCTCCTATGTGTGTATGTGTGAATAAAGTCCTAATCATTCGAATGCAAAGAAAAGTGTGAAGAAGAGTGAAGAAGTGTTAATGTGCTTAACTGAAACTATGATTAGGAATTAGTAGATGTTATTTTATCAGTTCAAATCCCTATAGATGTAATCCAAATCTTTCTGTAAGATAGCACGTGTCTTCCTTTGGGTGATTATCCTTGTTGTAATTGAGCAATGAGCTCTAGGCACTGTGCCTGAATGTATGTGCATTCCCCATTTCATTCTTTATACTTTTAACAGGGTATAATCTTGTGGACAAACCTCCACTGTGGTTTTTCCCTAACATGGTTTCCACATTAAAAATCTTGGTTTTATGTGTGTTTCTAAGGTGTTGATGATTTATGTTTTCATGGTTAATAATTAGATTTGAGAATAAGGTTAATAAAGTTAATAAGTTTTAAATTTCCGAGACAACTGATTCACCCCCCCTCCTAGTTATCTACCCTTGTACTTCCAACACTATAATCAACACAAACTCACCACTTCCCACCTTTTTTTGGAACAATCACCAATGGAGACACCACTGGCTATCTAAAATGAGGTAGATAAATCCTACATCCAATAAATTTTGTAGTTCTCCTTTTACAATTTCTCTCAATGCAGGGTTAATTCTTCTTTGTGGCTACCCAACCAGTGCATAATCATCTCTGATATATATCCTATGAGTGCAGAGCTTAGGATCCAATACCTTCATACCATGATAGTCCCATGAAAATGCATGTCGGTGGGTCCTTAGTAAGTTGCTCAATGAAAACTTTTATTCTTCACTTAGTTTTCTATTAATATTTAGATAGTTTCCTTCTGACACTTGCACTTGTGTAGTTATCTCTACCATAGTTGCTTTACAAATGCTTGGTAACTTGAGTTCATGTGGCAGCAATGTATGAGACATACCTATTGCTATAGGAAGTTATGTTATAGGAGGAGAAGGCAGAAGTTTCTTTACTGGATCAACAAAATTAGGTGCATGAGTCTTCCTGCACCTCACAATGGTTTTGAATTATGTTAGACAATACTTCATCTTCATCTTGAAGCTACATGAAATAACTCCTACATAAAAACATAAGTTGTTCCACATAATTGAATTCCTCAACCTCTTCACCAACATGTAGCCGTATGGGGTTATCCATATCATGGGATTACTGAGTAGGAGGGTAGAGAACAAGCTTTTTGGTTCTCTTTCAATTAGAAATGGTCATGTCTCTTGTCTGACATCCAATATAGGCATCTGTTGTTGCTAACCATGGCCTTCCTAGAATAATGGGGTACCCACCTAGTGTAGCTTTAGGAGAAAGAATCATGAAATCTACTAGATACTCACAAGAGTCTAGAGTTACTACAAGGTCCTCTACTATACCATCAGGTTTAACAGTGGAACTATCAACAAGCTACAAGACAATAGGAGTAGGTATCATGCTTGAAAAAATTAGTTGTTGCAGGATATCCTTGGTCATTACATTTATTGCTGCTCCCAAATCAATCAGAGCATTCTTTAATTGGATCCCATTTATAAATACTCCTACCACAAGACACCCTGACTCATTATATTTGGGAATCATCACTTTCCCAAGCATGATGTTAGCCAACTGTCCCACCACATGAACCATAGTGGGGTCTTTCTTCTTCCTTCCTAGCTTCTTAAGGAATGCCTCCTTAATTGCTTTTCTATATATAGGAACATATTTTATGGCTTGAAATAGAGGTATATAGACACGTATATGCTTCAACTAATCTAGAATGTCAAAGGTTGGTTCCTCCTTCTCTTCCTTTTGTTTAGCAATTTCCAACCTCTAAGGAAATGGTGGTTCTTGTTTAGTTTGTTTGACTCGGACTAGTTCATGATTTTTTAGGTACTCTTGGCTAAATGGGGACATTCAAAGGGTTCTCTTCTTCCATAGGAAGCTCAATGATAATGGATGTGGAAGGAGCTGGAAAAGTAGCTCCTGAATGCAAGTTGATGTCACTTACACTCACAACATATGTAAGGAATTGATTTGGATCAACAAAGTATACTGGTTGCTACTTTGGTTTGTTATTTGGGTTAGGTGTTGGCTAAGTTGGTAGTTGAGTAGGTTTGGGTCTATTTTAACTTGAACTAGCAGGAGGAGGCATTATAGCAGGTTGTTGGGGTTGAGAAGGTGGTTACATGTAACTATTTGTCTGTTTTGGCCATTGCTTCCATCCCCTCCATTGAGATGTTTGCTGCCAATTCCCTGGGGGTGGCTACTAATTTCCTTGAAACTACTACCAATTCCCCTAAGGTTGCTGCCACTAGGGTGGAGAGTTTTGGTGATTGGGTCCGACATTTGGAGGGTTATTCCAAGGTTGTGGTGGATATCCTTAATAGTTGGATGGATATGGGGGTTTCTATTGGTTACCAAATGAATAAGAATTGAAATATGGCCCAACAAAAGATAGTTGATTTGGTGGCATACCTTGTCTTGGAGCCCATGGCCTTCTTTGTGCCATGTAGTATATTTGGTCATCTTCACCCTAGATTGGATTGAACTCAGATGGAATCTACTTACTATAAATGTTAGCTACCATCTTTCATCTACAGTCCTTCTTCTTTTGTATGCAATGAGGGCAATATTCTACCAATATTTCCTCTTCCTCCTCTTATTTCTTCTTGGCCTGAAGTGTATCTAGCTGAGTAGCCAAATTGTTTATGATGTCTTGCTTAAAGTTTTCCAGCAAGTGAATAATCTCCATTCTTGAAACTCCACTGGTAGATAACTTACCCATAGAGGATTGGTAAGCTCTCCCTTTCTTTGAATTTTCCCTAGAATAGTTCTGACATATCTTCTTGATATTCTCCCAAGGAACTTGGGTGATATCTCCTCCCATTAAGTCCAAGGTATCAATGTAGCTATCATTAATTCCTCTTAGGAAAAGAAGCTTTTGTGATTCTTCATTAAGTGTGTAGTGTGGATATTTTTGTAGGAAAAACAAAAACCTTGAAATGTAATCCTACAGGCTCTCATCTTCCTTTTGATGCATCCTAAAAATGTCATCTCCCCTCATGTCACTGCCCCTACAATATTCCTTGTACTTCTCAAAGAACTTTGTCTTCATGTTCTCCCAAGTCTCCACAGTATTTCTACCTAGGATCATAAACCATCTTAATGCAACTTCTTTCAAGGTGGTAGGGAATAGATTAAGCCTATGGGCATCAATGGTGTAGTCATAACTCCTACATAGTATATCAAACTCGAAAAAGAAAGTATCAGGGTCTTCTATGACAAGTCCATAGAACTTAGGAAGGACTAAAGCAGGGATATTTTTGAGGTTTCCAACTTCATTTTGGTGAGAAATGGGGAAAGGAAGAGGTAGTTGGTTAGGTCTATTTCTATTTGCATCACCCATGCCTGCCTGATGTAGTTCCAAAGCGAAGGGATTCTCAATTGGATTTTGGTCTTTGGAGGAATTTTTAGAATTGGACAGATCAGGAAATGCATCAACAAAGGGGTGTGACTCTTCTTCTTCTTCTCTCGGTAGATTCTAATGCTCAACTAGTTGGAATGGTTCAAGGTTATTAGGAAGGAATCTCCAATGAGAATCTCCCCTTCTTCCTCTATGCATACAGTATCAACTCAATATCAACCAGCTCACACAAAGAATTGGAAAAAGAATAGTGGATCATTACTTTTCTAAATGAGGGGTATACTAAGAAAAAACTTTCAAAAATACTATAGAAAGAAAAACTATCAATGAATCCAAAGAACTCCCTAGTTTGACACCATCCCTAGCAATGGCACCAAAAATGTTGGCCTCCTATAATGATTTAACAACTAAGCCCTTACAACCATGATTCAGAGATTGGACATCTAGTTTGAATAGCTATCTCAATCACCATGAAGGTGCATTTAACTTGTCAACCTAGGGACATAAACTTGAAATGGGTTAGCATAGTATGTGAACTAGGAATTCAAAGTAGCCATATTCATTCTATAGCTGAGAAGGAATGTTGAAAGTAAAATGCTTGGAAAGAAATAAGTGTTGAGCATCAACCAACAAATATACTAAGTTGAAATGCATGAAAAAAATGAAAATATGAGCAAATAGATAGGAAAATACTCTATCTACTTTGGTTGTAGGAACAGTCACAAAATGGAATTCTAGTGGCTATAGGAACAGACAGTGCCAAAATTTTAACTAATTGTTGAATAGAAAGTAATAACTAAACTAAAGGATGGAATGCCCACCAAGTGGCCCCCCTTGGATGAGTATCCCTTAAAAAAAAATGTAAACTCAGATGCATGAACTTATAACTTCATTTTATTCATTGGAAAGCATAAGTACAATCGAGCAACATAACTATATTACTGAACAACTAAGAATGTGAGTACATCATTAGATTAATCAACCTTTTGAGAAGAAGCATTCAAGTCTTATTTATAGGAAGAAAAACAACTAACTACCTAGCAAGGTAGTAAACTCCAACAAATTAAGAGGACACCACTTTAGGGAAAGCATAAAAAATGGAAAGGAGGTTATGCATCCCTAGAATCTAGTCAAGAATGTTTTTCTTAATGCATATCTAACACAACAATAACTCCTATATTCATTCAACAAAAAATTAAGACCATTTAGAAGGCGGTTACAATTCTTCAATTTAAAATATGTATTTCCCTCTTACTAAGAGTCTTCCCTCCCTTGACCTTTGAACAATCATCTTGTTGACCTTCATGATGAATGACCGGCTAGTAGAATATTCCTTAATTTTTTAGGCTTCTAATTATATCTGCATAACAATATTAGTACACACAACAATTGCATATCTGTAACTTTTAAGTAACATTCATTAATCCGCATGTAAAATTAACATAGATAGTTCATATAGCATGTCAATGTCATTAAAGATTACAAAAATAAGCTTATTCCCAATGTCTACGATTTTGAGGAAATATCATAAAAAGGTCAAGATCCAAGTATTAAATTCTAGGACAACTACAACAAATAGATAATAAACTCTATCAAAATTTATTCATAAACTAGACTCATCACTATGAATGCTATCACAACTTAAACTCTATTCTTAACAAATTAATACAAGTTGTGACCTACAAAAATACATACTTTCTATACAAAGGAAATGCAAATAGGACAAAAATCAAGGGTAAAATACATCACTACAAGATTACATCAACCATAATGAAGAGATTTTCACAATGAATAACTCTAAGAAGGTAAAAAGATTTTTTGTTTCAAAAATAAGTGTTTCATACAACTGTGCATGCTTGAAAATGGAGTTACAAAGTTGCTTTAGCTTGAAAGCACTTTGAGAATAAGTCACAGTACCTTGGAAAGAGAGCAAGAACCTCCTTTAAATCTACCATTATGCCTCCTAATATGCTATCCAACACCTTGATATATATTAGAAATATGTGTTGAGAAAGGAAAGACAAGTGTTCAAATAAGCTTGTTGGGTCAATCTTCTTGGTCATCCAAAACTATCATTCCTACTTTCCAACCCCATAAAGTGTTCCAAAAATGTGTTTGAGTGAAGAAAACTTCATGCTTTAACCTTATATCCACCAGTCAAGACTCATTTAACAACTCCTATATCCTTGGAGATGCTTCAAACTAGGTCAAACTTTCTTTATTCTCTCCATCTACTTTGCACAATTCATAAAACTATCCTAGATGTCCTCCAATTGCTCATAAATGTTCATTATTTCCCCAACTATTGGAGATTCCTCAAACTTGCTAATAGGACATGCAGCAAAAGGTTTGGAATGGTTAAAAGTCTCCTAGGAGGGCATAAATTATTCTTTTTTGAGACAAGTATTTGACACTTGTTTCATTTATGAGGGCTCCTTTACCTTTGCACTCTCACAATCCTTAGTCATTATTACCCTATAGTTGTAATTTTTCTTGGTGTTTCTTGTCATATCTCATTTGAATCATAGTCTCTTATGTTAGGTTTTGTCCACTATACAAGGTTATCATTTTGACATGATTGCTACTACTTAACATTCCTACCCTTGCTCACTTTCCACTATCCAATTCATCTAGGAATTCCATTGTTAACAAGTCTTTACCTTATGTATGCATCCATTATTGATTGACATAGATTACCATATCATATTTGATAGGTTGATTTCCCCCTTAATTGAATTCAATCAATGGACTGTCCCTAACTTATTGTATGCTTTGATGCTAATACATACTAGATTCTTCAATCTCATCCACATGGTTTTGTGTATGTGTCTACATAGAACCTTTCCTATTATCACAACAAACCTAGCTTTCATGACATACCTAAACCATTCTTTTATCTACTATATCTTATAACCATGGAATATCTTTCAACACAACAACCTTAAATTTTTTTGACACTGTGGCATGATCTTGTGAGAAATTTTTTAATGTAGATTTATTAGGTTTTAACCCATTTTGATGTAGGTCATTGTTACCTTCACTTCTTGAACCCATAGAGGACTACTCACTCTTTGTTCACTCTTTGGTGTTTTTTTGTAGGTATAAAGTCTAGAGATCAGGTCCCAATTGCATTTTTAGGCCTTTTATCCAGTTTTTGCAAGAAGAAATGAATTTTTTTTCTTTGGTTTACTTGTCTATAACTACAAATTATTAAACCCAAGTGATATATAAAATTTTATCCTTTGTTTTTAGAAATATAACATTTCTTGCATTAAAACCTAAACTAGACTCCCACAATTCAATCCCAATTCTTGTTCCTATAAACTTCATGAGGTGTGGTAAAATTTTAGATCCTTCTCTTTGAACAAAAACTACTACTCAAACAAACCTCCTCTCATAATGATTGTCTTATGATGTTTCATGGCCACTTCCCCTTGCATACATGATGACTACACAGTTCACTATTTGTAGGTTATCATTGCCATATACTAGTATTCTTTCAAGACTTAGGCACATTCCTTATGCAACTTATGATGGTATTCTTCCATATCAAAGTGTTTAAGGAGCATTATTTTCTTAATCATCATGATAATGTCCTGTCATTGCTCCATAGACTTGCCTTTTCACTATCCATATCTCTTTGCTCTTGAGATCCTTAGCTAGTTTATCCTCATAGCCCACTATTAATTTTCCTATTCATTGTGCCTTTATTTTCATTGCATGCACTTTGTCATGATGATAGTGTCATGACACAATGCCTTAGTGCCATCATTGTTGAGTGTCACCTTATTACCCCATGATTATCATATGAATATGTTGACTATGCATTCTACTGACATCTATAGGATAAAACAAAAAGAAATTACAACTAGAAGGAAATGTGACACCCTTGGATATTGACATGGTGTCAGCAAGTGTATTTGATCTCCATGATGGCTGAATTAGAGATAGGGATATTAGTTTTTCAACCTTATAAATAAGCTTACAATTTGTTCTTTGCTTAAATTGGAGGAGAGCTACAATGTCATCAGACTATATCCTAATCCCACTAGATATTTAATTTTATTCCTTCCCATCCTTGGAATGTTTAGCTATGGTAACATTTCTACAAGAGAAATTATCACCCTTCGTAGTAGAAAATGACCTATTAGAAGATTCACAACCATTTGAAAGTATGATTTACTTGTAATCTGATTACTCATATTCCAATAGTTTTCCCACTACAATAGTACCCTTGACACCAACATTGGAAGCAATTATATGCATAGGAGACTTCAATAAATTCTGATTTATCTAAACTCCAACCTTTTGGTCAAAATTGGTTGTCGGAATTGTATTGAGATTTTTTGTTGGATAGAGAAGAGTAACACCACTGCCTAGTAAAATTCCCTCCTCCATTTCTTCCTTCATTAAATATTTAGGTTGTGGTTGTTGAGAACTAGTCATCAAATATCTCAAATTGAATTTAGATCATGTAATCGCAGGTGAAATGCTTCTTGAATTATTGTTAATGTCCAATTGGAATGATCTCTGATGTGAATAGTCACTTAGAAATTCTCTTTCATTGCATTTTAATTTACTTAAGGTTTCCTTCTAGCCTATTCAATTATTAATAATTGTGAGAGGGTTTATTGTTGATTTTGAGTCAATATCTTTATAAAAAATAAGTTTATCATCTCCACCCAAGTTCCCACTCATCTTAATATTCTTAAATGGAGCAGAAACAAAATGATAGATTGTTCTAGACATGATTCTAAGGGATTGACCATTGAAATAGGGAAAAATTTCTCCCCTACCATAGAAACCTTGATCATGATATTGGCACACATCTCCACTATGCATTGGATGAATTGAAAAATTGTTCATGTCCCCATGACTAGGTAATAAATTTGTACCTCAATCCCTTTCTTTAAAGACTGGTCCTTACAATTGGAAACTCCTTAAAGGTGAATAAAGTTGAAAATTTAGAATGGGAGAGTGCAAATTATTTTTTCTAAAGTTTTTGTTTGATGCATCTTCAATTAAAGTAGCTCCAAACTAATGAGGAACACTAGCTAGAAGCTGCAAATGGGCCTAGCACAACATTAATTCCTACTACATTTTTATTTTGATTTAAAAAAATTTAACACTTCTTCAGAAGAAAAGGGAAAAGCATGCCAAGCATCCATAAGCTTTAGTTTCTTCACCATGTTCAATGGACATCTCTGGCCTGTTGCTCTATTCTTTAGTTATTTCGTGTTCCTCTTCTAATAAAATAGCTTGCACAACATTAGTACCTTTTGAAACTAGACTTGTCTACTTCCTTTTACATAAAATGAAATTTAGTTATGCATTATCCATAGTTAGGGAAAACTAAGTCATGTGATTGTTGTTCCTTCATAATTTTGATAAAATCTTCTACTTTTCCTTCTAATTCACTTTCATCAAGTATCCTAATTTGGTTTTCTCTCAATTGTTTCTCATCTTTTTCCCTTACAAATCCATCTTGCTATTTTTGTAAGGAAATCTTAAACATACTATTCCAATGTTGATGCTCTTTAATCCTTGCATTTTTCTATTTTCTCTTGCTCTTCATTACTCATAAGCACTCCATTTCTCACAGTAGAAGTACTTCCAATCTTAGAAAAAGCATACATATCAAGAGAATCACCTTTTCTATTTTTTATGTCTCCTATTTGATTAAAATTTCTTGTAACAAGGGATTTAATTACATAAGCCCCAATGAAAGTTTCTAAATCTATATAATTGTTCTGTCAAATGCCTTCTATAGTAAGCCATCGTGGACACATTTTTCTTCTTTCATGGTTTGGCTCACCATCTTAGACATTACAAATTCATTTTCTTTACTTTCATAATCAATAGTTTCACTTCCTCTGTCCAAATTCACATTCATTTGAGAGCCCTTATGAAATTCTTCCTTGATACGAAAGGCTAGCTCAAACAAAACTTTCTCATTATTAATCCCTTCATAATGTTCTTTTTGTTTTTGTATCAGCTCTAATAATACCTATCTCCTTGTCTAGACTATATTTATGATGTAATCCAATGTATTCCATTGGGGTTTGAGGATTTCCTCCTCATTCCCATAAACTAGAATAGTCTTGAAAATATGATGGGGATACAATTTATGGACCAAAGAAGAGTTACATCAAATGCTCAGTTCCTCCCTTACCCACCATGTTCATTGGTTTCTCATCTTCAAAAATATTCCCCTTTTCACTACTAAGCATCATACCTTGTGTAAAAACTTGCAACTATTAATTTAGCTATATGGATAATGAAACATTAGTAAGTGAAAAAAAAAAATCCTCTAAAACCTATAACATTAGAACTTTCATCAACAAAAAATGATTTGACCTAAGCCATAACCTTTGCATCGGGCTCATTAAGGGCTTGGGAAATACCACTTTGGCAATTTTTTCACCTACAAAAATAACATCTAGCTCCTAAAGGTGTTTGTATGCATTCATTGCATCCATATGGGTACCAAATTCAAGAAAAACAAAACCATGACTGAATCCTTTATTTTGAATATCCCCAACTAGGGTGATCTCTTCTAGAACATCTACTCCATAATATTTAAGCTTCTTTTTGAGATCCTCTCTTAATAGAACCCACCATATAGTTATTTGATTTTTGATGGTGTGAACCTAAACTAATCCCTTTGCACTGAAAGAACCTGTAGTAGAACACTTGGCATCCTCTTTCCAAGATGAACTTGTAACATTTCCAGGTTTACTTGATCATGATTAACTGTTACTCTAAGATTGACTTGAATTGCTACTCTTCCCTTCCTTACAATGTGAATCCTTGGAATTGATGGTTGATGAGTGCAAGGTAGATGCCTTAACATATGCAGAGGGGGAGATGTTGTTCTCAATACAATATCTATGTACACTAACCTATTTGAGATTGTTTTTATTCTAGAGATTAATGGCATTGAGCTTTTCAATTTTTTGAATCTCAGACTTAACCCTATGCACATAAATCATCAAATGATTCAAAGTAGACCCACTCACAAGATTCCATGCTACATACTCACTTTCCCTAATAATTAGAGAATTGAGGCATTGGCCATGTCAAATAACCCATAACACTTGCAAGTGTAGCATATTTTTTCCCACGTGCAGAGATATTTATATATTTATTTAATATTTTTTGAGCTTTAGGGCTGATAACAGGGACTAAAACCCCATCAATATACTTCATCATGATATGTAATAACACCTGGTTGTTCTTGGATATTTGTAAGTTTATGAAAGGAAACCTAAAGTTATATAAACCCTAACAACCTTGACCTAATTCAACTAAAAATCAAACTCCATCAAGACAAGAGTTCCCTCCAATGCATGCAAATGGTTTTTTGACAAAGTAAAGATATATTTAGACCTTAATGTGGTAAGACATATTTTAGAGGTAGAGGTACTTTCTTACTAACCTCATACAATGGATATGTGTCACTTTATCAATTATCTTCTTTGAATACTTTTCAATCTTCCTAAGACCTAAGACTTGGACCAAGACTCTCAACCTTCCAAGAGTGATGCAACAACATCTAGTGGTGTAGGGAAATTTTGTATCACCCCAAAAAAAAAAATTCTTTATTTTCTTTAGTTATTTTGAGTCCCATGATGGAAGCTAGGGGGTATAAGACTTCCAAGGATAAAAAATAGTGAAAAATAGGCACTTACTATTTTTAGTAAGTCGGCCTAAATGGGCTCGTATGGATGTGAAAATTTACCCCAAGGTGTAGAGCAAAAAAAAATTCTGATCATGAAAGAATCTCAATACCCTGAATGGTTTGGGAGGAATTAAAGTTTTTGTCTCGAAAAATTTCTCCAATGCAACTTCAAATTCAGATATAAAACTTTAGAGGCCCCAAAATAGCTCAAAAAGTGGTTGAACCGACCTATGGTGTTTTCAAGCATTGTAGAGCTCGTCGAGAGCCTTCCAACACTATGTGATGATAGAAAATTAAACACCTAGATCAAAAGTTATGGCCCTATGAAGTTGGTCCTCTAAAAAGTGAATTTCATAAAAAAAAATTCTTCCTAGACCAAAAATCAAATGATAGGACTTTTGGCGCCAAAACAAAAGGGGAATTTTGAACTTTCTAGAACATTCTAGGGAAGTTATTGGGGAAAATAAAAAGGGTTAAGTGGGGGTTGTTGAAGGTGGCCCTTATAGTGTAGATTGTGGCTCCAAATAGTAGATTTTCTTTTTAGAATTGATTTTGTTGTAATGAATCAAGCCCATGGGGTTGTCACATGTAAGCTTTGAATCTATAATTTCATTTTCTAAAAATAATTGAAAGTGAGTCATTTTTTTGTCTCGCATCTTCTATGTTGGTATCTGTTGTCGTGATTTCTATGGATTTTGGGTGATGACCCTCATCAAAGAGCATCCTGTTATTTTAGCTATTTAGGTCCAAAGGGAAAAATATGCTAACATTTTTGGTGACCTTTGTGGATTTTTTTCCTACTTAAACTCATAATACTAGTAGTGTTGCATATTCATTGGGCATAGGGGTCAAAAGAGTATGAGACAAACTGAAAACCAAACTTTAACCACTAGCTTGTTAAAACCTTAGCAAAGCTAACTAAACACCTAACTAACTACACTTTAGCACTTGGAGAAAAATACAAACTAACATTACAGTGCAACAAAACTTATTGACTTGAAAGAAAACCTATCCTAACCTACCCTAACCAACAACAAGACTCACTCAAACAAAACCATTTACTAGTTCCTTGAAGTAGATTCCTTTCCTCATTATTTTGCAATAGTTCACATGCTTATGAGCAACCCAAAAGATGTGGCTAATTGAAAAATGCTTAACCAACTACTGCAATAACTCTTAGAGAATGAAAGCAATCCTACTTACCTCTTCATATGGACCAAACATGCCACTATTTTGAAGTGCATAGGTAAGTTGAATGAATTATTCTTTAGCTACAACTTCATTCTCGAGTGCAAGCATGACTTGTGGTTCTTTTTTGGCCTCCATCTTGGAGAAATGTTTGATTGGACATCCTTGTGAAAGGATAAACTTTGAGCTCTCCTTATTGGTATCCTTCTTGTGATCCATTGTCTCAACATTTTTTTGACTTGTAAAGACCATTTATTGTGACTGTTTTGATAGAATATAGATATTTTTGCACAATGCTCTTGGTGTTTATGATTTTCCTCTTTTAAAGGTGTTGTCTTGTCATCTAAGATTTAACAAAAAGCCTCTAAATCATCCCAAAATAGGTCTTCTTCAACCTCTCCTTTATTTTTTGTATGAGAAGACTAATTTTGACTTCATGGTAGCTCTTGTGTGTGTCTACTTCTTCCAATTTTCCCCTTCCAATTTTCCCAAAGTGGTTGATGTTAGTATGAGCATGTCTTCTTAATCTTTCTCAATGAAAGAAGGCATCTCATCAAGCCATGATGTAGAAATTTCCTCTTCACCATCCCCATCTTGCTTACTATTTTGTTGTCCCAACTAATTTGTTGAAATAGGCATATTCTCCTCATCTTCAACAAAAGATGAGAGTTCATCAAAAAAATTAGTGAAAAACTCATATTTAACACTTCTTATTTGTCTTGTAGACTGATGTCCTAATTGATCATGCCCATCATCACTTTCCAACAAGTCTTATTATTTGTTTTGTACATCATGTTCAAGGGTGTGAATAGTAAAAAAAATCTTCTTTTTCTTACCCAAACACCTCTTTTCTCATTAAACTAGTTATCTTGATAAACAAAGGGTCCACCTTTGCATAGATAAATGGTGTGAGGAAAAGGAGGTTAATCATAAAGGTCTTGTTGAATTCTTGAGAATGTGTAATTTTTGGAGAAGGTTAATCTTGATTATGTTCAAACTTTTGCAAAGGATGTAAATCTCTAAAACTTAGAATTTCAATCTCAAAAGATTGACTTGAAGATTTAGGAGGCATACCTTGCTTGAAGCTTAGACTTTTACACTTGGGAAGCTCTTCTTTTGTAGACTAATCTAGAATTTAGGAATTTTATTGGGCTTGAAACCTTTGTACTTGGGCAAGCATTAGTTACCTCATTTTCTCTTGTTTAGTAAAAATCTCTTTTGCAATATACTCCTCATATTTCTTCCTTTGTATCTCCATCTCTTGTTGGTATTCATAAGTTTTATAAGAAAACTCTTCCTACTACAAGTTATGCTCTTGATCTCCTTCAATTCCATTTGGTTGTCTTTGAAGGTCCAACCTTATATCCTTGATGCTTATGTTATCAATATTTGGAGGTTGAATATGATAATAGCTATGCTAGCTTGAAAAAAAATGGTCTTCTTAGGGTTGAAATTGAGCATATGCAAGTTTCCAAAAATATTGAGAAAGGGTGGGTGGGTGGAAAACATGATGATTATACTGATAACTTGTTGTTAGTGGGTTATTTGGGATGAAACTAACAAAATATTATGATTGGTATGGTTGATAAGGATGTAAATGAGCAACACTTTTGTGAAATGTAGGATGGTAAAACTTGTCTTCATGAAATGAAGACATGATGCAACATTTAAATAAGCTATAAATTCATTGGAATGTTTCTTAAAACCAAAATAATCAAGACTATTTTTTGTAAAAAATTGAGCACATATCAACACTTAGTCCACGTGAAATTGACAAAATAAACTTGGAGCCACTAGGTGTGTGAAGATATTGCCTCCAAAGGCAGAAGTCATCAACATACACACCAAATACTAATGATAAAATAACAAGTCTTGAACTATGATAGTTCAAATAGTTCCATCGAGCATGCCAAAAAAATTTGTCCCTTAGAAGTGCACCCTTGCTAAGTTACAAAACTCGGCCTACAAGTGAAACATGGGAGCTTTTCTAGGTTGTGGATCGCCTATGGTGGAAAAGGACCTCTAGAGAGAGTTGGTTCCCTTTGATATTTCAACTTAATTAAACCTAGCCATTGGATTGGATCCTTGCTATTTCCTTAAACCAAAAAATTCAAAAACACTAAATATTCAAAAAATATAAAAACATTAAATATTCTAACAATCCAATTTTTTTTTTCCAAAAATCCAAAAATATTCCAAAAATTTAGAAACATCAAATATTTTTAAAATCCATAAATATCAAATATTCTAAAAATTCAAAAACATCGAATATTCCAAAAGAAATCAAAAGCATTAAATATTCTAACAAAATCCAAAAACATTAAATATCCCAAAAATTCAAAAAAAAACCATCACTTACACAAATTCACTAATCAATTATAAAATCATCACCCATAATAAAATCATCATCACAATCACCTTTGACAATGTAAGAAAAATCAAATGATACATTAATCAAAACCTAGAGTTGCATTCATGACAAATTGCAAGCTAGGATCATTGTTGAAACAACCCACTACCTACATACCTATTGCCTAAATCATTTAATTCATCATCCCAATATATGCCTCAATACGTATATCTTTCCTACAATAGCCACAATCTAGGATAACAATCACACTCTCTTTGACAAGAGATATGATTGTTGTGATATGTTTTGTCATTCAATCTTTTCTTTTTAATTTATCTTTTTTTTCTACTTCCAACATTTACTCAAATACACCTTAAGATTTCAATATCTTGGTGTGTCTGGAGGAGCACAGAATGGGGCATGGTCATTTCTTTCATATGTTGTGTTTGTGGTATGCTCTTATAATATGACCATGACAAATAATTTCCTTGTGTATGTTGAGGTAGCTTCTTGCATAAAAAACATCCTTTGCATATCAATTTCTTCATACCTTTCATGCACTAGGACTAAACATGCTCTAAGTCTTATTCTCTCACACATTAAAACAATGTTTTTTGTATTCCTAGTATGAATAAGGATAATCCTATTTGGTTGTAGAGTCAAAGTTCATGCAATAGATATGAGGCCACCTTGGTTCTTCATATCTTGATACATAGTGTATATTTGCTATATCAAAACAATAATTTCTCTTTACATTTTTAAGCATAACCAAAAGCAAAAGAAAAATCATTTTTCTATCATATTATCCAATAAACATCCCCTATCATAACTATAGCTTTTATTTTGACATTTGATCAACAAAATTCATTTATCCATCATCATCCTACATCACTTGCTATATATTAATAATCATACTAACCATTATATCCATGTATCATGATGCAAATAAAAAATCCATATAATTCCTACATACAAAATCATTAGTATAATCATAACATCATATATATTCAACATCCATAATCATAGCATCATTAGTATATAACATCACCAATTATAACATCATAGTACAATCATCATACAAAACATCATAGCATAATCAAAACAAAAAAAATCATAGTATCACAACATATCAGCATCTATTGCATCATCATCATAATCCATCACATCATAATCTATTGCATAATCATCATTGCATACATATATCCATCATATAGCAAAATCAAATAAGAATCATCATTAAATGTAAATCAATCATATAGATATCTATCACATGCATATATAAAGACAAAACATCATGAACATCATAAATATATAATGTTTGTACAAAGGGATATAAAGATCCATGAATATGTATATATATATATATATATATATATACATGAGCCTATAGGAATAATAAAAAATGTCTACATCATATAGTACAATATACAAGAAGCTCCTCTAAATTGAGCTTCCACCCTCTGAATTTGCAAATGAGGGTGGAAAAGGAGGAAGACTTGCCCCTAGCTAAGCATTAATCTATGTTGCTGAATGTACAAATCCCTATATGGTTGGACCATATCTTGGCTATGTTGGAACTAGTGGCAGCAGTCCTGAGGGTTCCCCCATAATTGACCTATCCTCTAATCTAGTCGATTGAGAGGCCCTTGATCAAATCTATTCAAGAAACTATGATATGTCATATTTGTAGGTCTTGCATAGAGGGTCTAGTAATATGTGGCCTCTTGTGTGAGTCTCCTAACCTCAATCATCACCTACATCATGGGAACTCTTCCCATCACCTTTGCTTGTTAATGATGAGCCATCTCAATGTCCCTCTTTGTTGGACCCTCTCTGTAAGTAATATATAGAGGTTGTCCCTCTCTTTTTGGTACCCATCTCGCTCCCTGTGAGCATGATCTCACTTAGATAGGACCACCTCTAGTCACACTTTCATATACCCATCACCATCCGCATCCCCATCTCCTCATATATTACCACCACTACCACCTCCCCCATCTCCCCCTTCATCCCCACCTCATCAATCTCCTCCCTACACATCTCAACCCTCTCCCATCATCTCCTCTCCTCACCAACCATCATCCCCACCTCCTCCACATTTTTTCTTATCACCATGTTCTCCATATCCCTACACCTTCCCTCCATCCCCACCACCCACATTTCCCCCACCTATAACACCCCTCCTCCACTCTCTACCTCTTCCTATGAGCCCTAACTAGATCTGTATCTCATATTCATCTCCCCATTACTCTACCACTTGGATGTGATAGTTGAATTGTTTGATGTGTTTCCCACCATCTAACAAAATTGGAAGTCATCCTTGCATCTCTAATCGTCGCACCCCATTCCCATTTAATAGACACCAAAGGTCCTCAAAATTTTCTATAGTCATATAAGGGGATATTATGGTCCCCTAATTACCAATCTCTCTTCATGTTTGAGAAAAAATGGCCTCCTTACTAAGTAGGCCTTGAATCTATCCAAACTGTCATCTAACATGCTTTGGTAGATACCTGGGTGATCCCACAATACTGGTTTACAATTTTTGGACAAACTGGACATTGAACTAAGTTTTTTTAACTAAATCTTCACTTTCAAACACCTATAACAACTAAACCATGAGGAATTTGAAGACGATTCAAACTAGTGATTTGTGACAATTTTTCAGTAGATTCTAAACATTTTTTTTTCAATTTTTTTGGAATCATATTTCACTTTTCTTTCCATCTCCTTTGAAAACTAGTTTTTAATAGTAAACACCATTTTTAAAGAGTGACGCTACTGGCTAACACATAATTTTTTTTCTATGAAGGATAAATTTTTCATTTTTTTCAAATTTAGATTCATAACTACAATATCTAGTGCATGAAATTGGTTTCATATCATTTCATTGAATATTTTTTTCTTAATTAAGTTTCAAAGCCAAACTAGTTACAATTTAGACATGATTTACTAGCTAAAAAATATTTTTTTTTGTATGTATCTTTTTTTTTGTTGGATTAGGGGCATCAATATCTAGTGCACTGATTTTTTTAATTTTTTTTTTATAATATGCTATTTTTCCACATGTGCAGAATAGAGAGCTTGATTTTCAATGAAAAACCTATGTTTAATTAAACTAAAAAAATACATAATAAAACCAAAACATATTAAAATTATATTCGATGGATAGCTCGTTCTAAGGACTACCATCATCTAGTTGGGTCTATGAAGTCTCCTCCATTTTCATCCTCAACTTGAGCTTCAAAAGGAATTTTTTTGTAGAGATTTGGTAGAAGAGGGGGAGAAGGGGGAAAAAGGGGGCTCGAGTGAAGCCCCCTTTGACTGAAACCCCCTTGGCCCTTTTGCACAAAGGGGGGTTTGCTCGAACCCCCATTTTTTTCTGAATTTTCCATTTAGTTTCTTAAAAAATGTGTCATAGTATGGTTTGAGTGAACTCGACATGGAAAAGGTGGTTCACTCGAACTAGGTGATTGAACAAACCATTTTTTTGGGTTCTTGTGAACCCTTTAAAACCTGATTTTTTTATTATGGGAGTTTTTTTGCAATTTTTCTTCCTCAACAAAATTTTAAACTAGTATTATGGGTTTACCCACCTCTCAATGATATGCATTATACACCTAATCAAAAATTTGGTCACCCGACAAAAAACCAAATGCGTAGCATCATTGATCTAGGCCTCACATAATCACCATGACCTCCAAAAAATAGTATCTAGCTCATCAAATACCCACCTCCAATGGGTGAGATCACCCAATCAATTGTGTGTCAATGCACCATCATAAACATATACATAGGGCATACTACTACCTCATAACCTCCACACCATGGGGCATGTAATTGCTATATTCTCTTGTGCCCATATGTGAAGTAGTGCAACTCCACACAATAAAATTGCATTGTATCTATGTAAAACTTGGTTCATATCATGTTATGAATGGTCCAATACATAGGGACCCAAAGCAAGAATGATACTATCAATAAGCATCCTCTCCAAAAATCTACCCTAGCCAAGAGAGCATCCTCTCAATCTATGATCAAGGACTAACATTCCTCCTATCAATCCATTTAAAACTCATGGGAGTGCATCAAATCTCCCCATAGCCCTTTGAAGGTCCATCTTGCCACCCTCAATGCTAAGACAATCATCTAGGAACCCTCTATTCATCCTCTAGAGCAACAGTGATCTCTCTTGTAGGTAGAATGAAAGTAGATCTCTCACTATGCCACCTCTCAACTATGGTCATCATCATGGTCTTGTGAGCATTAATATCTAGCATATAGGTGTTATGTCATAAACTAACAACTACTAAGAATGCACGGTCCATCTCATCCAACCTTGCACTCAAATGTAGAGTAACAAGATATCAATCTCTAGAAATGATAGGATATAATAAAACCTACAAAAATAGTGCATGCAATTCCAATCATAGTCAAAATAAAAAAATTCTAAGTAAACTATCCCCTAAAATCATACGCAACCAGGTGATCCCACAATAGTGGTTTTCACTTTTTGGGGCATCTTGATTTTTGTTGAAATCACATATTTTTAGAAAATATAATGATTTAAGCCTTGAAAAGTTCAATTTAGAGGATTCCAATTGAAGAGGTTTTGATCAAACCACCTTAGATCAAACCCCCTTGGATAGAACCCTACTAGTTTTAAACCATACCAATAACAGAGTCTCCTTTACACCTATCAAAATGTTGATAAAATACCACTTTCGATTTACCCTTTGGGGGATCAAATGAATTAATTTAAAATTTATTTTTTGTAAGTGTGTAGTCCTCATTATAAGCTTCCCAAAATTATAAGTTTAAATATATTTAATTGATTATTATATTTATTTGATTATTTCTTGTTAATGTAGATTTTCATTGAAAATCAAGCTCTCTATTATGCACATGTGGTAAAATAGTAGATTACCCAAAAAAAATTGAAAAATATCTATGCACTTGATATTGATGTCCTTGATCCAACAAAAAAAAAAGTTGATACATACAGAAAAAGTGATTTGTAGCAAGTAAACTTGTCTAAATTGTAACTGGTCTAACTTCAAAACTTAATTAAGAAAAAATAATTAAATAAAATACTAAGAAACTAATCGCATGCACTCAATATCATATTTATGAATCTAAATTCAAAAAAAATAGAAATTTATCCTTCATAGAAAAAGAGTTATGTGTTAGCAAGTACACATCACTCTCTAAAAATGGTGTTTACTATTAAAAACTAGTTTTCAAAGGAAATAGAAAAAGAAATGCAATTTAATTCAAATTTTTTTAAAATATATATATTTAGAATCTTCAAGAAAAATGTCACAAATCAATAGTTTGCATCATCTTTAAATTCCTCATGGTTTATTAGCTATAGGTGTTCGAAAGTGAAGATTTTGTTAAAAAAAATCAATCCAATGTCAAGTTTGGCCAAAAAGTGTAAACCGGTATTGTGGGATCACCCAACCCATTTTATCAAATGCACCATTTTAATATCGATTGTGAACCGATTTTTCAAATGTTTCAATCTATTTATTAGATGCATTAATTAGTTGTGAACTAAAATTTCAAATGTGAACCTTTTTTCATATGCGCCAAACTAATATCAATTGTGCAACAAGGCTATTAGATGCACCATTATGTGCATCAAATGTGCCATAGTGGTTTTCAAATCTGTCATTATATACTTTGGCGCATTTGATTGCCTAGTTTAACCTAACATTTATTGCACCTTGACCTAGACCTAATGACCTAAAGTTTAGATATGCACCACCATGGGTATTTTGATTAGCCACTAGTGTTGACAAACTCTCTTTGTGTGGTGAAGAGCTCTAGGAATCCTTGTCATCTCTAAAACTCCTTCATGCTCTAAACACTTTGAAGATTCTAAAACTCAAGAACTGGAAGGGTTCAAATGACTTGGAAATGAATCCTCCATGCCTATATATAGGCATCCAAACCATAAGTCCTTTCACTTACCCTCCTCCAATCAATTTTTCATAACCGATATCCCCCAAGCCTTGTCCACTAGCCAACACATCCCCATTTTCCACCCTCTTATTCACTAAACCTACCTTATTCACCCATTGTGAGCTTAACTCAGAATTCAATTTCTCAAAAAGAGACAAAATGTAGACACATATAAATGACTAACACATTTCTTCCAAAATATTATCATTTCTTGTCATCATCCATTATAAACCTCTTCATCACTATTAATTAATTTTTTAAAATTATTTAATTAATCTAACACATTTCCCTCATTAATTAAATACCTTTTAATTACTCAATTATTTCATCATTTTCCCTCATCACTATTTATTAAAAAATTAATTATTTAATTAATTTATCATTTTCCCTTATCAACACTAATTAAATAACAGGTGACGACTACCTATCATAGTCTTGTTCTGGCTCAGAGAAGAGCGTATAGGAATATTTGGTTGGAGGGTGATTCTCTGAACATTATTAATAATTTGAAGAATTTATCTCCTTTGTCTTGGACAATTGAGGCCCTGATCAAGGATTCCATTGAAATTATTAAATCCTTTGATAATGTTTATATTTCCCATATTTTGAGAGAGGGAAATAAGTTAGTTGATTTCTTCACTAACTTTGGTGTTAGAGATAGTAAGGTTTGGGATTCAAATGACCCCATCCCTTATGATGCCATGGCTATTGTTATAAATGAGAGTTAAATTATTCTTGAAGGTGTGCACGTCCTTGCTCACGTGGTGGAATATCATTAGTAAGGATGGTATGGTTATGATTTTGAGGAAAGGTTGTCATATGGCATGGAGTTTGAATTTAGTATGGTATGTATGTCCTATGGTTGCCTTCGCACAGATTGTGGGTGTTAGCCGCATAAGCTTCCAGAGTCTTCTGTTGGATAATTCGGTTATGAGTGGTGTCTGCTACTTCCTTGTGAGTTTCATGTTGAGTGCCTGGTCTCTGTTTTCCATCGTCATGGGTGGGGACAGAAATCGTGCCCAGCCCAAATCTTGTCATACTGCTAAGTAGAGAAAGGAAGTGTGGGAGATTTTAGAAAAGGGTGGTCTAACTCCCTTCATGGAGAAACTACATGGCAATAATACTGAGGTTACTGAATTGGTTGAGAAAGGGTGGAAAGGGAGAACCCTGGAATTGGGTGGTAAGGAAATTGTGGTGGATGAGGAGTTCATAGCCCAAATTACTAGCCTTGCGATTAAGGGTATGAAGGTGTACATGGATAAGAAAGAATCATTGGTCGCAATGTCTCTTTTCTTTAAAAAGAATGAGAGTGATGACTTGAAGCCTACAAAGAGTGGTGGGTATCTGAGGAATTCCTTGAAGGCTCTTTGGTGGGATGTTGTCAAAGAAATCATGAGGTATCTAACTTTGGAAGGAAGGTACACAGCCATTAACAATTACCATTTTTTGTTGCTTAACCATTTTAGGCACAAGAAATGGGTGTCATTTCCCTATTATTTGTTGGTGTCGATTGACTATGGGATTAAAGAGCATAGGAATAATCCCAAAAACCCTATCCTGCATTTGGGGTTGATTCTTTTGATTTATGAACATGTTAAAGCTCATGATGTCCAGAAAACTCTAGTTACTCCAAAGGATATTTTTGCTAAAGCTAGGGAGGGTTATGAAACTAAGTCAAGTGAGGAAAGGGCTTCTAAGAAATTGAAGAGGTGGCTTATGTTAAATAAATATTTTGAGTCAGATTGGGATGATGATTTTGACTATGTCCCAGACTCGTATGCCTCTTTGGAGGAGGGCCCCATATCCCCTGCTTAGGGTAAATTTTGGAAAAAAGGAAATTGGATGAGGAGGCGGGTTATACAACTTGCAGTGATGATGTGGAGGTGACTATTCCTTCTAAGGGGGGAAAAGAAAAAATGATCTTTATGGGGAAGCTTCGTATTCTCCCCCTGCATCTAGACTTATGCAGGATCCTGAGGAAGGAAGTCAAAAGAGAAGGGTTTTGAAACCTGGTCAACACCTAGAGAAGAATGTCCCTTTCTTTGTGGCTGGTGGCTTCCATGGTGAGGATGTTCCGAGTACTGTCATTGGGTTGCCAAAGTAGAAGGCTAGAGTTGTGGGTGGTGAACAAGCTGTGGGAGCTAAGAAAGTGGATGCAAAGAGGATTCAGAAGAGGATTTTTGTTGCGGAGAAAATTTCCATTTCCATTCATAGGATGGAGTCTCCTATCACTGTTGGTAAAGGTAAGGATGCTTCTGATGATAAGGTCCATGAGAGTTCTTTTGAAGAGGATGTTGCTATGGGAAATCACATTGAAAATTTTGATAGGGAGGATCTTTTTGATGTGTTGGGTTTGGCCCATGACAGTGCCAATGTGATTTTTAAACTATTTAAATGGTTCTTTCATGAGATCAATCTGAATAATGTTCATATTAGAAGCATTGCTTGCAAGGCTAAGGAACCTTCAATCCAAAGCCAAATTGATAATTTAATGGCTGGTCTCAATACTGTTGCTAATACTGTGGTGGAGGAAACCATCATCTAAAACAGAGTATGGAGGGAAGAATGTTATCCCATGAGGAGAAAATTGACAAAATTTGGAATGTGGTTATGAAGAGTGGAGAAGCTCCTAAAGTATTGACTAGGTCGAACTCTGCAATGGCTTTTTCCCCTAATAAGAGAAAGAAAATTTTGTCTGTTGATGTTATGGTTGTTGAGGGTAAGCTGATGAGGGAGGATTATGTTGTTGTTAAGGGTGCTTCTAAAGGTTCTATTTTGAGTTGTGAAGTAAAAAAAGGTGGGCCTGGGGTTAGGACTAGAAATAGACTAAAAAATCAGGCTGGGGCCTCAGGTATTAAGGTTTTCAATATTGGAGTTAAGGGACAAAAGCTTGCTACTAGTGAGATGGAAGCTGTTGAAATTCTAAACAATATGTAGTGGTGTTTGCCAGTTTATGGCTACTTTTTGGTTGGTGGTTTGTTGACTTTGGGCTGATGGTCGTTTAATGTTGTTTCCTTTTTGATTCAGCTATTCCTTTTTGTAAAGGGTTCTAGGCCCCTTCAAAACCAGTTTTTAACCTCTAATCAAAACACTAATTAAATAATTTTTTAATTATTTAATTAATTTACATTTTTCTCCAACCACTTTAATTAAATAATATTAATTATTTCAAATTTTCTGATGTCCACATATATTAAATAATTTTAAATTATTTATTTAAATTTCTAATTATTCTTCCATTCACATTAATTAAATATTTTTTAATTATTTAATTAAATCATGCATTCTTCTCATCCAACATAGCTAATATTTCCTCTAAAACTAAAAAATATATTTAATTTGACTTTTTCATTCCTCTAAAAATAAATAAAATTGATATTTTATTTATTTCCTAAATTTAATGACCATCTCTAAATTTAGTGAGTTGACTGAAAATCAACCTTAATTCTCTCTCACTCTCTTCCACTTCATCCACAAATGTAGCCAATCATCTCTTCCATGTAGCCACTTAACTCCTCATCTCACCCCTTCATCTTGACACTTGTCACTTGCATGTTTCCAACGATCTCTCAACCATTTGCATCTGTGGGTGTCAAGTTTTAAAATTGTAAATTTAATTTAATTATAAAATCCCCTACTTTATAATCTTAGTGTCACAAGTCTTATGTTTATTATGTTGAGGGTACCCCACCTTGCCAAGTTACACATTGGTAGTCAATAGTGGACTATCTCTCTAAAATATTTTGATCTTCTCCTTTCATATTGCTTGATCCATATCTATGCACTTTAAATTAGAAAGTTCATGTAACATTGGCATAACTCAATCAATATTCATATTCTTAAGATGCATGAACCATTAGATTATCTTCAGTTAAATGATATCGAGAGCCAAAGCTAGTATCTTCCACTCATTAAGAGATGCAACTTAAATCTTGGGTATATTACTTATGTGTTGACACTTGTTGCATCTCCCTTGCCATATACTCCCCTACATGAATTTGTATATGTATTCAACCTTATCTCAATCTTGTCTGGACTTGTTCCCACTCATTCACCTTATTATCAACCCACATGATGTGACATGATATACTTTTTTTTAAAGTTTGATTCCTTTTTTTATTCGTAGCCATCATTTTATTCTCACCTACATTTCCATATATTCAACCTTATCTTAATCTTTTTTCTATCTATTCCCACTCATTCACCTTATTATTATCCCACTTAACATGTGGCACAATTTTGTTAAAAATTTATTTCCCTCCCCAATTTATATCCAACATGTATTCTCACCTACATGCACTTTCATACATTCAACCTTATCTTGATCCTATTTGTCACTATCCCACTCATTCACCTTATTATTTTCCCACATTTCTACATATCCATTTATAATCCCAAGACTTGGTATTCTCTATCCTAGGTCAATCTTTTTTACATTCAAGAGTGATCTCACATGATGTGGATTTGACTCAAAATTCAATTTTCAAAATTCAAACCTATGATTATCACCCTTTCCCCTTAACTTTGGATCCAAATTAGTACATGTTTTTACAACTATTCATTATGTATTGGTATCTAAACATATTCATTTGGAATTAATTCAATATAAAAAAATAATAAGGAAATTTGTTTGTAATTAAATTGTATTAAAGTTTATTGTTCCCCAAAACTATTCTAGCTACCATAGAAAAATTATTCACTTTCATGCATGTGACAATATAATAATCTGATGAAATGCAAATAAACAACATCACATAGATTTAGAACATGGGTAGCATGACTACCAATTTTTATTCAAAGGCTTTGGCAAGAAATTTTCTAGAATTACGACTCTTTTCTATAATGATGTCTCAACTACTAGCTAGCTATATGCTCTTAAATATATAAGGTAAGGATTAGGGTTAATATTTGAAGAGTAGTTATTATTGTCACTTGGAATGTACAATTATTGAACTTGGTCCAATATTCCAAAGACACAATGGGAATGATCTCTCAAGTGTGGGATCTTGCTAATGTGAGATCAAACCTCTAAAGAAGGTTGGTTCTTTTCTAAGTCTAAGTGTAGGTGTGTATCCAACTCAAAACATATTAAAACAAGAGCCTACTCCTCTAATGAATTGAATAGGAAAAGGGAAGAAGGAAAGATAATAAAAATTAAAGGTGATGATGCACCAAGACTTAATCGAGTTCTAACTTGCCTTAAAAGCACAAGACAATCTTCAAAGCTAACAATGAATCACACAAATTCTATTAAAACATTGTTAAGAGGTAAAATGTGAATATGATATAATTGCAAGAGGGTGGAATGTCTACAATTAACTTGAAACAAGCCAAAAGAGGCTAAACACCTAAAAAATATATAGTATAACAACTGTAGGAGGAGGAAAAATATCATTCTTTTATTAATTACAAGGCCTGAGCATAGATTTACTTCAAAGAATAACAAATTTGTTATAAAGATTTTTTTCTACTATTCTCTATTTTTTAAAACTTGCAATTCTCTTGAAAAATGAGGAATGTTGTGTCCTTCATACCTTCCAAGGAAAGCACCTAAACTATAATAAACTTGTAATCCATTACTGATACACTACAGAGAACATGTCCATGGCTAAGTCATCATCTTGTCAATGTTGTATAGAAATGTATGCATTTGAAATCTAATATGATCATCTAAGAAAGTGAAGAACATCCTTTGTACCCCTATTATACCTCTAAGTATTGATGTTTTGCGGGATTTAATGTGAAGACCAAGGAACCACCCAAGATATTTGTTGAAATAATGTCTTAGAGATAGAGTGCCAATTATTGGCTTTTGTAGTAATAATTGAGGTATGCTTGAGCATCATTTTTCTTCTTTAAATATGTGCCAATATTCATAAATAATGATTAAGGGTGCCATTGGATTTGATTTGGTAGTGGGTGTGCATTATAGGTATATTAGTGGAGTTTTAGGATCATCTTGGGGGTAGGTGGGAGTGAGTGACTAGAGGCCACAACATGATATCCAACACTTAGCATTTAAAATTATTTCAATAGGTTGAAATCTATAATTTTGGATTCATTAGTTTTTCCTTGTTCCTTCTCATGTTGAAGGTTTTCTGGCCTTTCACAAACTACGTCACACTTTTGGAAGGTTTACAAACTTGCAAACTTCATGAAATCACAAATTTATCGATTTCTTCCTTTCAATGTGTCTCACTTTCATAGAAATGAAGAACTTGCAAACCATGTTGGAAAGTTTGTGAACTTACAAACTTACCGACATGGTGAACCTTAGCCATTTCTTTGTCTTTTGTCAAATTTTCTAGATACTTATGAAAATTGAAAATTTGACCCTTTTTCTACCTTCATCACACATTCACGAAGTTTTTAACATAAAGGAGGGGTAAAAATTTATTAAAATAGAAAGAAGTACAAAGCAAGGGCATTACACAACCTTATCAAGCTCCACCAAGTGGTCCAACTATTGAGACACATCTGGGGATAACTGACCCCAATCCCTTAAGTTTCAATCACATGAATATGATTAGAAGCCCATTTAGCCAAACAATCAGCAACACCATTCCATTCTCTAGGAATGTGAATGAAAGCAACAAAATCCAAAGAAGTGCAAAGGTTGAGAATTTTTTCAACACTAAAAGTCAAATGCCAACTAATATCATCTAAATGGCACATATTCAACAAGTTCACCACTACCTAAGAATCAGACTCACATATGATCCTTTGCCACCCCAATTGACTTCCATGATCCATAGCCAATAAAATGGCCCGAGTCTCCATTAAATTATTAGTATGAAGACCCTTATAAATAGAGAAGATAAATTGAACATCGCTTGAGCTATCCCGACCAACACCACCAATTCTAGCATGACCAGGGTTTCCTTGAGAAGAGCCATTCGTGTTGATTTTCAAGACTCCTTGAGGTGGAGGAAGCCATCGCCCCTCTCTATTTACCTTTGGAATAGGATTTCTACATCTATTGCGCATGAGCTGTCATTGTTGAGGAGGAAGATGAAGATGATTACAACAACCAACATCACAAGGATCCACTAATTCTAACAAATCACACTTAGCAGCAATAGTTTCTCCCAAAGAATGCATAATTTTCCACCACAAGCAAAGGGCCACCAACATCACATCTTGAAAAATCCAATGATTCCTCTCCAACCAAAGGTTCCAAGAAGCTTGAAGAAAGGAAGTAGAAATAGGAACCCTACCCCACCGATCCAAAAACGAAGCCAACAAAGAAACATGCCAACAGGGCATGTTCCACACCCTCCACCAAAAATTCCAAATCTCCCTAGCATAGGAACATTGGAAGAAGAGATGAGAGACACTCTCCTCATAGTTACAACACAAAACACACATTCACAAAGTTCATAAACTCATGAACTTTGTGATTTTTCTTTGTTCCTTCTTCAATTATTCACAATTTTGCACTTTTTACAAACTTAATAACTATGTTGGCCTTTTAGTAAGTTTTCAAACACATGAACTTGTTGCCACTTAGAATTCATTTCTTCTCTCTTCATTGCACTTTCACAAAGTTCATGAACGTTGTGAACTTTGTGACTTTTACAACTTGAACACAAAAGGAAAACACTTATACAACCAATGCTAGATTTTGATAACTTAGACGATTGAATTAAGTATAAGAGGAAAATAAAACAATAGAAAGAGACATCCTTTAAACATAAGGGGACATTTAAGATATTTTAGATTGGTTATAAATAATGGACCAAATGAGGTATGAAATGAGAATAGTTATCTAAAATAATGAGTCTATTTAAGAGATAGTTAACTAGTGTAACTTGACTCCTCAAGAATAGTTAATTGATAAAAACATATTTTTTTAAGATAGAACATTACTATTAAAACAAATATTTTATAAATAAGAAAGAATTAATTAATGAATAATCCATGAATTATTACAATCAATAAATTCACATATTAATACAAATAATATCCACAAATTATTTTATAATGAATTAAAAATATAATTGATGAGAAAAATGTCAATATTTTCATACCAAGATCAAGGAGCTTGTTGCAATCTATACAAATAATTTTCAATCCATTCACATAGCTATATTTTTATTATTGATAGATCCTAGAGGCTAGGATATGTAGATTTCTTCTTGTAAGTCTTCATGCAAGAAGGCACTTTTGACATCCATTTAATGGATTTATCATCATTTTATTACAACTAAGGATATTGCAAGCTTGATAAAATTCATCTTGGCTACTAGAGAAAAAATTCATGGTAATCAACACCTTCAACTTGTGTAATTTGTTTTACTACCAGTCAAGCTTTGTACTTATTAATGGATCCATTTAGTACATATTTAGTTTAGTACGCCCATTTGTACCTCACTATGTTTCTTCCCTTTTCAAGCGGAACCAAGTCCCCTGTGTTTTTCTTCTTTAAAGAAAGAAGATATTTTGCTATAGCTACATGTCATTCAATATGCTTAGAAGCTTGATGATAAGTCTTAAGATCTTATGTTAATGCTAACTATGTCATTTATGCAACATCATACTAAAATTGCAATCTCATTACAATGCTTAGTTCAATAAGATTCATTACCAATACAACAACCTCTTTGCATACTCTATGGACCCATTTAGGTTGAGTTTATATTGTTATAGTGGTTGAGTAGGTACATTTTGAATGTTTTCTAACATTGGTGGTGGATTTTCTTATTGCCCCCTATGATTTATCATTTGGATTCTAGAAATTATTAGAATACATCTAAAGTTCCCTATTCTTCACAAGAAACATTTGAAGTTCTTTCTAGTTTGGTCAAAAACAATAAAGGAGGAGGTGATGTTGGCTCATAAGTTTGTAATTTTTCATCAAATAATATATCCCACCTATAAATTACTACTGTGGTGTTTAGAATAAGAAGATGATATCCCTTCACATCTTCATAGTAACTAAAAATGATACAAGGTAGACCTTTCCTTTTTATCACTTTGTGTATATCATTAGGGATATACATGCAAGCATTACATCCAAAAATTTACATATTTGAAGTGATTAGGCTTAACAACAAAACATTTATCTTGATGAGTAAAATCTTGCACTATTGAGTGGGGAGTATGATTTTGAATATAATTTGTACACTTAATTTAGTCCAGTTAAAATTAAGGCAAGTCTCTTGAATGTACCATGTCATTTTCAGTTTTCTTGAGTGTGGTTTTCATGGTCAACTACACCATTTTATTGAGGGATGAAGGGTATAATATGTAAATTTTGTATGATTTCCTATTCATAGAAGGTAACCATCTAATTAATGACAAATTCTTGTTCATTATCCATTCTAAATCATTGAATCTCTCTGATAGTTTTCCAAAGGGATTTGAAATTATTTAAGCTCTCAAAATATTCACTTTTATTTTGAAAAAGTAAACCCAAGTTTCATGAGAGAAATCATCAATAAATGACAGAAAATATTTATGTTAGTGAAAATAATAATTTGGGAAGGACATAAGATCACTATATAGCAATTGTAGTTTTTCCCTTTCCTATTTAAATTTAGCTTTGGAAAATGGATATATATGTTGTTTGTCAAGTACACAACCTGAACGAATGACATATGTGAAAGAAATTTTCTACAATCTAATGACCATGTTATGCTTACTAAGATCTTATAGTGAGTGAGATGAACAAAGTGCTCATGCCAAATTTTAATCAAGGAATTTGGATATGATATTATAACATGTGAATGTTGGCTTAACACAAATTTATCGGATTTATACATACTTTCATGGTGATCAACCTTGTCAATAGCTAGAACAAAAAACTAGTCTTTGATATTACATATTACAACATTTGTAGGTGTAAATGATTTTTCCTTCACCTAAGTGTGTGATATAATATATAGATTTAAGATTTATAGACAAGTATTAAACATGGATAGATTTGTTGAAAACACCATTCTTCATCTAAATACACCCTTCTTCATTGATAGTGAGATGACTAGAGTTTCCCACAAAAAAATCAATTGTGTGGCTTTTGTCAAGACTATTAAATAGTGAACCATCATGTGCCATGTGGTGGGAGGCTCCTAAATCCATAACCAATTTAGAGATAGGGGTAAGTGCATGGAAATTGTGGACAAAATGGGATCAAAAGTGAACAACTTTTTTTCTAAAATTAACTAAACCTAAACATGAGCAAGTAATTTAAGATGTGTACACTCAACTTTTATAAATTTGATAAGAACAAGAATGTAATACATTGAATTTAATTTCTCAATTATCAAAGTTCTTAAAAATTGTTGGGTTAGGTATTTTTAATATTTGGTTGGCAAAACATAGCTACTTGAGTGAGTACTACAATTTGTATTTTTTTTATTATTACTACAATTTGTATATTTTTTAATTATTTTTTTGAAGGGTATGAATCTTGCAAACTACATCATTGAGTGTGAATATCACATAACTTGCACAAAAATAATTGAAAAAGTATTTTTTTAATGTGTGTATAATGGAGTGTAGAATAAATCCTATGTAATTTAAATAAAAATAAAAATAGGCACATCTCTCTATATATAATACAAAAAAAAAAAAGTTATAAAAAGTTAAATAGACACATCACAAGTTATAAGGAAGTGTAGAATAAATCTTATATAATTGAAAAAGTAATTTTTTTTATTATTTGAATGGTTCAAATCATTTATTGAATTTTTATGCTTGAATTTATCTAGCCCATATGTTCAACTTGCTTTGCTAAAATGATCAATCAAGAAAAAATTACTATTCCATTAGAATAAAGATGTGACATTCATTTTGTATTCTCTGATATTTTTTTGTCATTATAATTATTTTTGAATCCACATTACAATATTCACTAGACGAACAATTAATTTATTCTATTTTTATACTATTTATAAAAATACATCTGATGTGAAAACTTAAGCGAAATATTAGATATTTAATAATTAAATTGACTGATGAAGATTGGAAACTATTGGCATACCATTTAATCTATGCGTCCAATTGCTAGTATTAGGTATATCAGTGAGGTCATTAAAAAAAAAAAAAAAGGTACTGTTAGAAGAGAGAAAAGGAGGTACCTCAAATTGGTATATTTTAGTGCATGCGCAAGTCTCCAACTGTCGTTTCGTGATCAGAATTTACATGGCCGCCTGTTGGAAAGCAGAACAATTGCTGTGGTGGCTGTCAACTTAGATTTTGATTCCCTTACCAATACAGAATTTAAAAACTCTGTGATAAAGTGGAAGATTAATTTTTGTTTTGTTTTTATCATCTCTACAGAGGCTGTTGAATATTCTTATCTAATTTAAAAACCTTGCTTTGCTTTGGTTGCTTTTGTTGTAAGATTTTATAGTTTGAATACTTTTCTGAGATTCTTTTCCTTCTTAAATTCCCAAAAGGAAAAAGTTTTAGAAATGTTGAAAAATTAGAGCATTATCTCAGAATCTGGACTCTTTTCCTTCCAGGATGACTGGTGTCCTTAAATGCTTAGTTGCAGTGAGTCCTAATATACATGTTTCCATAGATCTTGAACTAGCAACTTGCCCTTGTAAAGCGTAGAATCATAAGACATCAAACTGCTCTCTATTATAGATAAGACATCCCCTGCAGCTTATATTTGATAACTCTTTTGGTCGTGCAACTGAGTAAATATGACATAATAATGCATTGCTGAAGTAGGCTGCTTCGATAATAAGTTGTCCAGCAGGCACGATACTTGCTTAAAGCCTTTGAAATAGGGTTGCAAGTTAAGTGGACTTGGGAAAATGGGTGACCAACCTGCTTGGAAATACTGGTTATTGGGTTTGAGTCTATAATTGCACTTGATCTGCGAAATATTCTTTTGATAATGATGCACTGTTGAAACATTAAGTGCTTAATTTGTTTTTTATAAGATCCCAAGCACAGACTCAATCATATGACAGACATTCGATGTTCTTGTAGATAGGCTATACCCAGGTGCTAAATGTACATCCTATTTCTGTTTTCAATAGTTTTAGCTGCATGTTTTAAGAAATTTATAATATCTATTAAGTGATTTATTATATTAATCTTCTTTTCAACCAGAGTTGCTCAGCAGATACAAATATCGTTACTAATTTTGATCCTGTATTGGAACTTTGAACCTGAGCTCTAAGTTTTACCAAACAAAATTCAAATTTGATCTCTTAGATGCTCACTTGGTATCGGAACAGAAGTTATTTTGAGGTTGGTAATCTGCTTTCATGAATGTAATATAATGCTATAAAGCAAAATTAATAACTCCAAACTATTTTTTTATTTATTATCCTGTGAAATGAACAATAGTCAACCTTTTCCTATTTGATGAAATTTTGAAAAGATTTTTGCGGAAATCTACTAAAAAGTGTAACTTGATTCGGTCTGCATGCTTGTCACACTTAATTGACTCTAAAGATAATTTCAGCAGTTATTATGGTTCTCTTCTTTTTGCAGAGTTTTGAAGTATACAGTAAGTATATTCAGATGAGTAAAGATTTAAGTTTGTTTAGAAGTCATGAATGCAAAGTTGCATGGAAAACCAACCCTTTTTTTCTCTTCTATCTGGTTTTCTCTTCTATCTGTACAGATGGGAATGGGAAGTACAATGGAAACACTATGTGAACAGGCCTATGGGGCAAAGCAATACCATCAGCTCGGGACTCATGTGCAGAGAGCATTTTTTGCTCTTTTTTGTGTGAGCCTACCGCTTTCTGTGGTGTGGGCATACATGGGAAAAATTCTAATTGCATTTGGGCAGGGCCCTTTCATATCCTATGAAGCAGGGAAATATGCCACATGGATGATTCCCAGTCTGTTTGGTTATGCAGCTCTTCAACCCCTTGTAAAATTCCTCCAGTCACAAAGCATTGTCTTTCCCATGATACTATGCTCTGCAATTACTTTGTGTTTCCATGTTCCCATTTGCTGGGCTCTGGTATTTAAAAGTGGATTAGGAAATAAAGGGGCTGCCATGGCAAACTGCATTTCCTACTGGGTTAACTTGACATTTCTTTTACTATATATTAAAATTTCACCTGAATGCAAGAGGACATGGATATCCTTTACAAGGGAGGCTTTGCATGATATCAAACATTTTCTCAAGCTTGCCATTCCATCTTCATTCATGATCTGGTATACTACTTTAATCTCTTAGCTGCAAAATTTGGTCCAATTATCTACCTACTACTTCATAGCATTTTTGTGGTTAATACTCTTCCTTTTATCCCTTTCCAATATCTAAATTTCATAGCACATGATGAGCATTTTATCAAATAGACCAGATCCATTTTTGTTCATCAAACTATACCACAAGTTGTTAATGATGTATGGTAGATTATATTATAATGTTTTTTTAAACTTATTTTGTTAGTTCATAATTCTATGGGTGTCGACAGCTTGGAGTGGTGGTCCTTTCAAATACTTATTCTCTTGTCAGGTCTGTTGCCCAATCCAAAAGTTGAGACATCAGTTCTTCTTTCAGTCTGGTATGTATGTCTAATGTGAGAATTTTAATCATGAAGTGTGATATAAGAAGTTTAAATGAATATTAATTTGGGTACTTTACTGCATCTGCTTCATTTTTATCTGAGCTAGTTTGATATTTTGCAGCCTTCTAGTAAATTAAGTGCTGCTGTAAGGTAAGTAAATTTTACAGCTACCTAGTAAATTTCTACCATTTCTGTTAGTCATTTAACCTATTCAAGTTAAAAAAAAAAGGATATTAGATCATCAAAGATTTAATCCAAATCATTTTCAATCAAAATTTTTCATAATGTTTGCATTGTAGTACACGAGTTTCAAATGAACTAGGAGCTGGACGCTCACGTGCTGCCTGCTTAGCAGTGTATATAGTGATCTTTATAGCAATCACGGAGGCAGTCATGATAGTATGTCTTTTATTCTCAATGCAAAATGTTTGGGGCTATGCTTACATCAATGAAAAGGAGATCATTGATTATGTTGCAAGCATGATCCCACAGCTAGCAGTCTCATCATTTTGGGATGGAATCCAATGCATTCTTTCAGGTTCAGATTGACCCTTTATAGTCATATTTTGAGCTACAAACATATTCATCTTGAAGTAATTATAGCATAACGACACTTTCTGTAGATGTAATGGTTGTTTGAAAATAATATTTCAGGCATTGCTAGAGGATGTGGGTGGTAAAAGTTGGGTGCTTATGTTAATCTTGGGAAATACTACATGGTTGGCATTCCTATAGCTGTCCTTTTGGGCTTTGTACTGCATGTTGGTGGCAGGGTCAGTTACCCTTTCTCCACTGATTTGATTTACAAAGCTCTGAAAGTTATGTTTTTAATGCTTGAGAAATAGATGAGAACTTTGGAAAAAGAAGTTTATCTTACCTGTTAGAGTAAGATTTTTGACAGATAAATGGTAATTCTGAAAATAGAGCTGTTATTGAAATTATAATTCTTATGTTCAACTGGCTAGACCATTCCCAGCAGCAGTCTGAGAATATAAGTTAGTTTCCCTGTCATAAGGCATGCTATGAAGCAGTCATATGTAAAGGTGGGACTGGTAATCTGTTCATTTCAAAATTGTTCATTGAGAATAGAATTCCAGAAACTAGAAATTGTTAAAGATACATTTCTTGGAATTAACTCAGTGTAGGCATAAAGCTAACTTCATATTATATCTCATTGTCTAGATTTCTTTGCTACATAGTTTTAGACTATGCTTCATCTGAATCCTAACTACTACGTAGATGTAAACTATTTTCCATCACAAGCTTGACTTGGTTGTATTTTAACATATAAAACCATAAAGCAATTGCCAAAGTAATCAACATGGAGGGGATTTGTTCAGAATTTTCCTAGTTCCTTTCCTCTTAGCAATAGTAGAGAAAGTACAAGACTCTCTATAGGCTGCAGGGAAAATGCTGGTGTTTACAAATAAAGGAACAGAATATTACTTTTTAACATTTTAATTTGTTGCTTATTCCAAATTTTCTTGGATATTTCAGGGACTCTCGCTTGGAATTATCTGTGGCCTTTTTGTACAAACAATTTTACTATTCCTAGTAACAACATGTACAGGCTGGGAACAAGAAGGAAGTAGCTCCAATGAGCCTGTCTATTCTAAAGAGTTGACCTAAAAATTGCAGCAATTGTTGGTTTGGTTGTATCCATCTCCCTCCCCTCCCCCATGGTGGTGTATAGGATTGAGATGGTATTATTTGAAATAAATGATATATGAGGCAGAAGAATGAATATAGATGACACATAGCAGCCTGTAATGAGTCTTATTTATATCAGACTAATTTCAAATTTCATTTGAGGTTGAAGTTTATCTACGTGATTTAACCATTTTGATTTGATGCACATAGCATTTAGACCAACAAATTGGTTTGCTAATCTACCATCTTCCTCCTTACAGTGTGTTGATTTGGCCATGAAATTGAATGGTTGCTTTGAATCTAGCTGAATATTATCCATGGATATTGTTTACTCACATGAACATTGGTTGTCTTATGGGTAGGCAAGAAATGCAAGAGACAGAGTATATTCATCATCATTACCCATAGTTACTTATGATATAATAAAGGTATGCACTTTTCATTCTGCTTTTAAGAGAAGGCTGATTTTGGGGAAATTCCTATTAAATTAAGAATGAAAAATTCTATGAGATAAAAGACATGGAAAAAGGCTTCTAAAGCAAAATGTTTTGATGTTTCTAAGCTGATCAAATAATAGGAAAATCAATTGCTGCACTGTCATAGAATACCCTTGTCATGAATGTTTGTCATCAAACAAGATGATAAAGATTATCAACCTTGATGCTAATAAGTTTTGTAACCAATTTTCAAACTCTTTAACGCACAAAGTGATTTTTGGCTGCCTTTCAGCTGTAACGGCAATGCCATTATTAAATGAAACACTTTCCTTAACTATTTTAATAAGCATGGGGCTGGAAAATGTAGTGTCAGTTTTGGAGATTGGTTACTTGCAACTTGCAAGTGAATAACAAGCACTTTGTTGGGTGATAAGAAAAACTGTGTCAGTTTGCTTCTTAAATTCTGATCAAATTCAAATTAATGTGCTGTTATGCATCATTATTTTCTTTATGGAACTTTTTGTAATGCCTCCGGTGGTTTTGTTTGTACTATTGTTGAATTTTGGTTTTATTTCACTACTTTTTTATGTCAATGATGTTTTGTATTACTATTAATGTGTTTATGATGAAATTTTGTATTACTATTAATGTGTTTCTGGATGAGATTTTGTAGACTAAGTTTTGATGTGGCCTGCACTCACTTTTATCTGTCATGGAAGTGTTTTGGCCCATCGACCTAATTTGAATTTGCATGTTTGAGGTGCATTGTTGACCTTGGAGAGGGTTTCAAGGTTGAGGATGGCATAAGTATAAGTTGAATTGTTGAAGAAGGCCAAGATAGATGTAATATAGATGAATGTGCAAAGTGTATGATGCGAGTGATGCAAAATAGAGTAGAGTAGAGCAGTGCAAACTTTCAAGTGTTGGATTACTGGATGCAGTGAGTAGAAGGTGTCAGCAATCATTCAAACAAAATGTGAAGGTGTTGGAGCTATTGTGGTGGAATCTTTGTTGCATTGAGGTCATGTTCTCTATGTAAAATTTCTTCTCTATCTTATTTTGTACTTCAGCGGTGAGCCTTGGCTATGAGCCTTTCTGGACAGTGTGTCCTATTCTCCTAGTGGGCCCTTGTAATTAGTTTTGCTATTACTTATATTGTGATCTAATCCTCACCATGGTTTTTCCATTTCTCTATTTTCACCATATATGATATAGATCTATTTATTATATTTGATTCAGCGTTTTAGATTACTAGTGATTTCTACATCTTTATGTCTTCATGTTTATCATAGATGATTTCTAGTTTAAATGTTGATGATTTATGGATTCATCTAGATATTATTCCATGTTGGGTGTTTATTGCACTTACTTGGGCTATTCTTTAATGGTGTAGATACACCTAATAATTCACTTGAGTGTGCAAGTACAATTTTTTCCTCAATGATGATTGATTCAATGACAATGACATTGGGTAAAACATGTTTGACAACCTCCATCTAAGTCAATTGAGTTTAAGTTGAGTCTTGTAAATCCCTATGTTGCCTTAGTTTTAAGTTTGGCTATAAATGCTTAAAGTTTCAGGTATCCTTCAAATTTTTAAACATCTACCTTTGTTTGTCGGTCTTTTAGTCAGTTTGCAAACCTTATCAGCCACTGAGTAATTTTTACAACTCACCTTCTTCCCGACTTGGTCTTTCCTTTAGTCTTTTTCTCTAAGCGTCAGTCTTTAAATTGGTTTTTGAACCATTTCAACATTTGCTTGAGCTTTATAACCTTTCTATTTTGCAAAGTATTATTTCTTTCAAAAAGGTTATCACAAAGCAAGTGGTTTCGAGTTGTTTTCTTGAACTTCTATCAGGGCCAATGTTTCTTTCCTAACCATGTTTTATCCCAACTTAAAGGTGGCAACATCACTTAAGGTGGAAAATAAAGAAGGATTTGTCGGGGCGGGTTTTTGTTTATGAACCCTATCAGCCATTGGCCATACTCTCAAAAGCTATTCAAATATTTGACCTTGTTGAAGTGTACCAAGGTCACTTGATATTTTTACCAAGTGGCATGTGTGTCAGGCATTAAGAACTGTGAGTACTGAAGTAGATGAAATAAATGCTTGACCGTGTAAGACTAAGCCACCATTTTAAACATAATCATTATGCTTGGGAAAGTGTGATTCCAGAAGTTGAGAAGAACATACATACGAGTGACTTCCAAAAGAATGATTTGAAGCAGCAAAGGGTGATATTTTCTCAGGTAAGGGAGTTTTTCCTTGAGTTATCTTAGTAATTGGTTCTTACATTTTAACACAGTTGAATTTCCTAATACAATGAGATACAAGTACTTGGGTTATGAACATTTAGTTGGTCTCATAGTTCCTTGCTTGAAATTGGTGACACAAGGTTAGCGCATATCAATTTAGATGAGTTTTGGGAAAGAATTGGTAGGATAGATAGGAACCCAATCACTCAGAGGGTAATAGAGAGTGGCCTCCTAGAAGCTCTCGCATTTCCTATAGTGGTACAATACACTAAATTAGTACTGGAATGCATAGCTCATTACAACCTAATGACAAGGGAGATTCACACAAAGGGAAATAATCTCCTGATAACTTTAGACAGAGCTACAATAAGTGAGTGTTTTAGATTACCAGAAAGGGAAGTTTATTCCTATTTCAATTTAACCTTGTCTCAAGGTTCCCTTTCAAAGAAGAAGGGGTATTACTGAAATTGCATTGCTAAGGAATGGTTTGATCCACCGAAGAAAGGAAAATCATAGCTTCCTAAGAAAATGCACAAGTCACATCTCAGAGAAGAAATATTTGACATCATTGTGTTGCTACACTGGGTAAGGGAAATATGAATGGACATGATTTTGAGGAGTCGGCGTATTTCTTTGTGCAAGTAATTTGTGGAGGTACGAAGTACTTAGACTAGGCCACTATAATTAGTGACCGACTAGATGATATGATAAGAGGTTTTTCTATGAATAGGTCATTTTATATGTCCTCTTACCTCTTCTATGTGTTGGCATGCACAAGACCATGGATTGGCTTAAACCAGGCTGTGGAGGATTTTGATGAATAGCTACAAATTTATGATTATTATCCTAACTTATAGCTCGAGAGGAGTTATAAGAATTAAACCACAAGATAAAGGATGTGTTCACCATGAAATTAGTCAGGGAATCACAAGGTGACCTAGGTTAGATAGTATCTCCTAAGGCTTTCCAATTGATCACTAAGTGTGGTAGCCTATTTATACATTTTCAGACTTTCAAATACTTACAGGTGGGTGGATTTGATGATTTTCCTTTCAAATTTCCTAGATACATAGAAGATAAGTTCATTTTGATGGAAGCTTTCCATCAAGTCTTAGAAGTGAATAAGAGATGTGCATATAGGAAAAAGGTTGGGATTCCATTTCCAATTGGTTTGGGATATTATAAATTTAAGTCATGATCAAATGCCCTTAATCTAAAGAAAGAGATTACAAAATTTTCTTTTGATACGTATGAGAGGAGATTTCCATTTGATAGAAAGAATTATGTAAGGGATAATCTCCAGCTTGGCCCTGACTATTATCATATGCCTCATCTTGAAGACTTTTGGGTTGATTTTGTAGATGATTATGAGGTAAGAAGAAGGAATTAGATGAGACTCACTGTGTCATAGTTCTTCAACTCAAATTGGGTTGGAATATAAGGGGAGTACAAGATGAAGATTCTAATTTAGTTGATGCAACTTACACTCAATGGATACAAACTTTTCCCTTATCACTAGTGGATTGGAGAAATGAGGAAAATAAGGGCATTCATATTAGAACCTCAGTAGCCCTAAGGAGAATGCAGGTTTGGTTGGCTAAGAAGAAAGGAGAAACTACTAAAGCCCTGCCAAAGGAAAAGAAGGAAGCCCGTGAACAACTAGGTACTGGTCATATAGGTACAAGGTCTTTTGCGCCAATATCGTCTATACACATTGGGTGATCCCATAATACTGGTTTACAATTTTTGGCCAAACTGGACACTTGAAATTATTATTTTTAACTAAATCTTCACATTCGGGCACCTATAGCTGCTAAACTATGAGGAATTTGAAGATGGTGCAAACTAGAGTCTCATCAAATTTTGTCTGTAGATTCTAAAAATATTTTTTTCAAAATTTTTGGAATCAAATTGCACTTCTTTTTCCATCTCCCACGAAAATAGATTTTTTCAGAAAACAACATTTTTAAAAGTGTGGCCTTTTTATAGCATAACTTTTTTTCCATGAAGGATAAAATTCTAATTCTTTCAAATTTAGATTTGTAACTATGATATCTAGTGCTTCCACTTGGTTAGATAGTTTTTATTGAATATTTTTCCTTAATCAAGTTTCAAAGTCAAATGAATTACAATTCAGACATAGTGTAACTTTTTTGTATCTGTCAAAATTTAATTTAATTTTTTGTTGGATCAAGAACTTCAATATCTGGTGCACTCATATTTTTAATTTTTTTTTGATAATCTTCTATTTTTCCACATGTGAAGAACAAATAAATTCATTTTCAATGAAAAACCTATGTTTAATAAAACTTAAAAAACAAATACATAACAAAACCAAAACATATTAAAATTATATTCATTGGATAGCTTGTTCGAGGAATACCATAATCATTTGAAATAAATTTTAAATGAATTCATTTGATCCCCAAAATCTAAATCAAAAGTGATTTTTTATCAACATTTTGATAGGTGTAAAGGAGACGCATTTATAGGTATGGTTTAAAACTAGCGAGGTTCTATCCAAGGGGGTTTGATCTAAGGTGATTTGATCAAACCATCTTCAATTGAAATCCTTAAAATGGAACTTTTTAAGGCTTAAATCATTATATTTTCTAAAAATATGTGATTTCAACTAAAACTCGTTCCTCTCAGGAATTGTAAACCACTATTATGACAGCACCTCATTACATCATCACTATCAGGTGGTAGTGGAAAAGGTGATGATCCTCCTGAGAAAGGGAAAGGACGTGAGTGAACTTGTGGTAGGGTCCCCTTCCTAATGTTGTAGTGGAAGAATAAAGTAATGATGATATTGAAAGGTTCAATCAAGGGAAGACAAGCAAGGAAATGAAGTTAACTAGGAAACCTTGGAAATCCATACCCAATGACCTCAAGGTGAAACAAAGGTAAATGTACAACAAGATGAAGTCTCGATCGCATCCCCTTCAAATTTTCGTAATATGGTGCAATCTCCTTTGATTAATAGAGCTCTCTATTTCTCTACACCTAGGATTTCCCAAGATCCTAATGCACCTAAACCTTCACCATCTTAGTAGGAATTCTCTCTCCAAGAAAAGAAAAATAGTCCCTATTGTGCTACCGGAGGAAGACATTGTGGGAAAACTTTTGCAAAGAAATTCTAAAGTTAAGAAGTTGAAAACAAATGCTAGGCTACTTGAGGATGTATATTCTAGGCATTTGATTATGGAAGTCACACAACCTTCTATGTAGAAAGATCTAAATCAATCCAATGTGGAAGATTATAACATAACTAAAGTGGATTTAGGTCCCCCTAGCAAAGATGGTGATGTTCATAATTTTCAAGTTACTACCTCTAGGATGGTGGAAAGAACAAAAAAGGATAAGTGAGATAAAGATGAATTGAAAAGATCTGTGGAACTCCTTTCAAATTGTCTCAGAACCTTAATAGATCCCACACCTCAACCCCTTCAAGTTAGGCTAGTCCTGCCTTTGATCCCAACTCAGTTGCTGGGAAGGCTATGATGAGTATAATCTAAAAGGATAGTTATTATGGTAAGGTTGTGCAAAGCTACATTCCTAAAATCAAAGAGAAGGGATCCCACATACTTGAGAAATTGAGGAAAGTGTATGATGAGTTTGTAGTCTTAAGCAATGCAATCAAGTTTGAGTTAGTTGTCTGCAAACAGGAAGAGACACATTGGGTACATATTGATCATGAAGTTACTGACCTTATTGCTATGGTTTTATAAAAGGCCGCTACTGAGAAGATTATTCCTTCAAAAGAAGATAATCAAGGTCTTGTGTGGAAAACTAGTATAGCTTGGCAGCTATAATTCATCGAATAGAACTTCACAGAGAAAATGAAACTGTTAAAGGAATGTGGTCACTTGAATAATAAATTCATTAAAAAAATTTCTAATTTTGAGTGGGCCCAATAATGAACAGAGATAATCAAGGGCCTGCCACATTTGAGGAATTAAGAGACACATTCTTTGGAGCAATTGACACATATGCAAGGGAACAATCATTTGACAAGGAAGCACTAAAGAAGCTAGATATGATTGATTCAACATTATCATGGCATGAAGATTCTCCCACACTTATCACACAAAAGATGGAGTCAATTTGAATTACCAAGGTGACTTGGCAATTATGGATGAGAAATGTAACCATTCCACAATAAACAAAAATTGTTGAAGTCGTATTAGTCCTAAAGGATTATTAGATATGTGTGGAAACTGCATAACAAAAGTTGTTTGAGGAAGAAGTGCTCACCTCTTTACATGCCCAACCATCTCAACATTAGGAGAATTTAAGTTTCTCAAAAAAAAATTTAAACATTCTGAACTTCAATATTCTAATTCTTTCAAAGAATCAATTATTTTTAGTTATTTCGCAAGACTTTAGTGATAGTTATATTTTGAAAACTATAAATATGTTGTATTTTGACATTGCAAGGGTTTGACATTTTGATCCCCCTTGCACTTTCGTGCATGGGTGATAATCAATCTTAATAAAGGATCAAATTTTGCAGTTTCAACTCATTTTTTTGTGAATGGTTATTGTCTTTGTGCAATAATTATGAATTACATGTTAATGTTTGTGAAAAAGTCTTTGAGCTTTGACAATCATTTGAACATTCCTTTCCTTTGGCAATGTGTTGTTCTGTGACATTTGATTTATGTTATTTATAGTAAATGGTTGGAATTGTGCTGAGTCGAGTCAACAAACATTATTAGTGTTGGTGATTTTTCCAACTAACCTTGGAATTTTCTAAAAGGTAGCCAACCTTTATGTTCAATAATTGCCAAGGGTTAGTGGCCAACACAACGAATAGAGGATTTTGAGGTCTTTATTCCTCCACTTTAGGCTTTGTAGGACTAGGGAGGGTATTCCTTATAGTGTTCATTTGGTATATCAACTTTTCGAGAACACTTCAATATAGATTCATTCTTATTTGAGGCAAACACACTAAATTCACTAAATATTTGGTAGGCCTTTGAGTGAATTAATGTCTATTTTGCTAAGAATGTGGATGCATTTCAAGCATATATTTCAAAATTGGCAGAATTTTTATAAATATTATTCTAACTCCAAATCCATAGCTAGGTATATGATTTATTCATTTAATTGCATGAATGATTGACAAACAAGCCAGTGCCTTATCAATTGGGTAAATGGATTCAAATATGAAACAATTAGTAATACATCGACCATTTAATTATGATATATTTAGACTATCTCTATAATGCCTTACACTACAAAGACTCATGTTTCCAAAACATTACTTCTTATCAAATCCTTATAAATTCTCACATACCCATGACTTTTCCCAAGCATTTTATTTAACCCTTTGAGTTAAAGCAAAGAAATAAATCCATACATTCAATTGAACCATTAATGATAGATGAAATGATCTTTAATAATTTCATTTACGATTTGTGAAAATGTACAAAAAGAGAGTATATGATTTGGACTTTATAATCTATTCCAAAACCAGTAATCTATGTAAAACCCTTTAAGACTATTACATATATAACTTCAACCCAAGACAGTTTCCCAGTGAATTTATCCTACATTTTGCATTATCATTTTCTTCCTATATTCAGCTTCTACCTAGGACATATTGGACTCAAAACTTTCAGACCCCACCCTCTACATTGAGCCATGAAATCCCTTTTATAACATAAGGGAACAACAAAGCATTCAACTCAAAATGTAATTACATTTCATGTTAATTTCAAAATTTATTTTATCAGGGTTAATTTCTTGAACCGTTACATTTTCAATCATTCCTTTATCACATGAAAAGTAAAAGGAAAAAAGGAGTGCCAAACTATTTGTCGAAGCCTCCATGCAAGCCTTCCAAAAGGAATCACCAAAATTGGCACGTTTACCAACATGTAGCATTCATCATCCCTGTCATCGACATGAACCCATGAACCAGTCACCAATACAACAAACCAACAAAATTTTCCATCTAGAATCCACATCACCACAACAGCCAAAACCCCACACTATTAGAAAATGACACCAATGTTACTTGGCCTTGTCAGACGCTAAGTAACCACCCTCACCGGGTCTTATAACATAGAGTGTAGTTGCAATAATAATCTCATCCTTCGAAACACTATAAGGCACCAAAGAAGTAGGGCACAGACTATGACCAGGGCAAACTCCTCCTTCTTCACTCTAAGTACTATCAGAAACTAGGATTGGAGTGACAAGTTTCTCTGAACAAACCCTAGGACAAAACTAGACCTCATTAATTATTTCTCAAATAGAGGTCCCTTCTCTTTCATCTTGGTCAGTTTCTATGACACAATTTTGATTCTCAGGGCATAGGTGCTCCTAACGACCATCTTCTCACATTTTTTGCATGCACTTCTCTTCTTCTTCGAAACAATTGGCACCTCAACTGGGAGAGGTTTATCCTCAGGCACGTATGCAACTAGTTCTTGTATACTCAACCTTCAGGACCTTCAAACTGGTGCAATAGGAGTGCTAGGCTCCCTCATCCTTTTGGGATACAATGAAAAATAGTGCCAGTTATGTAGAAGAACACAAACCATAATTTATAGGAGGCTCACTTGTACAAGTAGCGAAAACACCCACAAATTTAAATTACAGAGAAAATTCAAACCGTAACAAACAATGCAACAAGCATACACAATTACATACCAGAAGATACCACTCCACCACCTTTGCAATCCTTGCTCTCAGAACTTCTGCAACTATTTCTCCAATAGTCACATCAATTAATTTTGTGCCTTGGCAATTTACGAATGACTCAATCAAGCCACAATAAATCCTCATTAAATAGAGGAATGTAGAGTTAGTTGCAATTAATGTCCATCTTGGCTTGCTTGCGTGAGTAGAAAAATCAATTGTTGCATGCTACATCTCCATTGTCGATCATCACAGATTTTAAACTCAATCAACGAGGCACAATAAGAGTCGCCACTTGCTTTATGGGTTATACTAGGAAATGAGGAGATGCTTTAAAGTTGCCACATGGTTTTCTGCATCCATACCCAATCATCCTTGATTTGTAAGTCGTTGATCATGTTGAGCATGGGAAAATCCTAACCACATCCCAAAGGCATCACCCATCGCCAATTCACAACCCATTTTGAGACCTCATCATGCGATGGCCCTAGAGCCAGCGATGAGCTATCGATCGTTGATTTGACCACCGAAATAATTTAACCAAAGATCCCTACTTTTCATCGTTCTTCGTGGGTTCCTCCTCTGCCAAACCACCTTAACTAGAGATAAACCATACCCATGCGATGGGGAGGAGCTCCACCCAGCGGTGTTCGTGGGTTCTCCTTTGAAAGACAAGAGATAACCAACAACAATGCAAGGGCCAACGATGGGTTACAAGAATTAACCACATCGCTCATCACGGGTTATTGTCCTATGGCAGCAACAAAACACCTAACCGGTGATTTACCTCGGAACCAGAAATGGGTCATAGGTTCAACCACATCGCTAGTCATGTGTTACCCTCCAAATGTGAGGACATAGCACATGATAGGCAATGAAAGCCTGCAGTTGCTAAAAATCCACACTTCGCTCATCGTGGGTAACCTTCTAAAAATAACAACAAATGTGCGATGGGGAGGAACAAAGGGCCAAAGGATAGACATTACATTGCTCATCGCGGGTTACCTTGTGGTAAGGGAAACACAACCTGTGATGGGTGATAAACCAACAATGATGGACTTAGACGGTTCCACAAAGGAAGTACATCACTCATCGCATGATGAGTACAACATTTTGAAACAAAACCCAGGATGAGCGATAGACCATGAGCAACATTCTAAAAGGTGAGAAAATGAACGTGATCGAATAAGTTCTTCATAAAGAGGAGGCCTTCCTAGGTGCAACAGGTGACTTGAATAATAGGGTCAGTCAAGAACGATAGCAAGGGCCATAAAATGCCACTCAATTTAAATGGTGACTCAATGCCATCAGTCAATAAGCAAACATAAGCCAATGAATAGATTAAGGGTATAAATGAGAAAAATGATACAACCCTAAACCCTAATGATATTTAGGAAGAAGATTTCACATGCTTGAGAATAGGAACAATGGAACAAAAAAAATTTAGGGTTCCACCAATGGCTCCGACTGGGGATGTATGCCTCTTGCAAGCATAGCAAGAATTCAAAATATTTGATTGAAGTAAACCATCAAGGGGAAAAGGGGCATAGTTATGGGGATGTAAAATATAACCCTTTTTTTTCATCACAAAAGCCTTTTCACCTATTTTATTGGCTTCATTCTCTAGATTGGAGGCTTGGTGGCCTCCCAAAGCTTAAAAGGAGCACTCTCCTCTATCAAATACCCTGTTCTACTTTGATGTTATTGGATCTATATCTGTATTGTGCACTTTTGAGCAACCAATACCACCATACTTGACCTCATCCACCCCACTTATCATGAAGTTATTCTACTCATTACCCCATTGCATTACAAGCTCATCTAGATGTATTGGAAAGACAAAACTTTCATATTCCACCTGATCATAGATTGTGGCACTATATTCAACTTTTTCACTGATTTGAAAATCTTCAAAGACACTCTATTTTATGCAATATCCAATTTCCTCCAAGTTATTTGAGGGATAGAATACGAGTATAGGAGAATCTACATTTTCCCCACCCTAGTGTCCATTTCATTAGATGGAAGCAGCCCCATGATAAGGTCCATAAGGTGTGGAGCTTTTGCAAAAAATTCAAGTGTACATTCATATTGATTTTCATCCTCCTTGATTCCACTTATCCCCCTAAGTTCCTTTTAGTATGAATCACACAATCCTATAATATTTGCATAACCTGAAATTTCAGCAAACTGTTTCTCATCAACATTAGTATTGCATTTAGTGTTGTCATCTTCATCTTCAGGATCTTCTCCATATGGGTAGTCATCATTTTTATCACACAACTGAGTAATCGTTGAACTAACATTACCTCCTTCAAAGGAAAAGTCAAAATATTTAGTATCATGCTTACCTCCACTTCCTGCTACTTCAACTATATTATATTCTTCATATGTGCAAGTATCGCCTACCAAGCACTCATTAGAGTCTTCACAAAAAAGTGGATTATTTCTACACCAGTAGGAGTCATTATTGGTTGTTTCATATTCTGATAAGGGTTCATCATATAAGGGATTTTCCCACAACTTCATAGTTGTCATAGAAACCTATTCCTTCTCAGTATGAAAGTCTAAACATTCTATATCATCATTATCTTCGAAATCATCACAGTCACTGGAAGAATATACAGATGAACTCTCCATCCTACCCACATCACCAATATTTACCCCCTTCAACTCACTTTCCAAGAACTCATTATCAAATAAATTTGCAGGGTTGTCAGCATTATTATTATGTGTGATGAAATTAATTCAAAATCCATGTGCTTGTCATAGTATGCCATATGCTTATTTGATAATGAAAACCTTTTATTTTCCACAAGCACCTTATACTCCTTTTCATGTGTATTTGACTACTTTTGCTTGATATGAGCAATCGGGAACAATAGGGCCAAAAGCATATCTATCATCCTTAACTTCATACTTAGTACCGACATATTGAACACATATGTGCTTATCTTTAAGCTCTTCATCATTCACAAAATTAGCATACTCCATTGATGGTAAACCTTCATCATATTCCAAATTTTCACTAAGAAAAACTTGATCATCCACTAGGGGACGGGTGATTTCATCAGAATTCATATCACTGCATTCTCTAGGTGGATAAAACACCTCTATAGCATCCTTATAGGAGTCTTCATAATCAGCAGGAGAGCAATCAATTTGGGCATCATTAAAATCCTCATCACAAGAAGACCCGTCATTACATAAACCATGCTCATATTCTTTAGAGTGAATGCTTGAATTCCTGTCTTCAATGTCTTGATCGCTGATTTGTGATGGAATGTCATCCATATTAGTATCATTTTCACTAACTAAATCATGATATGGAATAACATTAGACATCTCTTTTGACTCTCCTTTTCCTGAAACATCACTAGGAAGACATTCATACATATTTACTTTATCATCATCCCATGTATCTTTTTCTTCAACAATACCATGTTGCTCTGCCTTTTGACCCTTTGCAAAAGAATAATTACTGTCTTTACCTTGGGATTCCATAATTTGTGCACATTCATATCTATCAAATTCCATAACCTTTATCCAGTCAGGTATTTGATCAAAACTATGGGGCTTCAATTCTTTTTGCAAAGCACTCAACCCAAATTCATAAATATCATAGAACAAATCAATGCAGTCAAAATCTTTAGGTCTAAAAGCAAGAGGAACCTCTATCAAAGCATCCAAAAACCTCAAAAACAATTCATATTCAATGATTCTCCATTGAACCTCTACACTTTATACAAATTTTCAATAGAAGACTTTTGAGCAGCATTTCTCAAACTTTGCTTACTCTTAACTTGAGATTTATCATAATTTGCATGTTGTGATAATGGAGAGATCAAAACACTAGAAGCATTATCATCCTGAAAAGTAACTCTATTACCTGATCCATGAGTTTTATTTACATGGGTTATATTAGGATGACCAACACTCACATCCCTATGCCCTTTCATTATTGAAAACTTCAAATTATTCTTAATATCCATAACACTTTGATATGCCTGATGCAAAGTTGCAGGTTCTTTATCCCTCAATAGATAGCTCATCTTGCTATCAAAGGCACCAAGGTATACGACCAAACATTCAACATCATTTGGTGTAATATTTTCAGGGATATCCTGTATGGCTCTTGTAAATCTGAGATTAAAAGAAGGGACTAATTCACCCTCATGTCTTTGAATTTGCATGAAATTTTTCCTCACTTCACTTGGATTCACTCGTTCACCAAATTGTTCCATAAAAATTATCTTAAGTTCATTCCAAGAGTATATAGAGGATGATGGTAGGAAAGAGAAACAATCTCTTGCATTCCCTTTTAAGGATTGCACAAACAATTTCATGATCACATCTTCAAAATCTACTTCCTAATCTCCCATCAAATCCCCAAAATCTTGTAAATGATTGCTTGCTGACTTGGACTGCTTTCCATTAAATTTTGGTATCTTGTCCCTGATTTTGGGTGGTACAATGTTTGAAAAACCCCAAACACTACTGAAATTTATGGCCATGTACCTTTCAGTACTAAAATTCCTTTGATGTGGCAGGGGGTACTCATCATGTGTCATTACATTCATTTTTGGTTCCAAATGTACAAGTTGACAAGACATCTTATTCTACCCTTTGCAAATTTTGTTAGTGTCATCAAAAGGTAACTCAAATCCCTTTTTACACTTAAGAATGTAAGCATTTATGATATAAATATTCTAATTCTACTTTGCATAATACGATTCAATAGGTGAAATTCATGAGTATGACGGATTTCAACATCCCTTTCATCTTCACTTTAAAATATTATGCAAAGATATCATTTCTTTCCCTATCTTAGTGCTATTTTCACCAAATTGGGAAGCATTTATGTCCTATATCTTGAAAATTCCCACAAATTATCTACAAATATAAGGATATATCTTCAGATTCATGAGAATTCCTGGATTTTTAGAGTAGCTTTTCACCTTTGATCTTGAAGTGTGTAGATATGAAGCCTTATCATATTCTTTATCAGGTTCTTTAAGTTAGATTTGCCACCTCTTCTTTAGAGGATTATGCCTTAAAATAAATTGAACTATCTTCAAAGTAGATCTAGTTCTGGGTTTGCTCCAATAGTGAAGTCACCTTAAAAAATTTCACACTTTTCTACTACGAACACTTTCACCAAGTTCAAGAATTACACAATATCTGAAGTGGATGTTCAGATTAATCTCACCATTTGACTCTATACTAAAACAATCTATGACTGGAGGATGAAAATTGTCCCCAATAGAGTCACCATATTTTTTGGTGATTTTTCAAGCTAACCTTGGAATTTTCTAAAAGGTAGCCAACCTTTATATGTTCAAAAAACTCCAAGGGTTAGTGGCCAACTCAGTGAATAGGGGATATTGAGGTCTCTATTCCTACACTTTAGGCTCTGTAGGACCAACGAGGGTATTCCTTATAGTGTTCATTTGGTATATCAACTTTTCAAGAACACTTCAATACAAATTCATTCTAATTTGAGGCAAAACACACTAAATTCACTAAAGATTTGGCAAGCCTTTGAGTGAATTAATGTCTATTTTGCTAAGAATGTGGATATATTTCAAACATATATTTCAGGATTGGTAGAATTTTTATAAATGTTGTTCTAACTTTGAATCCATAGCCAGGTATATGATTTATTCATTTAATTGCATGAATGATTGATAAACAAGCCAGTGCCTCATCAATTGGGTAAATGGAGTCAAATATGAAACAATCCGTAATACACCAATCATTTAATTTTGATATACTTAGAGTATCTCTGTAATGCCTTACACTACAAAGACTCATGTTTCCAAAACATTACTTCTTATAAAATCCTTATAAATTCTCACATACCCATGAATTTTCCCAAGCATTTTATTTAACCCTTTGAGTTAAAGAAAAGAAATAAAGCCATACATTCAATTGAACCATTGATTATAGATGAAATGATGCTTGATAATTTAATTTACGATTTGTGAAAATGTACAAAAGGAGAGTATATGATTTGGAATTTATCATCTCTTCCATAACCAGTAATCTATGTAAAACCCTTTAAGACTATTTCCCAGTGAATTTATCTGACATTTTGCATTATCATTTTCTTCCTATATTCAACTTCTACCTAGGATGTACTGGACTCAAAAATTTCAGACCCCACCCTCTACATTGAGCCATGAAATGCCTTTTATAACATAAGGGAGAAACAAAGCATCCAACTCAAAATGTAATTACATTTCATGTTAATTTAAAAATTCATTTCATTGGGGTTAACTTCCTGAACCATTACATTTTCAATCATTCCTTTATCATGGAAAAGAAAAAGGAAAAAAGGAGCGCCAAACTATTTGTCGAAGCCGCCACGCAAGCCTTCCAAAAGGCATCACCAAAATTGGCACGTTTACCAACATGAAGCAATCACCATCACATTCATTAGCATGAACCCACGAACCAATCACCAATACAAAAAACCAACATAACTCGCCATCTAGAAGCCACATCACCACAACATGACCCAAAACCCCACACTTTTAGAAAAGGACACAAATGTTACTTGGCCTTGTCAGCCATTGAGTAACCACCCTCACTAGGTCTTATAACAAAGATTGGAGTTGCAATAACAATCTCGTCCTTTGAATCACTATAACGCACCAAAGAAGCAGGGCACGAACTAGGGCTAGGACAACTCCTCCTTCACTCGAAGTCCTATCAGAAACTAGGATAGGAGTGATGGGTTTCTCCAAACAAACCCTAGGACCTAAACTAGACCTCATTAATTCTTCTTCAAACCAAGGTCCCTTCTCTTTCATCTCGGTTGGTTTCTACAACACAATTCTACTTATCAAGGCATAGGTGCTCCTAACGACCACCTTCTCACATTTCTTGTATGCACTTCTCTTCTTCTTCAGAACAATTGGCACCTCATCTAGGAGAGGTTTATCCTCAGGCACGTATGCAACTGGTTCTTGCATATGTACTCAGCCTTCAAGATCTTTGAACTATTGCAACAAGAGTGCTACGCTCACTCATCCTTTCAAGATACAATGAGAAATAGTGCTAGTTATGTAGAAGAACACAAACCACAATTTTCAGGAGACTCACTCATATAGGAAGCTTGCAAAAACACCCACAAATTCAGATTGCAAAGAAGAGTTGAGCCGCAACAAACAATGCAACAAGCATACACAATTACATACTAAAAGATACCATGCCACCACCTTTGCAATCCTTTCTCTCAGAACTTCTACAACTATTTCTCCAACAGTCACATCAATTAATTCTATGCCCTAGCAATTTACAAATGATTCAATCAAGCCATAGTAAATCCTCATTAAATAGAGGAATGTAGAGCCAATTGCAATTAATGTCCATCTTGGCTCACTCACATGAGTAGAAAAATCAATTGTTGCAGGCTTCATCTCCACTGTCGATCACTGTAGATTTAAAACTCAATCAACAAGGCACATTAAGATTCACCACTTTCTTTATGGGTTGTACCAAGAAACATCGAGGAGATGCTTTAAAGATGCCACACATTTGTCTGCATCTGTACCCAATCATCCTTGGTTTGTCTACCATCGATCATGTTGAGCATGGGAAAATCCTAACCACATCCCATAGGCATCACCCATCGCTAGTCCGTAACTCATTTTGAGACCTAATCAAGCGATGGACCTAGAGCCATCGATGAGCTACTAACTGTTGATCTGACCACTTAAATACTTTAACCAAAGATCCCCACTTTGTATCGTTCATTGCGGGTTCCTACTTTTCCATATTGCCTTAATTGGCGATAAACCATACTCGCATGATGGGGAGGAGCTCCACCCATCGGTGGTCACATATTCTCCTTTGAAAGACAAGAGATAACCAACAACAGTGTAAGGGCCAACAATGGGTTACAAGAATTAACCACATTGCTCATCGCGGGTTATCGTCTTATGGCAGCAACGAAACACCCGGCCGATGATTTACCTCAAAACTGTTGATGGGTCATAGGTTCAACTATGTCACTGGTCGTGTGTTACCCTCCAAATGTGAGGACATAACATGCGATAGGAAATGAAAGCCTACGACTACTGAAAGCCATGCATCGCTCATCATGGGTAACCTTCTCAAAATAACAACAAACATACGATGGGAGGAACAAAGGGATGAAGGATAGACATTGCATCACTCATCGTGGGTTACCTTGCAGTAAGGGAAACACAACTTGCAACAGGTGATAAACCAATAGTGATGGACTTAGATGGTGCCGCAAAGGAAGTACATCAATCATCGTGTGATGAGGACAACATTTTGAAACAAAACCTGCGATGAGCAATAGACCATGAGTGACATTCTAAAAGGTGCGAAAATCATGTGAGAGTAAGTTCTTCATAAAGAGGAGGCCTTCCTAGGCACAATAGGTGACTTGAATGATAGGGCCAGTCAAGAACGATAGCAGGGGCCATAAAATGCCACTTGATTTAAATGGTGACACGATGCCGCCAGCCAATAAGTAAACATAAGCCAATGAATAGATTAAGGGTATAAATGAGAAAAGTGATAAAACCCTAAACCCTAATTATATTTAGGAAGAATATTTCACATGCTTGAGAATAGGAAGAGTGGAACAACAAAAATTTAGGGTTCCACCAATTAGTATAAACTTTGAGTCATGATATTGATTGGTTTCTAGTCCTTTCATTTCAGCATTAGTTAGTTTAAGCATTTCTCTTCACACTTGTCTCATGGCTATGAACAAGTGTTAGTTCCCTTTCCTAGTTTTTGGTTAAAAGTATACCTCGAGTTTATATATTTGAAAACTACAAAATTATATTAGAAGAGGGAGTTGTACCTCAATTAATTTTTTTTGGAATATTATCAATCCAATGATAGTCTCTCCAACTGTTGTGAGTTGATTTTTTCCTTCTTGGGCATTATAGAGTCAATTGTGTTCATTTTATAAAAGGAAAATATGTTCACCAATAGATTTTTGGCCACTCTGCTGGGGAGTTGTATTAAATTCAGTACCGTGGTCTAGAAACATTTTGTTACCCTAGAATCCAAGCCTTGTTCTAGGAGTGACAGGATGAAGGGCCTATTTGACCCCATCTATGAAGTCATGAGAAGAGGAGAATTTGATGAAGTTTTAAGGCCAAGGAGAAAAATTGTATCAAGGAACATGCCTTCCTCACCTACTCAAGAAAAGCCATCATCTTCCATTGATCCACTTATTATTTTCCAAACTCTTGTTTTACATGGAACATCTATTACCATAACTCTGACACCTATAACCCCTCTTCATATCACTATCCCTTTAAATTTCAATCGTAATCAATGAATGGCTCAACCAATCCCATGGGGAGGAACTATTGGGCCATTGCACCTTGGATTCCAATTGAATGACCTCCCGAAGGGTTCTAGAAAGAATCTCCCAAAGTTTAGGGGTGATGGGAAGGTCACTCCTCATGAGCATCTAAATTTTTTCTTTACTGCTTGCAGTGTACTTGGAGTTCAACATGAGGATGTGGTGGTGAGACTCTTTGTGGAAACATTAGAAGATGCTACCACCAAGTGATTTTACTATTTTCCAAATGGGTCTATTAGTATGTGGGCCTAGATGAGAACTAAGTTTGAAGACCATTTCAAGAGCATGAAAGATGAGCATACTCTCTTGGCTAAGCTCACCAGCCAAAAAAAGGAAATGCATTAGCCAATGAGAGAGTTTGTGGCTTAGTTCAATAAAACAATGAATTGACTAGAACAAGTGAAAAGACCATTTGATGAAAACCTTAAGTGTTATTTCATGAATGCTATACCACTCGACATTCATTTTCATTTGAGGAGAAATGGAGTGGTTGACTTGCTAGCCACTCAGGGCCTTAACTATTAATTTAGAAGATGATTTTATTAAAGCTGGTAAATGGAAAAGAGAATTGCAAACTGGTGATGCTCAACCTTCTACATCTATTGATATCATGATTCAAAATCTTGAAAATGATATCATCGGTTTGAAAAGACAAATTCCCAAAAGTGTTCAGCCTTATTAGTAGCCATATCAAGATATTCCTAGGAGGAATCCAAACCAATATTTTAGAAAAAGAAATAAACACTTGTAGTTACCTCCCACTCAACAACTGGCAATAGAAGCACCTCTAGGTCAAGGTAATAAATGTACTTTCCATTTAACCTCTAAGCATGAGGGATTTAATTGTCTTGAACAAAATAGGCATTGGGAAATGAATGAAGAATGAGGGAGAATAGAAACAAGAAATGGAGGAGAACTTATGTCCAAAAAGTATGACGACTCTGAGGTTACTTTTATAGAATTTACTCCAGACATGGATAGAGGCAGAGATGTGTACACTACTTTAGATGACACTTCTTGTATGGTGCTCACTCGAGCTCAACAGAACTCAAGTAAAAAAGGTACACTTGATTCTAATAAAACTCCTACTCCTTTCAAAGTTCATTCTTCTTCCCCTCATAAGACTCCAAATTTCATCTCTAAGAGTCAAGTTGATCAAAATATTGCTAAGAACTCAACTTCGTTTGATATTGTGGATTTCTTCAAAAACACCAAAATTTAAATCTCACCTATAGAGTATCTAAGAAATAATCCTAGTGAATTAGATAGGTTGGTAAAATTTATCGAGTTTGGTCATGCAAAAGCCAATATGGTAGAAGAATATTTAATAAATCACAAAGCTTCAAAACCTAAGTCATCCACAGCTGCTAAGGATCATATCCTAGTGACACCTAATTAGAAGCCTAGTCCTTTCTATGTATCTCTATATATTAATGGCTATAAATTGAGCAATTGTATTATTGATTATGGGGCATCAGATAATGTAATGCCTTATGACATAGCCAAAGCATTGGATCTTCCTTTGACTCAAACATTCAAGAAGTGTTACTTGATGGATGCTAAGAACGTTTTGTTAGTGGGACAAATCAAAGATGCTCAAGTAGCTTTAGCAACCCATCTAAAGAAAAGACTTAAGTTGACAATTCTAGTTGTTGATATACCTACAAGTTATGGCATGCTTCTTAGTCATAGTTTTTGCAAAGATTTGGGGAGAGAAATATGTATGGATTGGTCACAAGCATTTATCCCACTTGGGAATAAAAATATTCATCTAGAACCAAAATTGAAAGCCAAGTTCATTGTCTTAAAACCCGATGACCCACACTCTCAGATTCCAAATACAAAATCTGAATTCAAAAATTATATGTTATTCTCTGAAGATGCTAATAAGAAAGCCACTTTTAGCCATAACATATCTTCATAATTGTGGAGCTTAGAATTTGATGGAAGTTGTACTAATTTCGGTTCTAGGATAGGGGTGGTGTTGCTTTCACTTGATGGTGATAATTTCCCTTCCTCGTATAAGTTTGAGTTCAATAATACCAACAACACCGTTGAATATGAAGCTCTATTATTGGGAATATGTGTTGCTAAAGAAAAAGGATAGAAGAAGTTGAGAGTCATTGGTGATGCAAAATTGATTGTTAAGCAGGTGAGAAAAGTATTCATTGTCAAGAATGAAAGATTGAGGCATTATAGAAATAGAGTTTGGGATGAAATAGAAGCCTTTGATGCTTTTTCTATTGAAGTAGTTCTGAGGGAATAAAACACTAGAGGAGGTTCCTTGGTTGTCTCAACCTCTTTTCCTTTACCTCATCTAGACTTTAAAGACACCCCATATCAGATTGAAATAGTATATTGACCCAATGTTCCAGACACCACTGAAAATTGGCAATTCTTTGATACTGATAAGAAAATACAAGATTTTCTATAATGTTCAAAGGAATTTGTAGAAATTTTCTTTGAAGGAAATGAGGCTACATGCAAACAATTCTATCCATCTGGACATAAAGAAAGAGCTAGGAGAAGGAATGATTCAATTAAAAGGAAATAAAATACCTAAATGGATGGTTTCATTGGAATAATTTTTTGATAGACATGATAGATGTATTAAAAAGAAAATGGTTGAATCCGTAAGAGTATGAGTCTATTAACATTGGAACACCAGATAACCCTAAGTTGGTATATATTGGAAAATGTTGCACTCCTAAAGAAAGGTCTAAGTTGATTCAATTATTGCTCAAATACAAAGATGTTTTTGCTTGGTGCTACAATGACCTGAAGAATTTTATGAGTGGATGGATGCAACACTACATACCACTTAAGCCTGGAACATCACCTTTTAGACAGAAATAGAGGAACTATAATCCAAAGGTTATTGATGCCATTTTTCAATAAATTAGCAAGATGTTGAAAGCCTGCATCATCTAACCCATTCATCACTCCACATGGGTTGCCAACATTGTTCTAGTCTGCAAGAAAAATGGAGAAATAAGGATTTGAGTAGATTTTTAGAACCTAAATCAGTCTTCTTTAAAAGACAATTATTTGCTTCTAGTGATGGATCATGTGCTATAAACTGTAGTTGGGTCATAAATGATTTGTATGTTAGATAGATTCTCTGGTTACAATCAAATCAACATGGATAAAGAGGATCAACAAAAAACTACCTTTATCACTCCCTGGGGTACATTTTCCTATAACATAATGCCTTTCAAATTAATTAATGCTAGAGCAACCTTTCAGAGGGTGATGTATTTTCCTTTTGGTGATTTAAGTAACAAGATTATAGTAATTTATTTGGATGATCTGACTATGTTCTCCAAGAAAAGGGAGCACCATTTCAGAGATCTAAAAAGAGTTTTGCAAAGGTGTTGGGAACACGACATATCTTTGAACCCCAAGAAGTTCATCTTTGGAGTTACAAAGGGAAAGCTTCTAGGGCACATTATTTCTAAAGAAGGAATTAGAATTGACCCCGAGAGGGTTAGGGTCATCCAACAATTGAGTTTACCCTCAAACAGAACTAGAGTAGAATCTTTCTTTAGGAAAGTAAACTTTTTAAGGAAATCTATTCACAATTTGTCAAAAATTATAAAGCATATAATCCATATGATGAAGGAAAATAAATTTTTTAAGTGGAATGATGCTGGTAAGCAAGATTTTGATGATATCAAGACTACTATCATGAATTCCCCAGTGCTGGTACATCCCAACTTCCATAAATATTTTATTATTTATTGTTATGCTTCAAAACATACAATGTCAGCTATACTTCTCTAGGAAAATGATTAGAAGATTGAAGCCCCTATCACCTTTATGAGTGTTCTATTGAAAAATAATAAATTAAATTACTCTCAAATGGAAAAAAACATGCTTTTGCGATAGTCAAAGTGGTTAAACAATTCAAATTTTATATCCTTCACTTGCATGCCAAGGTTTTTTTCCTTGATGCAACAATAAAAAGTATACTCACACAACAAGAAATTGGATGTAATAAAAGGGGATCTTGGGTATCTAAAGTTCAAGAATATGATCTAGACATTAAGCCTACCAAGTTGGTAAGGGGTAGAGATCTCTGTAAACTTATTGTTGAGAATGAACCTAAGGAAACCAAGGTCATACCTACAATATTGTTTGTAAGTTTACAAGACCTATGGTTTTCTGATGTGGCTCATTATCTTACTTATGGGGAATGTACCTCACACATTTCTCCCAAAGAGAAAAGGAATCTTAAACTAAAGGCATGGAAGTATGTGATCTAGGATGATACACTCTATAAGATAGGCCTTGATGGGACATTTTTAAGGTGCATGGACAAAAAATAACAACATGAGCTCCTTAAAGTGTTTCATGAAGAAGCTTGCGGAGGAAAATTCTCTTCATCTGTCACATCTTTCAAGATCCTTCAAAAGTGTTATTATTGGCTAGGCATGTTTAAAGATTCTTATCACTGGGTGGAAAATTGTGATAAATGCAAGAGATTCATAGGTAGACCTCAATTAGCCACATTATTGTTAAGATTGATAGTGATTGAAGAGCCCTTTCAACAATGGGGGTTATATTTCACAAGGCCTATCAATCAAATTTCAAGCGTAAGGCATACTCATATCCTAACTGCTATAGATTACTTCACCAAACAGGTTGAGGTTGCTCCAATAAAGTAGACTACGGTTGAGGTGGTGTATGATTTCATCAATGAAAGTATTATGGATCGTTTCGAAGTTCCTAAGAGGTTAGTAATTGATAATGCAACTAAATTCTCATCTTCAAATTATTTTATGTTTTTCTATGACCATAGGATATCACTCTCCCATTCCTCAAATTATTATCCTCAAGGAAATGGACAAGACAAGTCTAGCAATAAGAGTTTAGTGACTATCATAAGGAAATTGGTAAGTGAGAACTAGAAGAATTGGCATAAGAAGCTATATGAAGGTTTATGGGATGACCAAACTACACTAAAAAGGGCCATTAGAATGTCCCCTTTCAAATTAGTTTATGGATTTGGTACAGTCCTTCCCATGCCTTTAGAAATGGCCACTACAAAGTTACAAATGGCTCTTGAAGATCAATAGTTCAAGGATTCTTTGGAGAATAGAATAATGTATTTAAGTGAGCTTGAAGAAAAAGGAGAAGACATGGTAGATAGGATTAATATGCATCAATTGTGAGTTAAGAATATTTTTGACAGGAAAGCTAGACCTAGGAACTTTATGGAAGGTGATATGGTTTTGTTATGGGATAATAGGCAAGAACCTAAAGGAGCCCATAAGAAATTTGATTCTCTATGGAAGGGTCCTTTCCAAATTCAGCAGGAACATGGTAATAATTCTTTCAAGTTGGCTTACCTAGACGGCACTATCTTTCCCCTGTCGTCTAATGGGAAAGACATGAAATTGTACCAAATCTAAAATCAGGTTTCCCCTACCTTTATATTCTAGTAGGTTAGGAGTTTTTGGTTTGGTTCCAATTTTGGTATTCTTTGATCCTTTGTTGGTTTCTATCACTTATTTATCTTTCAAACTCTATCGCCTAATGAATTTAACCAAAGATTCTAGGTTCTTTTGTATCCTTTTATTCTATGTCCCTAGTCGGAGCCAGTTGTTTCCTTAGTTTTAAGTTTGGCTATAAATGCTTAAAGTTTCAGGTATCCTTCAAATTTTTAAAAAAATTCCTTTGTTTGTCAATCTTTTAGTCAATTTGTGAACCTTATCTTCCACTGAGTAATTTTCACAACTCACCTACTTCCCAACTTGGTCTTATCATTTAGTCTTTTTCTTTAAGCATCAGTCTTTGAGTTGGTTTTTGAACTATTTTGACATTCGCTCAAGTTTTATAACCTTTCTATTTTGAAAATTATTGTCTCTTTTAAAAAGGTTATCACAAAGCAAGCAAGTTTGAGTTGTTTTCTTGAACATCCGTTGGGGTCGATGTTTCTTTCCTAACCATGTATAATCCTAACTTAAACGTGGTAATATCACTTAAGGTGGAAAATAAATGAGGATTTGTCAAGTCAGTTTTCTATTTTCAAACCCTATCATCCATCAACCATACTCTCAAAAGCTATTCAAATATCTGACCTTGCTGAAGTATGCAAAGGTCACCTGATATTTTCACCAAGTGGAATGTGTGTCAAGAATTAAAAGCTATCAGTATTGTAGTAGATGAAATAAATGCTTGATTGTGTAAGATTAAGCTACCATTTTAAACATAATCATTCTACTTGGGAAAGTGTGATTCCAAAAGTTGAGAAGAATAGAGATACGAGCGACTTCCAAAAGAACAATTTGAAGTATGAAAGGGTGATATTTTCTCAGGTAAGAGGGTTTTTCCCTGAGTTATCCTAGTAATTGTTTCCTGCATTTTAACATGGTTGAATTTTAGGATATAATGAGATACAAGTCCTTGGGTTATGAACATTTAGCTGGTCTCGATAGTTCCTTACCTAAAATTGGTGACACAAGGTTACCGCATATCAATTTGGATAAGTTTTGGGAAACAATTCATAGGCCAAATAGGAACTCAATCACTCAAAGGGTAATAGAGAGTGGCCTCTTGGAAGCTTCCGCATTTCCCATAGTGGTACAATGCATTGAATTAGTACTAGAATGCTTAGCTCATTACAATGTAGTGATGAGGGAGATTCACACAAAGGACAATAATCTCTTGATAACTTTAGACAAAGCTACAATAAATGGGTGTTTTAGATTACCAAAAAGGGAAGTTTATTCCTATTTCAATTTTACCCCATCTAAAGGTTCCTTTTCAAAGAAGAAGGGGTATTAGAAAAATTTCATTGCTAAGGAATGGTTTCATCCACCGAAGAAAGGAAAATCATAGCTTCCCAAGCAAATGCATAAGTCACATTTCAGAGAAGAAATCTCTGAAATCATTGTGTTACTACACTAGGTACTTGGGGAAATATGAATGCACATGATTTTGAGGAGTGGATACATATTTATTTGTGAAAGTAATTTGTGGAGGTATGCAGTACTTACACTGGGGCACTATAATTAGTGACCAACTAGATGATATGATAAGAAGTTTTACTGTGAATAGGCCATTTTATATGTCCTCTTACCTCTTCTATGTGGTGGCATGCACGAGACCATGGATTGGCTTAAACCCTATGGAGGATTTTGATAAACATATACAAATTTATGATTATTATGCTAACTTACAGCATCAGAGGAGTTATAAGAATTACCATAGGATAAATGATGTGTTCACCATGAAATTAGTTAGGGAATTGCAAGGTGACCCAAGTCGGAGAGTATATCCTAAGGATTTCCAATTAATCACTAAGTATGGTAGCCTATTTATACAGTTTTAGACTTTTTCCTACTTACAGGTGGGTGGATTTGATGGTTTTCCTTTAAAACTTCCTAGATATGTAGAAGATAAGTTCATCTTTATGGAAGTTTTCTATCAATTATTAGAAGTAAATAAGAGATGTACAGATAGGAAAAAGGCTGGAATTCCATTTCAAATTTGTTTTGGATATTATGAATGTAAGTCACAATCAAATGCCCTTAATCTAAGGAAAGAGATTGCAAAATTTTGTTTTGATACGTTCAAGAGGAGATTTCCATTTGTTAGTAAGAATTGTGTAGGGGATAATCTCCAACTTGGCCTTGACTATTATCATATGCCTCATCTTGAAGACTTTTGGGTTGTTTGTAGATGATTATGAGGTAAGAAGAAGGAATTGGATGAGACTCACTGTTTCAAAGATCTTCAACTTCAAATTAGGTTGGAATATAAGGGGAGTACAAGATGAAAATTATAATTTAGTCAATCCAACATACACTCAATGGATACAAAATTTTCTATTATCACCCGTGGATTAGAAAAATGAGGAAAATGAGGACATTTAGGTCAGAACCTTAGCAGTCTTAAGGAGAGCGTAGATTTGGTTGGCTAAGAAGAAAGGAGAAACTGCTAAAGCCACGTTAAAGGAAAAGAAGGGAGCCTACAAGCAAGCAAGTACTGGTCATATAGGTACAAGGTATTTTGTGCCATTATCATATGTACACATTACATCATCACTATTAGGTGGTAGTGGAAAAGGTGATGATCCTCCTGAGAAAAGGAAAGGAATTGAGCGAACTTGTGGTAGAGGTCCCCTTCCTAATGTTGTAGTTGAAAAACAAAGTAATAATGATATTGAAAGACAATCAGGGGAAGACAACCAAGGATTAAATGAAGCTAACCAAGAAGCCTTGGAAATCCATACCTAGCGACCTCAAGGTGAAACAAAGGTAAATGTACAATGAGATGAAGTCTCAATTCCCTCCCCTTCAAATGTTCGTAATATGGTACAATCTCCTTTGATTAAGATAGCTCTCTATTTCTCTACACCTAGGATTTCCCAAGATCCTAATGGACCTAAACCTTCACCATCTCAAGGCTAGAGAATTTTCTCTCCAAGAAAAGAAAAATAGTTCCTATTGTGCTACCGAAGGAAGACATTGTGGGGAAACTTCTGTAGAGAACTCCTAAAGTTAAGAAGTTGAAAACAACTACTAGGCTGCTTGAGGATGAATCTTCTAGGAATTTAGTTATGGAAGTTTCCCAATCTTCTATACAAAAAGATCTAAATTGAGTCAATGTGGAAAATTACAACATAACCAAAGTGGATTTAAGTCCCCCTAACAGAGATGGTGATGTTCATAATTTTGAAGTTACTGTCTCCAGGATGGTGGAAAGAATAGAAAAGGATAAGCAGGATAAAGATGAATTGAAAATATATGTGGAACTCCTTTCAAATTGTCTTAGAACCTTAATAGATCCCACACCTCAACCCCTGAGTTAGACTAGTCCTACCTTTGATCCCAACTCAGTTGTTGGGAAGGCTATGATGAGCAGAATCTAGAAGGATAGTTATTATGGTAAATTATGCAAAGCTAGACTCTTGAAATCAAAGGGAAGGGATCCCACATAATTGAGAAATTGAGGAAAGCGTATGATGAGTTTGTATTATTAAGAAATGCAATCAAGTCTGAGTTAGTCGTCTGCAAATAGGATGAGACACGTCATTGGCTATAGATTGATCATGAAGTTACTAACCTTATTGCTATGCCAGGCTTAGAATAGACCACTACTGAGAAGATTATTCCTTCAAAAAAATATAACTGGGGTCTTGTGTGGAAAACTAGTATATCCTAGAAGCTATAATTCATCAAATCAAACTTCATAGAGCAAATGAAACTATTAAAGGAATGTGATCACTTGAATAATATCTTCATTAAAAAATTTGTTTATTTTGAGTTCCCAATAATGAAGGGAGATAATCAAGGGCCTACCACATTTGAGGAATTAAGAGACACATTCTTTGGATCAATTAACACATATGCAAGGGAATAATAATTCAACAAGGAAGCACTAAAGAAGCTAGCTAGGATTGATTTGGCATTATAATGGAATGGAAATTCTCCTGCACTTATCACACAAAAGATGGAGCTAATCCGAATTACCAAGGTGGCTTGGCAATTAAGTATGAGAAATATAACTATTCCACAAGAAACAAAAATTGTTGAAGTCAGGTTAGCCTTGAAGGATTGTCAAATATGCATGGTAGAAGCACAACAAAAGTCATCCAAGGAAGAAGTGCTCACCTCTTCACATGCCCAACCATCTAAACATTAGGAGAATTAAGTTTCTTGAATTTTGTCTTTAAGCATTTTGAACTTCATTATTCTGATTCTTTCAAAGAATCAGTTATTTTTAGTTATTTTGCAAGACTTTGGTGGCAGCTATATTTTGAAAACTATAAATATGTTGTATTTTGACATTGCAAGGGTTCAACATTTTGATCCCCCTTGCACTTTGATGCACATGAATGAGAATTGATCTTAATAAAGAGTCAAATTTTGTAGTTTCAATTCATTTTTCTATGAATGGTTATTGTCTTTGTGTAGTAATTATGAATTAGATGTTAATGTTTGTGAAAAAGTATTTGAGCTTTGATAGGCATTTGAACATTCCTTTCCTTTGAGAATGCAGTGTTCGGTGACATTTGATTCATGTTATTTACAGTAAATGTGTTGAGTAGAGTCAAAAAATGTTAGTAGTCTAATCTTTGAGTCATGATATTGACTATTTTGCTAGTCCTTTCATTTCAGCAGTAGTTAGTTTAAGCATTTCTCTTTGCACTTGTCTCATGGCTATGAACAGGTGTTAGTTTTCTTTTCCTACTTTCTTGTTAAAAGCATACCACGAGTTTATATATTTGAAAAATACACAATTATATCAAAAGAGGGAGTTGTACCTCAATTAAAATTAAGAGGAAGATTATCAATCCAATTCAATAGTCTCTCCAACTGTTGTGAGTTGATTTTTTCCTTCTTTGGCATTATAGAGTCAATTTTGTTCATTTATTAAAGCACAAATCTATTCACTAACACTATGTAAATATGGATTTGAATCAATGGTGATTCCAACATCTATATTTTTTGTTTCAAGTTGTAAAGTGAGTGAGCCCTTTACATGTGGTTGTTTTCTCTTGTCCTATTGCATTTTAAGTTATTTCAAAATATGTGTGTCATATTTATGAAGTATTTAATTCTTCAAGTAGAAAGATAATTAGTTGCACCTTAGTGGAAATATGTCTACCACATATTTTATTTCTAGTGAAGGAAATTAAACTATATTTAATTATTCTTTAGAAATAAAATATTTACTTGTGGGAAATTGAGTTGTTATAATTAAAAATTTAATTTAATTTGTTCCAATCTCATTTGATCACTAGAAAAATTTAAAATTTAAATGAATTGTGTTCTATTATCTTCTTGAATTGTTAGCATGAGAAAATTTTAATTATAAATTAATCACAATGTGTTAGCTTAGTTATATTTGGTGCAAATGTAATTTGTTAAATATTTGAAAGAAAATAAAATAATGAAAATGTTTTAAGTGGAAAAATATTTCTTCATTGAAAAAGCTCTTATTTGGAATATTCTTCAAGTGGGAAATGGATGAAAAATACAAAAGGAGTTTAAAGAATTATTAAAAAGAAAAGAGAAGGTTTGTTTTTCTTGGATTGCTTGTGAGTGATAAAGGTAGTCAAAGGTTTATGATTCAAACAAACTCTCTTCTCTATTATTTTTCAAACTTGAATTTGGAAGGTATTTCTCTTGTTATTTTATATATGAAAGAGATATTTTTCATTTTCTATAATCACAATGGATGGAGATATATGACTTCCTTCTTATAGGATTGTTTCAAATGAATTTTTATATTCATATTTGTATTATTTTAATTTTGAATGATGCACGAAAAGAGCTAAGATTATGGCATTGAGTGTTGGAATGCTGCTTGTTGTGTATTTTAGGCATATAAAGAAATGTTCAAAATTTGAGAATTTAATGTGTTTTGGAAGTAAAAAATTCAATGTTTCATCAAATCCATTAGTGGTGGATTTGATATTTTTTTTCAAATGAGAAATTTTAAAATTTAAAACCATGATCAATTTTTTTAATTCATAGGAAGAATAGCGTTACTATTATTTTACAATTATATATCATTGGGCAATGTGTCATGAAATTTTACATTATTTTTTGTGTCATGTTTGAATTGTAAATTTGGAAAGTTAGCCACCTAGAATTGATGTATAGAGGGAAGGGGTGACCTTTTATTGCTTCCTTGGGTTCAAAAGAAACATGTGGATAGAGCCAAGTAAGAGGCTAACCAAGTGATACATAAAAACCCATTGGAGATAAATAAACCTTGTGATTAGATACGATAACTACACCATGTTTTGAATATCTAAGAAGAATTTAGACTTGTCAATGTTTCATCCAAATCTATTAATGGTAGATTTGGGGATTTTTTCTTTTTAAGTTTTTCCAAATGAGAGAAATTTTAATATTTAAAATCATGATTAATTATTTTAATTTGTAGGAAGAATAGCCTCACTATTATTTTAAAATTATGTGTCATGAAAATTTACATTGTTTTTTGTGTCATGTTCAAATTGTAAATTTGGAAAGTTGGCCACTTAGGATTGATGTATAGAGGGAAGGAGTGACCTTTTATTGCTTCCTTGGGTTCAAAAGAAACATGTAGATAGAGCCAAGTGAGAGATTAACCAAGTGATACATAAAAAATCATTGGAGATAAATAAACTTTGTGATTAGATAATATAACTACACCATGTTTTGAATATCTTAGAAGAATTTAGACTTGGATGTATATGACATGTCACAAATCTTGGAAGTTGATGAACTTTGTTGAGTAACCTTGTGCAAAGTTTGATTTCTACTCAAAATTATACATGGTTGTTGTGTTATTGTAATAGCACTCCTTAGCCTACTCCTAGAACCCTCATCCTATCTTATTAATACATTTTTTTATTTAACATGCGTTGAGACCACTCACTTTACATAGATGGCTTGTTTTATTCTCATACATGCATGTGTTTTAAGGTGTGTTTCTATAATTTTTATTGGCATGCATTTTTCCATGTTCCCTTTGTTTTGTATGACTGTGACTCCTACCTAGACAACAATCTCTTAGGACAATGGCTAGATTGGAAGGTTCCACATGGTTGGGTGACATAAAACCACTATTTAGAACCCATAGATACTTTGTAGTAGCTTGAGATAGCTTGCAAAATGAGAAATTCATCTCTATTGTTGTAACTTTTCATTTCAAGCAATTTAACAAAGATGTATAATTAAAAATGCTAGTGTCCTCATCTATAATGATGTAACTATTATTTAATTTTCCTTTGTGGTGAAATGAGTTCACCCACATAAGTGGCAAAGGAACTATTCTTTCTTTTGGTATGTATTCACATGTTCGTGTCAAACATATATGGAATTTGAATGATTTTTATCATATTGGCTACGTGGAGGTAAAATAGATTAGAGCACCTAGTTTCATAATTTGGAAAAATGAGCATGCAAATAGAATAAATGAATACCATACATTATTTAATTGATGATATTGAACTGTGTTTTAAATTGGTTACTAATGGTATCTTTACGATGGTTGTATCCCTAGCTTTCTTACCATCCATATTGCATGTGTGTGTACATGCATGAAGAATTGCAATGATGGTTGTTTGAGGCATTTTGATAAGCCTTGTACATTTTCCTCTTGTCCTACCCCTAGTGTAGGTGTTTTATTGTATCTAGTGTGTTGGTTACTTTTAATGAACCAAGTGGATCTAATAAATAACCTATGGAAATGCCATTTTCCAATGGTTATCTATTTGGAGGGATTGGCCAACGAAAGAGTGAAGTGATAATGCCTTCCTCTTGCACTTTGGGCTGTGCAAAACCCAAGAGGGTGATCCCACAAAATGTATTTAAGATCCTATGTGCCATTTAACCCTATACATTATAGATAAAATATTAGCTCAACACAAAATTACTTGACAATTTAATGAATGTAAGACTTAGAAAATCCTTTACACACAAATTGTTTTACAAGTAGTGGAGCATGGAAATTTTTAATTTGAAATTCATTTCAACAAGAATTTAAAGATTTAAAAATTTAAATATATTGTTTGTGAGAGACCTAACAAATGTAAAGTAAATACAAATCACAGACCAGTGCCTTAACCTAGGGTAAGGAGTTCACTTAGATACAAGCCATAACGGATAACATAATCTTAAAGCTTAGCATTACAGAGCTAATATAACATTGCATTACAACACCATACTCAAACATCCAAAACTAGAACTCATTACTATATCCTTGTACACAAATCACATAAACCTATGGTTCTATCAAAGCATTCTAAGTAATTCCTTGAATTAGAACAAAGACAAAACCACACATTCATTGAAACATAATGAAGATTTCTAATACAATCCTTGATTCATTTCATTAATAGCTCACATAAAAAGTACACAAGGAGATAATTGGGTCAAGAGATATGTCATTCTTATATTAAAATGCTAGCACTATCATACAAAATTATGCTTGCATAAAGTGACTCAAACTCCTAGTTACAAACTAAAACTCTATTCTTTGTATTGCTTGTTACAAAAATCTTCTATGAGATCAATCAACAACCTATGTCAATGGACCTAAATTCCCTTTTATAAAACAAGGGAGTAGAACAAGCTTTAGGCCAATTGACACTTGTCACATTTACATTTGACCAATATAATTCATCCCCAATAGACCGTTATATTTGCAAAACTCTGGGGGGAATATCCTAGATGAGACAAAAGTTGCTTTCATTCATCGATGCATATATTCCCACCTTCCAAAGACTCTTTAGGTAATAAAGAAACTCCTTCCACAAGCAATAATATTCCATCCACGTGCTCCCAAAATTGTAGGACGAAAAGTATGAAAGCAAGAATAAAGCAAAGAGAAAAGTACTTCCACATCAGTTGACACCCCTATCTCATCAAATTTGAATCAAGGAGGAAATAATATTTTAACATTGATATATCAAAGGCTTAATCTATAAAATTTTCAAGAAATGCATTGTATTCCTCCTCAGTAGGTCGGTTAACATCTAACAACTTCTGCACCTTGGAATAATGTAGGTTGTAGCTTCCATCCATCATCACTCTCGCTTCCTTAACAAATGCATCCATATTCACTTCAATTCTAAACATATCATCAATTGCAACATTTAATGCAAAAAAGTTAGGTTTTCTAGAAACATAAATAATTTGAGGGAAAACCTTAAGGAGATCCCCAAACTCTTCCTTCCATATACTAAAGTCTTTTATCACCCCTTCTGCATCAAGAATCTTCAACACTCCATGCCCTTCCAAGTCTCTAAAAATTTAATTTTATTCTACAATTGCACACCCAATCTACCATGGAATGTTGATATTTCTCCCAACAATTGAATTGCCTTTATTAATTCAAGGATATGTGTGGATGCCTCAGGATCATCTTTCATGTTGACCACCATTTCTTTGAGAGCACTAGCTCATGCACTCCATTTGCTCCAAATATTCTGGAAAGCTTCCTTCACCTAAGTATATCTTTACTGGGCTTCATGGATACTCTTAGAGACACTCCAAATTTTGTATGTCTTATGTGATACATGAGAAATCCTATGCTACAAGATATCATCAATGATTTCCTTAGACATTGTTGCAATATCTAACTTAGCTTTCTTCACATTTTCTTTCTCTAATTCCAATTCCTCTTTCAATCCTTTAATCCTCAAGCATAATGTTTCTCTGTCCTGTGCTGACAAATTAGAAGAAGAAGTTGGAGGTGGTAGGACCCTTTGAGATGAGTTTGCATGAGCTATAGTGGCCCTCATTTTGTTGAATTCCTCTAAAACGACGTATTTTCTGAGAAACTTATCATATCTCTCCTAGGAGATCTCATTTGTATCCACATTTAACATGGCTACATGCATTGCCAACTTAGCAACTTGTGTGGGTGTGATCTAAATTTCTCTTCTAACACTTACTTCACCAACTATCTCTCCAATTTTTTTTGTAATTCTTGGTTTCCCTACATTAGGTGTCATGGACCAAATCACCAAAGTATGCAGATTTGGGCTAAAACCAAAACCAAAGACCTTATTGTCAAAATGCTCTTCACAAAAAAAAAAAGCTTATGTGTCATTCCTCACAACATCCAATGCAATTGCTAAAGTCAAATCTCACCCTAGAAGTATCATAATTCCACTATCTTTTACCAGTCTTCTTGCCTTAGGGGGGGTCATTGCAGCAATTTCCTTCATCAGTTCTTCCTCTACTTTTTTCTCAATCTCTTCATGTAGTGAAGGGTCTACCTCTGCTTTAGCCCTTTCAATATTCTCTTTTATTTCATTTCCTTTTATCTCAATAGAAAAATCTCTAAATTCTTTAGTTTGGATGGAAGAATCATCATCCATGAATTCCTTGCATGTTTTGACCCTCACATCATCATCTTCATCTTCATTATATACCTAGGTCACAATTCTATCTTCAGGAACAAATGGATCCATTGCATCACCAACTGCAGGGGAGGGGAACCTCTATTCAACTTCTTGTTCTGTAGGAACATGATCAATTGATTGTTCCTCCATATCATCTCCACCTCCCTAATCTATCTCAGCATATTCAACCAAAGCATTTTATACTAGGGCATCTCCCACCTCCAAAGGCTGCATTTGTGTTCCATGAGCAGATGATTGAGCTGGTTGGCTCCTTGCTTTGGCATCATGCTCATCCTTGGATACCTTAGCCTTGTCCACAACTTTTTTGAATTTCTCAAAGAAAGTCCATCCTTGAATGCACTTATCATCATCATAGCCATTTTATATAAATCCTTGATTTCAACATATGGGCTAATATAAAAATGATTCTTATTCACACTTTTCTCTTCAATGTTGCATATTTTCATCCATTCTTTCTTTTTCTCCTCCACAACATTTTCAGAAGGCATATTTTTGAAAACATCTTCACTATACAAGAATTCATGGTTGAATCCAGACCTCCCAATGGCCTTTCTTTCCCTATCAATAAAACCTTTAGGATCACGATTTCTTAATACATCCATTTTCATTCTATAATTATTAACCATGATTCCAAATCTGTCATATCCTTCTTTAGCAGTAACAATAAAGTAAGAGAAAGAAAATTGTGTAGCAATCAAGGAACCCTTCTTGGCATTCTTGAAGTTTTCCTTATCCATAGCATCAAGCTACCACATAATCTCCATGAAGGCCAATTGATCAGAAACATATACATGCAGACAATGGGGGCACACCTTGGCTCCATAAACTCTAATCAATGTGCAGTGGGGTACATATACCAATCACCCCAATTGTGATCATACTTGGTGCCCTCCGTAAACTCCAATGGCCTCAAAATCTCTTTAATACTTTCAAAAAAATTGTATACAAGCCTCAAACCAAGTTTCTCCAAAACAACAAACTTAAAACCATTACAAAATCTAGTGTAATTAGAATTCGAACAATCCTGATCTCAAATGTGTGTCCAAATTTGTATAGGTAGATCATTTTCCTTGTTATCCTTTTGTCTTATCTTCATAAAATTTCTAAAACCTTTCCTCCCCATCCACAACATCATATTCATTAACAAAGAATAGTGTTTGAAGCCAAGTGGGGGCTTTCCATTCTTCAAACCCATCAATTCTTTATGCATCTCCTCAGTAATGCAAGCCACATAGTCAAAACCTTTGTTTTAAAATTTATTGTGAATTTCCATGGACATTACCATCAAAGGGACATTCATTTTCACATCAAATCTCTTGGCAAGGACTTGACACAAACTACAATTTGTATTTTTGAAATAATCCTCAAATTCATCGCAATCAAAGGGCTCAAAATCCTTGGGGCCAAACCAAACATCCATCTTCCCTTGATCCTTTCTCATGTGCCTAGGTATCACATGCCTCCTATAGCCAATTTTATCCTTCTCATACTCCTAAAACAACACTACAAAGTTGATAGAAATAATTGTTGAGGGGTTCAATCTAAAGATCTCCACAGTCTTACTTCTGGAAATTTCTAGCATGCGCTACCCTTGTGTGTTCTTTATCACTCTATCCAGTGGGTCATAGAGTTTAGCTATTTCCAAAAGAAGGTCCACCTCCACAAATACATTTGGTATCACAAGCTTCCCAATATCATAGGTCCAAAGGTGGCAAGTAGGGTGAGGAGAAAATCTTTCGTTGAAGGCGTACAAGAAAAGCTCCCACCCACTTTGTGGTAGAGCAACCTCACCACTTCATGCTACTAAATCTTGCATTTGAGGTGAAAATACACCCTCCCCTATTGCTCTTTTCCAACTAGCTTTTCCTCAAGAAGCAACTCATTGAATTCCCCTTCCATGAAACGGGTGTAGTCCCTCTTGACACCTTTTTTCTTTTATTCTATCTCAAAGGCCTTTGGCTTAGGTTTTGCAACCTTAGCCTTTCTTTTCTTTTATTTTCCCTTTTCCTTGGATGGCTCACCAGGTTGACTCATGTTGGAAAACTTGAAAGAACTAGGGTTTTTTATTTAGATTTAACTAGGGTTGAGCCAACTAATTTGCAATGAAAAACCCACTCTGACTTTGCCAAACACAACCAAAACCTACCAATTATTCCTTGCAAAACAAAAAATTCTCAACCCTAGATTTTATAAATACTTTCAGCAAAAAAACCCTAACCCTCCACAAGTTCCTTTTTCTTGAAACCTTGTACAAAGAAAATTCAAAACCACTTACCTAAGAAAATCCCAGTAATTTGTTCTTTGAATTCTTCAAACTCTTCCATTTTTTCTCATTTGAATCTCCTACCCTCTTCTTTGTTCTCAAATTCTTGCAAATGTAACAAGAAATGGCATAATTCAACTCTTTTATGGCCTTAAAGTCGAGTAGGTTCACCATTAATGGTGAGAGATGGCTGCCACGAGCGAAGCGAGTTTCTTCGACAATTAGCCATTCAATTTTAAATTTTAGCCGTTGATCAATTTGTTTTAAAACATAATCAATGGCTCTCCATGTCTATCATACATCACTTTTTGTTTTAAATGTTTTTTCATGAATCAACGATGTGAGCAATTTGCGTGATGGCCTGAGGTGTTTCCACGTACATACTTGTCGCCACCTTGTTTGTAAAGCCATCACCCATCGCTGAAATATTCTCATCTTGGCGAAGTGAATCCGCGATGGGAGGAATATTTGAGGGAATATCCTTAAATACCCATCGCTCATCGTTGTTTTGCTCCTCTGTCTTGAAGATATATCAGCGATGTGTTGAGACTAAGTGATGAAAGGTTAGCATAACCTTCTCATTGCTCATTGCTATATTGCTTGCCTTGAGAGAAATGCAAATCACAATACAAAGAATGCATGCAATGCATTTAAATAACCTTTCGATTGGAATATCCCTTTTGATATAATCCTTTCTTATCCTTCTTTGTAGAGCTCCATCACACAACGTTGTTTGTTCTTCCTTCTTAGAAACATACCTATGATGCATGGAGACCGAGTGAGGAGAGAAACATTAATCCTTCTCATTGCTCATAACTACTTTCCCTTTCACTCAAAGGATGTAATCTGCGATACAAGGGGATAGTGCGATGGCATAAGATTGGAACACACGACATGATCATAGATGTTCATCGCGTATCACTCAAATGGTTAGGCCGGTGAGGATACTATGAGCGATATGAAGAGCTGCAACGATGAAGAGAGATTAAGACACATGAACTTCTTATGAGATCAAAGGATGGATCGTGCATTGCTAAGTTGAAGCAAGAAAGTGGCAAGCAATTGGCGATATAAGAATGAGGAGCGATGCAAAGAGTTAGCAAGGCAGCACGCATCGTGCAAATGGGAATAGTGAACGAAAGATAAAATGTGATGAGCGATGGAGCGGGCGATGGAGTGCTTAAGTGAAACATTTTAGCACATGCAAATAAGTTGTTTTAAAAGGGGACTACCAAGGCAATACAGGGAATCAATGACTTAACATACCCAAAGCATAATATCAAACTTAGGATAATAGAAAAATATTTCAATGTGCTAGCCATAGGAAAGTAAAACCCTAGACCAAAAATATGTCAATGAGGAATTAGATCAAAGGGACTAAGGGATTCTAAAAGGAAAGTTGATAAACCCTAAACCCTGGAACACTAGACCTTAGCCAAAGGACACTCAATCAGTTAGATATGAACATAAGATCAGTGGAACAACAAAAAATTTGAGGGGTTCCTGCATAGTGCATACCTAGAATAATAGAGGTTATGTTCACATGACTTGCTTGACAAATTTTGGTTGAATACATCATTGTAGGATTGAGTTGGTTATAGAAAAATCCTCGTTGAAGTCTAAAAGATGGTCCTAAGAAGTTAGTTTTGGACATTTTCATTTTCTAGTACTTTTGTAGGAGTACAATGCACAAATTAGACTATAATGCAACATGTTGGAGTCTAGTTGGTGCAATGGTGCCTTATTATGTACATCATTATCCTCTACAATTGGGAAATACACACTTTCTAACCTTTTTTTGGAGAAAATTTCCAAATGAAAGGTGTTCCCCTTTGCCTAGTAAATCTTCATATCTTGTCATTTTTTCTAAAGGTTTGGTATTTATCTTATTTCATATTTTCATTAGGAATCAAGCATGATATCAATGTGTTTCAACTCTTATATTTGTAGTCTTGTACATCCTAGGTGACCTATCCCTTATATAGGTGTTCCTGAGTATAGGGATTACCATTATATTGAAGTGGGAATGATGATGGTGTCACTCCCATCCCTCTCCATGTTTTTGCAAGGAAATAAGATCTTGGACATGTGTTTGATCCTCTTATTGATTGGAGCTCCATCTTCTTACATTTTGGCTAAGGTGGCCTATCCCATGCTTTGTGAATTCCTTTTCCTATACCACCATGCTAAATTCAAGGGTTTTGTTTCTCTTATGTGTCATTATACTTGTGACATCTTGTGCATGCATTAGTGTGCAATGTGACATGCATGCCACACTAGCAAAGTAAGAAAAATATTCGTTAGTGTTCATTTAGTTAATTTATTGGGAAAAATCTTAGGGCATTACACTTTGATCATTGGCAATCTTGTGATATATGTTTTGTATAAAAAATCAATACTCTTGAAAATATAGATATTGCTTTGCATATTTTCAATCAAGATGCATTTTCACATGAAATATGTAACACTCAAGTGACTAGTATAATTTGATTTCCCATTACGAAAAAGTTATTTTGATAGATAATAACCATATATAATAGTGTGAGTGTACTAAATGTTGAAATTGAAATCAAAGATAATTCAATGCAAATACCCAATTCAACATTCAATAACTACTTCAATAGAGTGTAAGAACAAATAGAGAAAATAAAATAAATAACTCAAATGATAATACCTCCACAAAGTGCCTAAACCTTACTCCTTTGGTATGATAATGATGTCATAATATTTTTTGTGGATTACTCTTCAACATAAGCATAACCTCAATAACAAGATGGATATAATAGCTCAATTTCTCAAAGTCTGTGGAGTCTCAAAAGTTGTGGATGGTAGGAATTGTATATAGAAACTATCAATTAAATGTAAATAAAGATTAAACAAAGGAATGGAAAACACAAAAATAATAATAGCAAGATAAAATATTTAATGTGGTTCACCCAAACTCGAGCTACATCCACCAACAGAGAGTCCAATATTAAATTATCCAATAAATCAAACCGATTACAACCAATAATCCCTTGCAACTCAATACCACAGCAATTGCTACAATACAATGTCAACAGAAGCCCTAATCCTTAGCCTTTTATCAAGACTTTTATCTGTTACAAAAATAGGGTTTTTTATGTCGACCAATAGAAAAATAACACCCGACGCCCTTATAAAACAATTAAAAACATGAGAGGCACTACCCCAAAACCCCCATTAAAAAATTTGGGGGGAAACCGAGCCAATAAAGATGGGGAAAAATTAACCTTCAAGTTTGATTAGGATCCATATACCAACAATCTCCAACTTGGAGACTGATCAAACTCCACCCCATATCATCTCCCACTTGGACACTAATCATAACACTGTTGACTCTATAGCTCCCACTTGAATTAAGCACCCTGGACCCTGTTGTTCTGATTTTATTTTTTTCCATCTTAAAGACCAACCAAAGTTGAAGAGGAGCTCAACTTCGACCTTGGCACTGCCTTTGTAAACATATTCGTTGGATTGCAATTTGTATGTATCTTTTCTAGCCTTAACTGTTTGTCATCCAACACCAACCGAATGAAGTGATACCTCAACTATATGTGTTTGGTCTTTGAATGCAAGGAAAAATTCTTTGCAAGATGTATGAAACTCTGGTTATTCATAAACAAATAACTATTGGCCCATTGTTTTCCCAATTCTTCCATGAAAGATTGTAGCCATATCATCTCCTTGCTTTCCTCTATTGCAGTTACATACTCTACCTCTGTGGTGGATAAAGCAACCACCTTTTACAACGGTGAGATCCAACTTATTGTTGTCCCACCTACAGTAAAAACATAACCTATAGTACCCCACTTGGTATCAATATCCCTTGCAAAATCCGAGTCTACATAACTTGCTAAATCAGTATTAGAGGGGTATGTGTGGGATCATGATGGGCCAAAAAGTGGCAATATGATGGGTATGTGGTTGACGATTATTTTTTTACCCAAAATTAATGAAACGAAAAGGGTTTTTAAAGGATATTCTTAGCTTTCCACCAATATAAATTATTCTTTACATTAAATTTAATAAGTAATTATTATTCATTTTCTATTCAAATTACGACTAAAGTCCTGATTGATAGGCTGATTGAAAAACATCTATAACTTTCAAACAATATCACATTTTTTGAATCCAAAACATGTATCACATTCTATGCTTGCATACTATAGGATTAAAAAAAGAAAAATTGAATTTCATGAAGTTTTGAACAAGTTAAGGTGGTCAGACATACGAGTTTTTATAATTTTTAAAAATTTGTAATAAAAAATTCATAATTAATTATTTACTTGGAAAAAAATTACAAAAAAATATGCATCACATCATGGCATGAATCTTCTACTTATATCTAAAATCTTATAAAAAAAATATTATCATTTTATTTTCATTAGGGTGGTCAGACATACACCTACTACTTATTTTTTCCCTGAAATTTAAGTACCACTGCATTGAAATTTCAAATTTTCACCAAATAGATTTTTATTTTTTTAAACAAACCTAGTAGTTTAGAAACTACATTCAATTTTCTCTAGATTCTATTCTTACATATTTTTGAAATAATATAGATAACTTATTCAAATTTTTATGTCAAGTTGCCTAACTCTAATTTTTTTGAATTTTTTGCCACTTAAGGGCCTGTTTTTTCCATGATGATCCTACACATACCCAAATACATGTTCAATTTTGTTATTTTTATGATGTTTAATGTACCCACTGATGTATGATGTTTTATGATGTTTAGATGAACCGATATGATACCAACTGTTCACCTGTAGCTTTCAAGAAGTACCTACTTGATGTTTATGAGTGAATAGTAGGTTTGATGGTTTAATGAATGAATATTCTTTACTCTTTCAGTTGTACAACATTTCTTTTCTTGAAGAACACGATGATTGCAATCCCTTCTCAGCCCACTTGTAATGAATAAGGGGTAGCATGCCGAGCTCTACCCCTATGGGAGCCCATTTTTCTCCACATGCTTGGTCTTCAAATGATAATCGGCTTCATGATTTTCCCTATACCTGCACAAAGAAACAAACGATGTTAGCATAAAACAATATATGATGATGTTGATGTCTCTCTTCCATCTCATGTTTCTACACTTTTCTTGATTGTTTCAGTGTATGATGATCAATAGCATACTACATTATTGTTGATGGTTCATGTAGGTATATTCATATTCGGAGCTCTAACATCCCTCTCTTCCTTCCTACAAGTCAAAGGACCTCGAAGAAGACAAATGGTGCACCACTTCTGCGACAGTCATCAATACAGGAAATGATGATTATGTTTATACTTATGTGATTATTCATTTTATGCATCTTCCATAGTGTAGTGTGATGCTTATGATGCACTATAACAGTTACATCCACAACTTGTGTGGATATTTTATTTCAATCTTATGCTTTTCATCTTGAAAATAAAAATATGCATCTCAATGCAAATTTGTACTATCATTTGAATTCTCGCAATCAAATGAGACTCTATAAATATGAATTACTTTATGAAATAAATGAAATCATTTTGTTGCTTAATCATTGTATGCTCTATTCTGTACTTCATTTGATTCTGAAACATTGAATAGCAACTTTTGAAATTTTGTTTCCTCATTTCAATGCATAACTGTCACTTGATGAATAATGAATAAAGTGCAAACAACACTTAAGCATAACGCAGAAATAACTGTAACTTCACTTAAGATATAATAGTATTTAATCAACTCCACCAATTGAGCTGTAGCGAAAAATTGGTAACAGACATAACTGGCGATAGACAATAGATTAACATATTTTCTTATTTTACTTTATGTTTAACTAAATTAGCAAATATTTTGGAAGTAATAGCTTATGTTAAATGCTTTGCTTTATGATGACTTTGGATAGATGATTATGCTACATTAATCTTTATTGCCATAATTGTTGTCCTTTTTATAAGGGTTTTTAACAGGGTATCTTGAAGATTGATGAGGCGGTTAAACTCTCTATCTAATCATGAGGAATGACTACGCCATAGATAGGCCTTGTTGGATGATGAGTCACTCAAAGTCTGAAATCGATGTCTTCATAGTCGATTGAGAACTTTTACTTCCAGCGCCAATTTGGCATAGTTCTGGCATAGTCCTCCATAGTCAACTTCAGTTCTATTTTTAGTTTCATTTTGTAATTGTAGATGGTCGCCTTAAGTTTTGGCATTAATACCATGTTAGAAGCTAATAAGGATATTTTATAAATATCCACATTTCGGTCTTAGTTAGGAGTTAGATAATTTTTGCAATTAGAATTTTTGGTAATCACAAGCAATACTTTGTTCTGCATTCTACTTTTGATCAATGAGAAAGGAAGCAAGAAGTTAATGAATTCACTGTGTTGAAGTATCTTACCTGAGGAAGAGCAGGGCCCGCCCAACCTTTGGAACGATCTTATGGTATTTTGTTAAGTGTTATTATTTTTTGATATTAAAATTTGTAGTAGAAACTGATTTTGAATTGTTCAATCCTTAAAATCATCTTCTATTTTGGTAAATGTTAAGATTAGATAATCTGTTTGTAATTGCATTTCAAAGTTTTAGTTATTATGGTTAAGATTGAATCATTTAAATGTTTGGATTTGTTTATGAGAAATGATAAATTGAACCATTAGAATCGTTGAACAAGTTTCTTTTATAAATTAGGTTTAGATACCGTCTGAATCAATTAGAATTAACGTTTGTTTGTTAAGTTTCATTAAAGTAATGTTAGGATTTTATGGAAAGATGGAGTTGAAGTCTGTTGAGAATCTGTTCATGGAGATTAGTCTTTATGCTTTTTAGAGTAATCATCATTTTCCTACAATTCATTTCTGCTTTTAAATTAGTATTTACTTTCCAACAATTAAATTATGGATTTCTTTTAAAGCAAAATAGCATTAATTTGGAATTCTGCATTTTAGATTAAGGATTAAAGTAATCATTAATTGTCTCCATGAATTGGTCTAAATCGAAGTCAATAAAGTCAGAATTAAGTTACTAGAATTTTAAATAAGAAGTTAAAGTAGATTTAAATCTAAGGAATCAGACGCTACAATTTAGCTCTTGAAAGCTCTTGAAGAGCCCCCAAGAGCTCCTAAAAGCTCCTAAAGTAGGAAAAACGATACCTGAAGTCGTTGTTTATAGTGCAAACCCCCCCAAAAAGAATTTGTGACAACTATTTGTATCGCATATTGCTCTGAGACACACCCGGTTTGATAAAAGAATTAATTAAATGATGCAAGTTGTGACATCAACAACCTTGCCCATCACTCCTCTTCTAGTTTTGATTCTTCCAAAATTTATTCAATCTCCCTTTTTATGTTTCTTCTAGTATTTGTTCCCTGTCTAGTTAACATTGTGGATTTGTTCTTTATTCTAGATTTGTTCTTTTTGTTTGTTTGCAATGGTTATTCTTCTCTAGAATAGTCCTCATTGGATGCATCTGATGACAATTTATTGATTATCTAACAAATTTTTACTCCTTGTGATACTCTTCTAATCACTCTAGCTCCTTTGTTGTCTTGTAAATCATAACTTATTGAACATGGTGTATTCTAATAATACTGTTGTCCCTTATCACACTTGAATATATCGTGTGAATCATCTCCAAAAAAAGACATTTTCTTCTCTTCTCTTTCCATTATTCGGTGACATAATGACCTAGTTTTTTGTAGTTGTAACATGAAGCATCACTTCTATGGTAGTTGCTTCTTTCATGCCATCTTCCTCATCCATAATGTGACTTTATATTATCTCCCATATATTCCTACTAAGGGTTGTTTTGTAACACATATGCACTTTTTTTATCCCTCCATGGTGGTTGTCTATATCCTGCATCATTGAGAGGTCTTTTCGCTAGTCCTTTGACATATGCCATGTCCCTATCTATGTTTGCATCATAGTTGTGGTGCATAGGGCATCTAGGATCATGATGAATCTATGTGTTTCAAATCTAAAATTGGTTTGCAGGATAGTCCTTTGTGAGGTGACAATATACTGAATTTGTCTTGGATAGTACTATTTTTAATTCTACATGTAGTGTCGTCACTGATTTTTCTCAATGTGCTAAATAGGAAAATCACTTCGGAGGTGGCCTTCCCTCAAGAAATATGTGCACCAAATTACTTTAATTTTATTTCTTTCTCCCCTTGATAAAATTGAGTTCTGTGTGGTTAGTTTTTCTACTACAAGTTGTAACTTTTTAATATTCTCCTTCATGTCATCCTTGTGAGGCCTGTGCCAAGTTTGGGCTTCAGTGTAGTAGGCCATTGTGATCAAGTCTCTATAGGTATTGAATATTAAAGCAACTCTTATGTCTTTTTTTAGTTTGGAAATGAACCATTTGATATTTTCTTGTTCAGTGAGGGGTTCTTCTAGTTTTTGGCAAACTTTTTTGAACCTTTTATCATATGCTTTTACTGATTCTTCTTCTCTTTGGACTAGGTTCCTCATTTTTCTCACACTTTCTATTGGAATATCCAAAGTGTCAAAATTAGCTAGAAAATATTTTTTTACTTTGTTCCAACTCTTCCCATGTTTAGGATAGGTCTTCTTATACCAATTTAGTACCTCTTTTCTAAGTGAGGACACAAAAATTAATTTTGTTTTATCTTCATCAATATCCTTCCTTTCTCATAAAGATTCTAGTAGGAATATCTCTATTGATTTTTTGGTATATTTTCCAAATATGGGGATCTTGATTGAGGATTCTATCTTCTCTTTTATCTCTTTAATTCCAACTTTTTGAATGTGTGGATTAGGTTTCTCTTCTTTCTCTTTCTTTACCTTTCTAACAATATAGGGTTTATGCTTTGTACCCTTCTCTCACACTAATTTTATATCAAAATATTCTTTTCCAATCATTTCTTCTCACTCTACTTCTTTTCCTTCTTCTTTTTTCATTTCCTTACTTTTTGTTATCTCTTCTTTCAAAATTATTCAACTTTTATATGGCTAAGGGAATGGATCTTGTTTAGGGGTTTGCGACTCTTCAAAATATCTTTTCACTATCTTATTGTTAGTGCCATTTTATTTCTTTGTAAACATAACTCTTTGCACAAGTTCAATATATTCTCTTTATTTTTTCTTATTTCTTCTTCTTTTAATTTCCTTGTACTCCTATTGACTAATTCTTCTAAATGTTCTTCTTGAATTGATGGATTCTTCTTCAAATTTTTCAAAAATTCCATAAATCTATCATCCAAATTAATAGTTAGGTTTGATAGGTCCAATTGAATTATTGGAATTTTAGGAGGCTGTGGTATAGTATTGGATTCTTTGTATTACTACAAGGCCCTAACAACAATCTTCTATATTCTACATAATCATTGATATTCTTCCTTAGACTGGTTACCAATTGTCCTACTTTTCCCAACATAATTTTGATTTTTCTATAGAGATTACCATTATTCATTTTGATCTTCTTCTCTCTTTTCTTTGGTAGCACCCTCATTGTCACACTCAATTCTCATTTTCTCTGCATTTTCATTTCTCTTGTGGTGTCTTTCTTCTCTTTCCATCTTCTATTTGGGATTTCCATGTTTAATTTTCTTACCAATTCAATTTGTTCTCTATTTTTTCTTGAATTTTTCTTATCTCCCTTTGTCATGGGTTTGATTGATTTGGGGTTCCATTGATCCTTTTATTGTTCCCCATGGTAATTATTTAGTAGTTTTTCTTTAGAAATCACATCTCTTCATAGATCCCTTTCAAAATATCTCCCCCTTTCCATTCTCCATCCCCTTGGTGCCTAACCCTCTCTCATAGGGTAAGCACCAAGAGGATAGCTCCACAAATTTTTATCTCTTCATTGGTTTTCTTTTTCTTTCTCATGTCTTGATTTATATTTTTAAAATTTTAGGTGTTAATGTCCTTTATGTCACCTAACTAGGGTACCGGCAACATAACCAATGAACTAGCAAGTAATCTAGAAAAACATAAACTAAAGTTCTGAGCCCCAAGTACTTTCTGAGTGTTGTAGATGATACCTTGAACTTAATCATATAAAGGTAAATACCACTTGGTTCATACATAGGAATAACTAGTTATTTATCCAATTGCAAAATTATAGGTAACAACATATAGATATAATTTTGATAATCATTTTATTAATTGTATCAAAAGGGTACATTTTAATAATCTTCCCATATATGCATAGCTTGTCTTTTTACTTTCTCACATATAATCTTTGTACATATATTGTCTCATATACAATTCTTACATATATTCCTCTGGTTCTCCTTCCTTATATTCCCCTACCTATTATTATTCATATCTTTTCCTATACATATATCTAAGGGATGGGGCATGGCCCATCTATTCTACCCCTAGTCTAGATGGTATCTTTGCAATCTTAGGCTCTACAAGTGTTTTGTGGAAAGATGCAGTGTGTTTTCCCCAACAATGTCTTCCCTATTATGCTTTTTGGCTAATAATGAATTTGTGTTATTAGTTCATAGAAATCATTTTGGATTTGAAAAAAAGACATGATATGCTTTCCCTCATGGATGGTTTCTTGGGATATAATCAGATCTATGTAGCACAAGAATACCAACACAAGACAACTTTCGCATGCCCTTGGAGTACTTATTTTCAAACGTTATGCCTTTCAATCTCAAGAATTTCGATGCAACCTATCAGAGAGTGATGACAATAATTTTTCATGACAGAGTAAACAACATAATGGAAGACTATTTAGATGATTCATTAGAAAATCAATAACAAGAAAATGACATTTGGATGTTCTTGGATAGATCTTTGATAGACTAGAAAATATTTAAGGTGAGATTGAATCCTAATAAATATGTATTTGGTGCCACTTTAGGATAGATATTGGGATATACTGTGTCTCATAGAAGTTTTGAAGTTGACCTCATAAAATTGAAAGGCATAATTCATACACCTCCACCAAACACTCTCAACCAACTTTGTATTCTTCAAGGAAAATTATAATCTACCAAGTAGTTCATAGCTCAAGTAACTAATAAATTTAATCCATTTTTTCATCTCCTACATAAATATGTCACATTCAAATGGGATCAGAAGTACCAACAAGTTTTTCAATAGCTAAAGGATTACCTAGCTTCACTACTAGTATTGATGCCTCTAATTCTAAACAAGCCATTGATTTTGTACATTTCAACTACATCAACAACACTAGGAGCTCTCTTGGAACAACATAATGACACTGTAAAATAGAGAGTGGTCTATTACATAAGTAGGAAATTAGTAGGATATGATATTAATTACACTCCTATTGAGTGAGCATGATTAGCTATCATCTTCTTATCACAAAAGCTTCAAAACTACATACTCAATCACCAAACTAAGCTCATCTAAAAAGTTGATCTATTGAAGTGTTTTTATCAAAAGAAACACTCACTAGTCTTATGGCTAAATGGATTATGATATTAAACCAGTTTGATAGAGATTATGTAGAGAGAAAGGAAATAAAAGGATTGGTCATTATAGATCAGTTAATAGAAGCACCTATATATGATGATAATCCTCTAATATTAGACATTCTAGATGAAATATTTTTTTCCATCACTACAAAAAGAAATAGAAATTTGACTTCAATAGGTCACACACACAGTATGATTCAGGGGTAGGAGTCTTATTCATCACTTAAGGTGATTGTATTCCAAAATCATATCGATTAGTATTTCCTTGTACTACTAACATTGTTGAATATGAAACACGTATTATAGGACTTAGAATGGAAATCCAATGGAAAATCAAAGAGTTATAGGTATATGGTAATTCACAACTAGCTATTAGGAAAGTTAATGACAATTAAAAGACAATGGGAGATAATTTTCTCCCATATAAGAGAATGGTTGAAAATTATAAGAAATATTTTTCTACTATCTCCTTTGAAAAAATACCTAGATTGAACAATAAAGCTACAAATGCTATGAAAATTATTGTATCTCTCATAGATATGCCTCACAATAGTCAAACCTGTGTGAATTTCTAGTAGAACTACTTTTGGTTTTGACCTTCAATTTATTAGAGTTGGAATTCATGTTCAAAATTGTTGGTCTTGATTCCCCACGGTACCATGAAATTTGCACCTACCTTCATGATAATATCATCCCAACCAACTTAACCACTAACCAAAAGAAAAAAAAATCCACCGCTCATCTTTCTTCACCATTGTTAGCGATAGATTATATCGAAAGAGTCTTGATGGTACATTACTTAGATGTTTAAACTTAGAAGAGGCTAAAACTACCCTACAAGAGGTACACATATATGTTTGTGGGTCACATTCTAGTGGCTCTACCCTTGCTAAAAAGCTACTAAGAACAATATATTATTGACCTACTGGGGATCAAGAGACACATCAGTTTGTGAAGAAATTTCTATAGTGTCAACAATATGGATATCTCATTCACAAACCATCCCAAGAGTTACAACTAATTACCACACCTTGGCCCTTTTGATAATGGGGAATCCTCCTCATAGGAAAAATATTCTTCACATCATCTAATGGCCATAATTTCATTATCACCACCACTAAGTACTTTATGAAGTGGATAAATTCTATCCTATTAACCTACACAATCGACAAATAGATAGAAAAGTTCATCCTTAACTAGCTAATTTGCTAGTCTGGTGGTCCCCACATCATTATCATAGACAATGGTACACCCTTCAAAAATTAGGATGTCCATAGTCTTTTCTCACAATTCCATATACAACACTACTTTTCCACATCATACTACCCATAGGGAAACACTCAAGTTGAGGCATCCAACAAAACCATACTCAAGATCCTAAAGAATATTGTCAATAACGTTGACCATGATTGAAATATCCAACTCAAACCCACCTTATGGGATTATCATACTAGCATTTGAACACCTATGAGTGCTACATCACATTTGCTAGTCTATGGAACCAAAGTAATTTTTCCTATTGAGATCGAACTCCCTTCTTTAAGGCTGTCATTGCTACATCTTGTCGATAATAAAGAGTACCAAATATCCAAGTTACATAATCTAGAGTTGTTAGATGAAAGATGCATCAGTGCATTGAATCATCTACAACCCTATCAAAATCATCTTTTTCATAGTTACAACAAAAGGATCAAGACTAAAAATTTTGAAGTAGGTGATCTAGTCCTAAAAAAATAAATCGAAATAATCAACAAGACTAGTACAAGGTAAATTTTGAACCTAACTAGTTGGGATCATTTATCATCACAACAAGCTATGGGTAATAAGATATGGGTTAGGATTTTACCAACTTGCAACACCTAAAGGTAAGCCCCTACAAGATCTCATCAATAGTAGTCACCTCAAGAAGTTTCACACTTAACCCTCAGGGTATCCCAAGGTAAGAAAGTAAAGAGAAATAATATGTCTACTGGTGAAAACCAATTACATGGCACCTTGGGAAATTACCATGGTGAAAACTTGTTTACAAGCATGTTGTGTAACAGAATTAAAAAATGGAAAATAAGTAAAAAAAAACCTCTAGGGAAAACCACTTCGGTGGTGCTTTAGGCAAGTATTGTGGTGAAAACCTATTTACAAGTGCCATATATACTAAGCAAAATCTACCATCTATCATGCCCTTATCCATTTCATTCGTAATAAAGTCAACATTCCATCCATATCCACCTACATATCATGTTTTCTCTTATGTTCCTAGCATAGTTTAGTAATTTATCAGTGTCCAACATTATCCATCCCAACTAGTATCATTATAAAAATAATCCACTTAGTCCATACTAAATGATCCTACACCTAATTAGGGGAATTTTTATTAAACCTAGTCATCAGAATCCATCCTTGCTATTTCCTCAAACTAAAAAATCTGAAAACATGAAATATTCCAAAAATTCAAAAACATTAAATATTTCGACAATCCAAAAAACATCAAAAATTTCAAAAGTCTAAAAAAACTTCCAAAAATCAAAAAACATTAAATATTCCCAAAATTCAGAAAAATAAAATAATTCAAAAATCCATAAATATCAAACATTCCAAAAATACAAAAACATCAAATACTCAAAATATATATATATATTAAATATTCTAACAAAATTCAAAAACATTAAATATCCCAAAAAATTAACACCTACACAATTCACCCATCTATAATAAAATCATTACCCATAGTAAAATCATCATGATCACCTTTGTAAAAGTAAGTACAATCAAATGATGCATTAATTGAAACCTAGAGCATTATGACAAATTGCAAGCTAGGATCATTACCGAAACAACCCATTACCTACATACTTACTTCCTAAATCATTTAATTCTTCACCCCAATCTATGCCTTAATGGATATATCTTTCCTATAATAGGCACAATCTAGGATAACAATTAAACTCTCTTTGGCAAGAGATATGATGGTTGTGATATGTCTTTTCATTTAGTCTTTTCTTTTTAATTTATCTTTTTGTCTCCTTCCAACACTTACTCAAAGCCACCTTGATCTTTCAATATCTTGGTGTATGGAGGAGCATGGAATGGGGCATGGTCATTTCTTTTGTATGTTTTGTTTGTGGGACGTTCTTATAATACAACCATGACAAATACTTTCCTCATGTGTGTCAAGGTATCTTCTTGCATAACAAACATCCTTTGCATATCAAGTTCTTCATACCTTTTGTGGATTAGGACTATCATGCTCTAAGTCTTATTCTCTCAAACATTAAAACAAGGTTTTAATATATATGGTATAAATAAGGATAATCCTAGTTGGTTGCAAAGTCAAATTACATGCAATAGATATGATGCCACCCTAGTTCATCATACCTTGGTGCATAGTGTATATTTACTATATCAAAATAAGGATTGCTCTTTACATTTTTTACCATAACCAAAAGCAAAAGAAAAATAATTTTTCCATCATATTATCCAATAAACATCCCATATCATAACTATAGATTTTATTTTGATATTTGATCAAAACGATTCATTTATCCATCATCATATTACACCACTTTTCATATATTACTAATCATACTAACCATTCTATCCATGTATCATGACACAAACAAAAAAAATCATATAATCCTTGCATACACAATCATTAGTATCATTGTAACATCCCATATATTTGACATCCATAATCATAGAAACATTAGTATATAACATCATCAATAATATCATCATGATACAATCATCATACAAGACATCTGATGCAGAAGCATTTGGGTGCACAAGCAATCTTGCACACCAAAAAATATATTTATTTTATTCTCCTTTGATTTTTGGCTTGTTTTTGTGTTGCAGGCATGATTTTAATCTCCTTACACCTTTCTTTAGCAACCTTTGAAGACATTTTTTTCATATATTTTGTTAGCATGAAATTCAAGTGAATTGGCATGACATTTGATGAAATGAAATTCCACACCTAAGCTGAGAAATGTAATTTTTATTTCTCTTGTAACTCCCTAGATTAAATAAAAGAATGAGAATAAAAGTTTGTGGGAGTGGAGGTGCTGGAAGGAGGGAGTTGATTATAATTTTGGCAAAGATTTGAAATTTTCTTGGAAAAAGCATTGAAGAGAATAATTAAGGGTGGGAATGGATGAATTGCCACGCCTAGAATCGAAGAGGTAGAGTTTTTTAATGTGTTTTTTAGAAGGAGAATATTGTCTGGGCTACGACTGTGAGACCCAGTTTAAGTAAAAATGACATAACTTTCTCATATGATAACGAAATTAAAAAAATCAAAATGATCTAGAAAGTTGGGAAGAAGATGCAAAAAACCCATGTTTTTTTTTTAAATCAGGGAGAAGTGATGGACATAAGTGACGGGTTTGTGGAGTTGTAGTTGATTTTTGAAACTTGCTTGTAGGTGTTTTCATTCTAGATTTTCAAGAATCTTACCTATAGTTGATTGTAGTTGCAGACAGGGCTTCCAATATGGATTTTAATTTTAATTTTTATGATTTTGTAGACTTCTAGTATTTCTATGAATGTAATAAAATATTTCATGGTGGATTTTTTATTTAAAATGGTCTCAAGTGTTGATTTTGTGAAAGAAGGCTACAACAATTGACAAACCTCCTTGGTTTCTCAATTGTTGACTACATCAACATCATATCATAATCAAAATAAAAAATAATATCATCACATCATATCACCATCTATTACAGACTCATCATTGCATACATATATCCATCATATAGTAGAATCAAATAAGAATCATCATTAAACACATATAGATCAATCATATAGATATCCATCATATTAATATATAAAGATAAAGCATCATGAAAACCATCAACTACACAATAAATCTCATCTCATATATATAATTTAATCATGTCATGGTACATCATAAATATACAATGTATGTACAAAGGACTAAAAGAGGCATGAATATAAATATATACATGAGCTCGCAGGAATAATAAAAAATTTCTACATCATATAGTACAATATATAAGAAGCTCCTCTAAATTGAGCTCCCACCCTTTGAAAATCCTAGTGAGGGTGGATGAGGAGGAAGACCTACCCTTGGTTGAGCAATAGTCTGCATTACTGGTTGTGTGGCTCCTTGTATAGTTGGACCCTATCTTGGCTATGTTGGAACTGATGGTGGTAGTGATAGATCAATTTTTTTTCATGGATTTTTTTTTGGCGCACTCTATTTTTTCAACATTTATATCCTCTTAATCATGCACCTTCCTAATCCCCCTAGCATCATCAACTGGAAAGCCACCATTATTGGATTCAACTTGGGGGTTACCTTTAGCATTCTTGGGGTTTCAAATAATAATATTAAACCCATCATCCTTATCTTCAACAACATAAAAAATTAAAAGAAAATGATACATGGTTAGGAGAGGGAGAATAGGGAGGGGAAAGGGGTCAAAAAAATTCTTTTGAGGGGTTAATGGGGGGACCCAACAAAAGTGATTCATTAAAAAGGGTATGGGATTCAGTAACATAAAATGTTTAAAAAATGAAAGTATAAGGGATTAATGTAGGGGAGTTCTTCCTTTATTTTTCTTCACTTCAAGAATTGATTACTCTAAAGAGGAGAGAAAAAATGGAAAACTAACTTTCAGGTGATCCCACAATAGTGGTTTACAATTTTTGGCCAAACTAGACACTAAAATTATTATTTTTAACTAAATCTTCACATTTGAGCACCTATAGCAGCTAAACCGTGAAGAATTTGAAGATGATGCAAACTAGAGTCTCGTCACATTTTGTTTGTAGATTCTAAAAATATTTTTTTCAAAAATTTTGGAATCAAATTGCACTGCTTTTTCCATCTCCCACGAAAACTGGTTTTTTTTAGAAAACAACATTTTAAAAGTGGCCTGCCGTATAATGCATAACTTTTTTTCCATGAAGGATAAAATTCTAATTCTTTCAAATTTAGATTCATAACTCTGATATCTATTGCTTCCACTTGCTTAGACAATTTTTTATTGAATATTTTTTCTTTAAAAGTTTTGAAGTCAAACCAATTACAATTTAGACATAGCACGACCGTATAACACATAATTTTTTTTGTATATATCAAAATTCAATTATTATTTTTTTGTTGGATCAAGGACTTCAATATCTAGTGCACTCATATTTTTCAATTTTTTTTTTGATAATCTACTATTTTTCCACATGTGCAAAACAGAGACCTTCGTTTTCGATGAAAAACCTATGTTTAATAAAACCTAAAAAGAAAATACATAATAAAACCAAAACATATTAAAATTATATTTGTTGGATAACTCTTTCCGAGGACTACCTAATTCTAGTTGGGTTTGTCAAGATTTCTCCATTTTCATCCTCAATCTGAGCTCTGAATTGCCAAAATTTAAGGTTTTTGTGTGTCTTAGGGAGGGGATGAGGATTTAGGGGGGTTCGTACGAACCCCTAGGGGTTCATTTGAACTAGGGTTTGCTCGAACCCTAGTTCGACTGAACCTCTTCAAGGGGGTTCATTCAAACCCCTTTCATATGCATTTTTTTGTTTCTTGGCAGCAAAAAGTTTAAGGGGTTCACTCGAACCCAAGTTCGGTCGAACCCCTTTTTGGTTCGGTCAAACTTCTAGGTTCGTACAAACCCCCAAAATCATTTTTTTTTTTTATGGGATCATTTTTTCTCAGTTTTCCTTCCTCCATAAAATTGTAAACCACTATTGTGGCTTCACCCCTTCCTTTTATGCCAAAAATGACTCAAGAGGGTGAAATGGTAGGATTATATCACATTGAAACTAACATCCAATGTGATGTAGAACATGATTTGTTGGGTTAGCTCATCCCACACCAATGGAAGGGAGAACCTAGCATACCTAGTTTGATCTCCATTAACTATTTCATCCTCCTTTGGGAAGCTTTGATACCCCATAGGGTAACAACCCTAGAGTTCCATTTTTTGACAAATTCCCCCAATAAAGTTTATCGAAGCCATTCAAGTTCTCCATAAAGGGAGTAAGGATGACCTTTTGAATAATTCTTCATTTTTTAAAAAAAAATCTTCACTAATTTGTAGGACAAAGGTTCAATCTTGTTACAATTTCCTAACATGTTTATCCTCTTCTAATTTTTCACTCACCTACAATTGCTCTTTAGTTTTGTACTGAAATTTGATAACTTTCCATCAAAAGAAAATGAAGAAACAATAAAATACTCAACTCTAGTACATAAGTCTCTCAACATCTTCTTGGTTTTCACCATGCCTAATAATAATGAGGCTCATTATTGTTGGGGAAGTAGGAGATGTCCTAATGTCACAGGGAATCAACATTGACAAGTTGTGTGATCATTGCCACCTCATTAGGAAATAAATCAAAATGATACCATTTACCCTTCAATCATTACACCTTTGTTTGCAAAGAGGTCTACCAAACTATTACATTATCTATATATGTGTTGTATCTCCACGGGGACAAGATGAGAAATGAGGGTGAAGGAATCAAGAATGATGTTTTCTATAGACCAATTAGGGGTAGAGACATTTTGGAGACAATGATATTAGGTTTTGTGATGTTAGTGACCTTTGATAATTTGTATTATTTTAACTTTGATAGAGAATTATTAAATATTTTTGTAGTACTAGGAAAAATACATAGAATTTATAACATTAAAAATGTACAAAATTATTGTTTGAATGGTTTGAATCATTTATTGAGTTTTTATGCTTGAATTTATCTAATTCATGTTTGACTTGACTCCATTTGATTCATGTTTTGTTTGGTTAAAAAGTTCCAGTCACTTCTACAAAGCTTTCATATGTTTAGCTTGTTTTAGGGGAGAGGGGTCAATAGTCATGTGGGTTAACTTTGTCAACATGTAGCCATTGACTGTAATATCATAGAACCTTCATTTTTTTTGAAATGTGGATTGGCCTCTTATCTATCTATAAATAAGTTTTGGAGGTGTGACACATCATGAAACTCGCCACATTAGCACATCTATTGAGAAGTGTCTAAAATTTGACTTTTTAAAGATTCAACCAAAACTTAATCATGGGAACCCTAGTAGTTGAACAAAAAAATACTATATGTTGCTTGTAAAATATCATATTTTTATTTAAAATAAATTAATATGCAACATAAATGGACCAATTACCTATTGGTAACCATAAATCTTTGATATCTCTAGATTCTATATTCAACACATATGAACCAATAGTTGAACACAAGAAAAGTATTTATTGTTATAAAAACAACACATAATTATTTAAAATACAACTTATATCAAACAAAAATGGACCAATAGTTGAACACTAAAACTTTTTGAAAATCCTTTGGAAAAATACATGGCATTTATTGTACTCACCTTTTATATTTGTGATTTGTACACATAAGAACAATACTTTTTCGCTATGATAACAATACTTGTTTAAATGAGTGTCTGTAAACTTTTTAGTTTCAGGTCCCTTAAAACCCGTTTTTTCCTCTTTCAAAAACAATACTTGTTTAAATGGGTGTCTTATTTTATTAAATGAGTATTTTATTTTTTAAATGACGCACTTATAGTGGATAGTTGTGATATTTTATTTGAGACAAAAAAATACTTATTTCACTTCTTCATGAATGTATTTATGTTTTTTTAATAAAACATTCAGAGGTTCTCATGTGTTCAAGTACGGGTCCAGTTTTGATCAACATTTGGTTTTTTTTTTTTATTTACATTTGGACTATTTATTTGTAATATATAGTATAAATATGTGGTAAGACTGGGTATTATAATCACAATTGACTGCACAACTATTGGGCCCTCTCCCCTACTAAAAAAGTCAATCAAGATAAATTTACTACTCATCTAGAATAAAGATGTGACATTCATTTTGTATTGTGTGATACTTTTTTGTCATTATAACTATTTTTGGATCCACATTACAATACTCATCAGAACTTCAATTAATTTACTCAATTATTATATTATTTATAAAAATACATCTATTAATTTATTATATTCACAATTTATTATATTCATTTAGTAAATAATTAATTAGAATAGATGTGAAATTTAAGAAGAATATTAGATATTTAATGATTAAATTGACTGATGGATTAAAAACTATTGGCATACTATTTAACCTATGCGTCCAATTGCTAGTGTTATATCATGAAGGCCATGGAATATGTACTAAATCAAAAGAATGCTAGGAGAGACAAAAAGAGGTACCTCAAACTGATATATTTTAGTGCATACGAGTCTCCTACTGTCGTTTCGTGATCAGAATTTACATGGCGGCCTGTTGGCTATTGTATTGTGTTGCACAAAAGCAGACAAATGGCTGTGGTGGCTGTCAACTTAGGTTTTGATTCCCTTACTAGTACAGAATTTAAAAACAATGTGGAAGTTTAATTTTTGTATTGTTTTTGTCATCTCTTCTGCAGAGGCGGTTCAATATTCTTATGTTATAAACATGCATACCGGCTTATAAGTTGGTTGAATGTAGATCTTCCATTCGATCAACCATGGAGAGAGATGATTCAATTCAGAGCCATGGACATGAGAGTGATGTTGTGGAGCCACTTGTAGCCAAGGAGGAAACAGTTATATTTGGAGATGGGCAGGATGAAGTGAAGTGTACTGTCGCTGTAGTATGGGAGGAAATTAAGAAACAATGCTGGATAGCAGGCCCTATGGCTTTTTTGAATTTGTTACAATTTAGCTTGCGGATGATATCTGTTATGCTGGTAGGGCATTTAGGGGAGCTTGCGCTCTCTAGTGCATCTACTGCTACTTGCTTTGCAAATTTCTCCGGCTTCAGTGTGCTGGTATAATTTAAAAACCTTTGTTTTGCTTTGGTTTGCTTTTGTTGTAAGAGTTTAAAGTTTGAATACTTTCCTTAGATTCTTTTCCTTCTTAAATTCCCAAAAAGGAAAAAGCTTTAGAAAGGTCGAAAACTTAAAGCATTATCTCAGAATCTGGACTCTTCTCCTCCCAGGGTGATTGGTGTCCTTAGATGCTTAGTTGCACTGAGTCCTAATGTACATGATTCCATAGATCTTGAACTAGAAAATGGCCATTGTACTGGTTAGAATCATAAGACATCAGATTGTCTGCTTTATATTATAGATAAGCCATCCCCTGCAACCTATATTTGATAACTTTTTCGGTCCTGCAACCGAGTAAATATTTTATAATGATGCACTGCTGAAGCAGATAGCCCTAATGATAAGCGGTTAATACTTGCTTAAAGGATTTGAAACGGGGTTGCAAGTTAAGTGGATTTGGGAAAATGGGTGACTAACCTGCTTGGAAGTGATTGCAAGTGGGCCTTTCGAGTTCCAGTTAGATGGGTGAAAAACACAAATTACTACTTATGAAACATGAGTTATTGCACTTGGTCCCGAAGTATTATTTTATTTGCTTGAAACATTATGTGCTTATATTTTATTTGACAACGCCCCAAGTACAGACTCAAATCATATGGCAGGCTTTTGATGTTCTTGTAGATAGGCTGCACCGAGGTGCTAAATATACATTATATTTCTGTTTTCAATAGTTTTTGCTGCAGGTACTACGAAATTTATCTATACCTCCTAGATGATTCAATAAACTAACCTTCTTTTCAGCTAGAGTTGCTCAGCAGACGCAAATATCGTTACTAATTTTGATCCTGTATTGGACCTTTGAACCTAATGCTATAAAGCAAAATGAATAAATCCATACTAATTTTATATCTGTTATCCTTTGAAATGAACAATAGTCAACCTTTTCCTCATTTGATGAATTTTTGAAAAGCTTTTTGCAAAAACCTAATAAAAAATAACTTGATTCGGTCTGCATACCTGCCACAGTTTATTGACCCTAAAGATAATTGCAGCAGTTATTATGGTTCACTTCTTTTTGGAGAGTTTTGAAGTCTACAGTAAGTAACTTGAGAAAAGTGAAGATTTAAGTTTGTTTATAAGTCATGAATGAAATGATGCATAGAAGACCAACTTTTTCTCTCTTATATCCGTACAGATGGGAATGGGGAGTACATTGGAAACCCTGTGTGGACAGGCCTATGGGGCAAAGCAATACCATCAGCTCGGGATTCATGTGCAGAGAGCATTTTTTGCTCTTTTTTGTGTGAGCCTACCGCTTTCTGTGGTGTGGGCATACATGGGCAACATTCTAATTGCATTTGGGCAGGACCCTTTGATATCCTTTGAAGCAGGGAAATATGCCAGATGGATGATTCCTAGTCTGTTTGGTTATGCAGCTCTTCAACCCCTTGTAAGATTTCTCCAGTCACAAAGCATTGTCTTTCCCATGATGCTATGCTCTGCAATTACCTTGTGTTTCCATGTTCCCATGTGCTGGGTTCTGGTATTTAAAAGTGGATTGGGAAATAAACGGGCTGCCTTGGCAAACGGCATTTCCTACTGGGTCAACGTGACACTTCTTTTACTATATATTAAAATTTCACCTGCATGTAAGAGGACATGGACATCCTTTACAAGGGAGGCTTTGCATGATATTAAAGATTTTCTCAAGCTTGCCATTCCATCTTCTTTCATGATCTGGTATACTACTTTAATCTCTTAGCTGCAAAATTTGGTCCAAGTTATCTACATACTACTTCAAAGCATTTTTTGTGGTTAATATACTTCCTTTTAACCCTTCCCAATATTCAAATTTCATAGCACGTGATGAAAATTTTGTCAAATAGACAAAATCCATTTTTGTTCATCATACTATAGCACATTCACAAGTTGTTAATGATGTACGGTAGATTATATTAGAATGTTTTTTTATACTTATTTTGTTAGTTCATTATTCTATGGGTGTCAACAGCTTGGAGTGGTGGTCCTTTGAAATGCTTCTTCTCTTGTCAGGTCTGTTGCCCAATCCAAAACTTGAGACATCAGTTCTTTCAATCTGGTATGTATTTGTAATGTGAAAATTTTAGTTATGAAGTGTGATATAAGAAGTTTGATTATAAATGAATCTTAATTATGGTATTTTATTGCAGCTGCTTCGTTTTTATCTGAGCTAGTATTGAAATTTTGCAGCCTTACCACTTCTTCTCTAGCATATATGATTCCCTTTGGTTTTAGTGCTGCTGTAAGGTAAGTACATTTTATAGCTAATTATGATATTAGACCATCAAAGATTTAATCCACATCATTTTCAATCAAAAATTTTCATAATGTTCACATTGCAGTACACGAGTTTCTAATGAACTAGGAGCTGGACGCTCACATGCTGCCCGCTTAGCAGTGTATGCAGTGTTCTTTATAGCAATCACGGAGGCAGTGATAGTATGTCTTTTATTCTCTATACGAAATGTTTGGGGCTATGCTTACAGCAACGAAAAGGAGGTCATTGATTATGTTGAAAGCATGATCCCATTGCTAGCAGCCTCGTCATTTTTGGATGGAATCCAATGCATTCTTTCAGGTTCAGATTTACGATTTATAAGCTACAAACATATTCATGATAGCATAACAACAGTTTCTGTAGATGTAATGGTTGTTCGAAAATAATATTCAGGCATTGCTAGAGGATGTGGGTGTCAAAAGCTGGGTGCTTATGTTAATCTTGGGGCATACTACATGGTTGGCATTCCTATAGCTGTCCTTTTGGCCTTTGTACTGCATATTGGTGGCAGGGTCAGTTATCCTTTCCCCACTGATTTGATTTACAAAGCTCTGAAATTTATGTTTTCAATGCTTAAGAAATAGATGAGAACTTTGAGGAAAAAAAAAAAGAGTTTATCTTGCCTGTTAGAGTAAGATTTTTATAGATAAATGATAATTCTGAAAATAGAAGTGTTATTGAAATTATAATTCTTATGTTCAATTGGCTAGAACATTCCCAGCAGTCTGAGAATATAAGTTATTTTTAGGAATTAACTCAGTGTAGGCATAAAGCTAACTTATTATATCTCATTGTCTAGATTTTCCATCACAAGTTTGACTTGGTTGTATTTTAACATATAAAACCATAAAGCAATTGCCAA